>CM065803.1:103449500-103847500 GCA_033398695.1 Orobanche coerulescens | reverse complement strand
GGCGTGTACCGGGTCGGCACGAAGATGATGGGCAAGAGTGATGTTGTGTCTTAATTCTGTATGAGTTTTGTAACTTGTTCCATTCGGTATTGTTGTACTCGGAATGATTTGGAATACTCGAGTAACGTTTCTGATGTTCAAGATGTTGTGGCCTGTGTTGCCCATGGTTTTAAATTCCCAATGTATTATATTTTCTCTAATTGATTTTTACAAAGGTGTCATCCTTATTGCCTTCTATTGGGATTATGTTTAGACCTTATCGGTCGAGCTTTATGGTTCCGCGTAATTATAGCCTTGTGGGTCCCACGGAAGGGCTCATGGCGCTGTAATATGCCCTGAATAACTTGTGGGTGTTAAAGTGGAAACAAATGCCAAACCTGTTGTTCCCGACATCCTTCGTCACGTGGTCAACAAATTGACCCAATTTGCTCAAGTTGTGGACAAAATGCAAGTGGTGGTAGGATTGCAGCCGGGAGAGAGACAGTAAGGCATCCCAGACTTGGGAAATCGAGGAGATAGATGGCTACAGGAGGTGGCAAAGATGCACCCACTGAAGTTCGATGGTTTTTCTAAGACGCCAACATGGGATCACTGGCTGAGAGAGATAGAGAAAGTATTTGCAGGGATTAACTGCCCGGACGACCGGAGATCCCCCATATTTCCTTACGGGAGTAGCATCTGAGTGGTGGGAAGCCATCCGACCTATTGATCATGATGCCGATTGGGGAGAGTTCAAACTGATGATGGAATCCCAATACTGCCCTCATCCAGTGAGGGAAGCTAAGGTTCGAGAGTTCTTCTCCGCGCAACCGTCGGACGTATCTGTGGCCCAAACGATTAAGATATTTAATCAGCAACTGGCATTTGTTCGACACCTGGTCAGAACCGATGCAGAAATGATGATTCACTTTGATATGAGAATGAAGCGGGAGATACAGAGCTACATGTTAGGTTTTGAATGCACCACTCTCCGCCAGTATCAAGACAAAGCTCTGGCATATGAAATGCAAGAGCCAACTATGGAAAAGTTCTCTGAGTCCAACAAACAGAAAGTCTCTGGTGATTTTGCAGAGCACAAGAGTAGTGGGGCCCGCAAAGCCTAGTCATCCTTTTATTCATTCAAGAGGCCTCCGCATCCATCCAAAGGTGGAAAGAACTCCAGATCAGTATCAGCAATGGTAGATGCAACCAAGAAATGTTTTAACTATGGTCAGACATGACATTATCGACTTGATTGCTCACTTCCCTCCATGACGTGTTATGATTGTGGACGAGAAGGACATCGTGCGGTGCTTAGCAAAGAAGATGCAAAATATTTTGGAGCTCGTACTTCGCAGCCAGTTCAGAAAGAGGCGAGTGTCCCTCAGACGCAACAGAGTGTTCAGCCACCCCAGAATTTTGGCCGAGGTAGAGGCAGATGACAGTACAACCAAAAGGAAGCATCGAGTGATGGGTCCGCTCCTCCATGCCTTTATGAGATGAGAAGGGCAGACGATCAGAATGCAGCTGTCGCATCAGGTACCGTTCAGATCCTTTCGTAACCAATTAGTGTTTTGTTCGATACAGGAGCTACACATTCGTTTATATCATTATCTTGTGTAAATCATTTGAACATTTCTTGTTTTCATGAATGTGAGCCTTATATTATGGGTTTACCGAGTGGGGAAAGAATTGTGGGGAATTTAGAAAATAGAGATTTTTCTGTAACAATTGGAGGAAAAGAGTGGCCCTCAAATATGATTGTAGTAGAGATACAAGGAGACGATCTGATTCTCGGAGATGATTGGCTTAGACGTTATGGAGCCATTATGAACTACCGGAAGAGGAATATCTTAATGATAGCCGAACAGGGTTCCGAATTATTATTCGAAAGATGGAGACCAAGAAGCTCAGGGAAAGTGATCAAAGCTATGAAAGCTGTCAAACTATTAAAGCAAGGCTATACCGCGTACTAGTGTTATGTGATGAAGAAAGAAGAAGGAAGAGTAGAGCTTTCATCTATTCCTGTTGCGAGCGAATTTCCAGACGTGTTCCCGGACGAATTACCTGGACTACCTCCACAACAAGATGTCGAGTTTACCATCGAGCTAGAGCCGGGAGCTACACTAATTTCTAAGGCGCTGTATCGAATGGTACCTACCGAGATGTATGAACTGAAAAAGCAACTGGAAGAATTGCTGGACAAAGGCTATATTCAGCCAAGTGTTCCGCCTTGGGGAGCACCAGTTCTATTTGTTCCAAAGAAAGATGGATCGCTTCGATTGTGCATCGACTACCGAGAGCTAAATAGGATGACGATCAAGAATAAGTACCCATTGTCCCGGATTGATGATTTGTTCGACCAGTTGCAAGGAGGGACGGTGTTTTCAAAGATCGTTTTGAGATCAGGATACCTTCGGTTAAGGATTAAAGAATCCGATGTCCCAAAGTCAGCATTCAGAACTCGTTATGGGCACTATGAGTTTGTAGTAATATCGTTTGGTCTCACTAATGCGCCTGATGTGTATGCAGTTAATGAACCGAGTATTCATAGAGTACTTGGACAAATTCGTAGTTATGTTTATCGATGATATCTTGGTCTACTCTAAAAGTCTGGAAGAGCATGTGCAGCACTTATGGATCGTTTTGAAACTCTTGGGGAGCGAGTAGTTATATGCCAAACTTTCTAAATGTGAATTCTAGCTAAAAGAAGTGATGTTCCTTGGTCATGTGGTATTAGCGGAAGGGGTCCGAGTATATCCCCAGAAAGTCGAGGCAATTTTGGAATGGAAGTCTCTTAAGAATGTGAAGGAAGTCAGAAGTTTCTTAGGACTTGCTTGGTATTATCGTCGGTTCGTGGAAGAGTTTTCCAAAATTACCCGTCCACTTACTCGATTACTGCAGAAAACCCAAAAGTTTGAATGGAACGAGATATGTCAGGGCAGATTTGATGAACTGAACAAGAGCTTGACGATGGCTCCACTACCACAAGGAAGTGAAGGATTCATAGTTTACAGTGACACTTCAAATCAAGGTCTCGGTTGTGTACTGATGCAAAATGAGAAGGTGATCGCCTACGCTTCACAACAGTTGAAGCCATATGAAGTTAATTATCCAATGCATGATTTAGAATTGGCAGTTGTTGTTCGCCCTGAAGATATGGAGACACTATTTGCATGGGACCCACTGTTAGATCTTCACATATCATAAGAGTATTAAATACATCTTCAGTCAAAAAGAGTTGAACATGCGACAGATTAGATGGCTGGAATTGATTAAAGACTATGCCTTGGAAATTCTTTATCATCCAGAAAAAGTGAACGTAATGGCTGATGTACTGAGCCGCAAACTCATTTCTATTCGAATGCTCACGTCCCAGTCAAGCATACAGCAAGAATTGATCCTTGAAGGAATTGAAGTATGGTTACAAGGCGTTCAAGGACAATTATGTGTGATGGAATTAACTTCATCATTGATCGAAGAAATCAAATCTAAGCAATTAGATAATCCTCTTATGATTCGGTTATGTGATGAAGTGGGCAAGGGAAAGGCCCCAGGATATGTTATTCATGAGGATGGAGTTTTGAGATTCCAAAGTCGACTTTGTGTTCCCAATATTGATGTTTTGAAGCAGACAATCATGAAGGAAGCTCATAGTATGCCCTATTCTATTCACCCAGGAACCAGTAAGATGTATAAGGATCTGAAGCAGAATTTTCGGTGGGGCAACATGAAGAAATATGTGGTGGATCTTGAAGTGCTTAAACTGTCATCAGGTTAAGATCGAACATCACTAACCCGCCGGAATGTTGAAGCCACTTCCGATTCCTAAATGGAAGTGGGAGGATATATCAATAGACTTTATCACCAATATGCCAAGGACCAGGACGGGAATGAATATGATATGGGTAATAGTTGATCGCCTAACCAAATCGAATCATTTTCTGGGCATTAAGGATACTTGGGAACGAGAGAGGTTAGCACGAGTGTTTATTGCGGAGATAGTCCGATTGCATGGTACACCGAAGACCATTGTTTTAGATCGAGATGGTCGCTTCGTGTCATATTTTTGGAAAGCGGTTCATCGAGCCTTGGGAACCGAGCTGAACTTTAGCACATCTTATCATCCCCAGTCTGATGGAGAGTCCGAGAAGACTATTCAGACAGTAGAAGACATGTTGAGGGATTGTGCCTTAGATTGGTCGATTGATTGGGAAATCTATCTGCCATTGATTGAGTTCACTTACAATAATAGTTGGCATGCTTCCATTAAGATGGCACCTTTCGAAGCGTTGTACAGGACAAGATGTAGAGCACTCTTATGCTGGGATGATTCATCTGACTTAATTAGGATAGAACCATAATTGATCATACAGACTTAAGAAAAGATAGCTCTAATCCGTGAAAGGTTGTTGACTGCCTAGAGTCGACAGAAGTCTTATACAGACGTGCGTCGTCGCCTGTTAGAATTTGAAATTGGGGATCATGTACTTCTTAAATTTTCTCCTACTCGAGGAATTTTTCATTTTGGAAGGCTGAGTCCGAGATATATCGGACCATTCGAGGTTCTTGAAAGAGTTGGGGAATTGGCATACAGATTGGCTTTACCTCCATCGTTGAGTCACGTTCATAATGTGTTTCATGTATTGTAACTACGGAAATACATAGCAGACCCCAGTCACATCATCAACTTTGGCAAGATCGAAGTAGCTAGCGATGGCACATTTGAAGAGAAGCCAATCAAGATACTCGAGAGTCGAATCAAGCAACTGAGAAATAAGCCAATCTCCTTGGTTAAAGTTCAGTGGTCATGACATGGAGTCGAAGAAGCAACTTGGGAGATGGAAGAAAGTATGAAGGCTAGATACCCAGAATTATTTCTCTCTTAAGTTTTGGGACAAAACTTCTTTTTAGAGGGGGGGTATGTAATGCCCAGATAATTGTTGTGTATTTTCATTTGTATTTGAACCTTGTGGTATTTGATTATGTCGTATTGATAATCGAAGTGTGATTTTTCCATATTCATATTTCGATATTTAAGATCATATCGTGTGGAGTTTGTTAATTCATTCATGCTTATGCATGACACTAGCGTACGTTAAGAGTTGTACATAGCGTCCGCTAGGAACTACAGGTAACGTATGTGACAATCGAAGCATAGCGTATGTAATAGTCAGTCAAGGCAGATAAGGTGTGGTCGGCATGTGGGAGGCCAGATGAGGATATTGTCGGATCCCCCGTGTGAACCTGGACAACTTTTTGTTAAAGCAAGTCAACGAAGCATAGCGTACGTTAAGAGGGTAGAATAACATATGGTATTCTGATCAGATTACGTGCGTAAATGTGGTTAGTTTACATTATGGAGGACAGAAAACAAGACACTAAGCTACTGCCCGACGATAGCGTACATAAGGATTTGTTGCTAGTATACGTTAGATCGCTAACGTACGTAATATCTTCTGGATAACGTACGTAAGGTTTAAAACTCTATTTATCGACATCAACCTCTTTTCATTTCTCACTTGACCCTTCATCCATTATCCGACTTCTATGACTTGGAGAATTACCCTCCCGACATTAACCCCTCATATCAGCC
The DNA here is from genome assembly GCA_033398695.1 of Orobanche coerulescens. Lineage (NCBI taxonomy): Eukaryota > Viridiplantae > Streptophyta > Magnoliopsida > Lamiales > Orobanchaceae > Orobanche > Orobanche coerulescens. The sequence continues at coordinate 103,841,925 of CM065803.1, read as the reverse complement.
TCTGAATGTGATTGTTGAAGACGAGTAGCATTGGGGATTAGTGTTCAAGCATCCGACATTGAGTTTCATCAAGTGTTTCGTCATTTCCTTCCGTAGTAAGGTATGTGATGCTTTAACCACCTGAAATTCATATCCTTAGTGTCGAATATGAACATGCTACTGAGATTATGGACTTGTTATGAACATTATGAATCAAACAACAAGTTTAGGAAGATTGGATTAGATGAACATAGACTTTTCATTTGAAATAGTTGAACCTTGAGTATGCCTATCATAAAGATGTGATTTCAAAGATTTTAACCTGCCCTGATGGTGATTTCATGATAATTATATGATGACCTAATCGATTATGTTTATCACCTAGACTAGGTGAATTCAGGATGATGAACGTTGGGATCATTCTTCAAGTATAATCCAGGGTTTGTAAAGATTGTTGGATTGATATGAATGGTTAGAACGATATGATCATGTTATAACAATCGTGGTGAACGTATAACTTGGATTAGATGAATTTACTTACATAAGCATGAGAATCATAAGTGGGATTAACTTAGAATTCGGTTGAACGTACTTTCATGATTATGAATTCGTTTAGATAACCGACACGTGCATTAGAAATAGTTGGACAGATTTGAAAGTGAATTGTAACGATTTGAATATGCTGGAAACCCATAGACATCAACATGTTATCCCCGTTATGACCTTTCGTTTCGAATGTAGTATAGTATTCGCTCGACATAATGTTCTTTGAGTAGTTAACCGGGCATCGGCCGAAAAATGATGATTATACTCGGTCAGTAGTGGAACGTTTAGAATGTTTGTGTGATAGTATTGTTACGTAAGTTGAGTTGTCATTATTTTCTTTTGTGTAATGTTCGAGGTTTTCAAACGGTCGATCGAAGGGGCGGCCTTCGAGTTTGTTGAAGTCATTGAAGCATTTATTTCTTGCCAGCTTTCAAAGGCAAGTACTTTAATTATATTTTATGTATTGATGTTATACATGTTATCGTGTTGTTAGGAGTATGCCCTCGAATGCCACTCAGAGGATGTTGAGTGAGGGCATTGTACTTGTTATTATGTAAATCATCAATATAAGGCAATGAATGTTTCTTTATTTACTGGTAGTTACTGTCATTCCCAACTCGTAAATATACATATAGAAACTAGTCCCTGTATTTGAGAGCAAAACGTTCCACTCCTTATTTGATAAGTGGGTCGGCAATGGAAAGGTTTATAGCTCAAATACTTAATCGTTCGCAAGTCGATGAAACTTGAGTGGGCGTTAATTTTATGTGAAGACTTGTATGACGTGTTCTTTGACAAGGAGAGTGCCGTTCGAACACTAATGGTTAGTGGGAGCACACGTTATAGGTATGCTAATTAGATTAGTATACTCGAACCGACTCACCCTCGATTCGTCACACGGATTTCACTCGGGATACCAATGATGGAATCGAAAGGTTGTGATAGGTATTCGTGAACCTTCGACTTGAGGATTTAGTAGGGATGTGCTTGTGACGTCAAGATTTTCATTAGAGTAGTTCGACCCTATAAACCGGAAGGCGGGGGTCAACCTCGACGTGCATCTGGATGGGCAAGTAGCAGGTCCTACTGAATACCAAGATAGAATTCTTTCTCCTATTAGTGAACGGGTTATATGTCCTATGCGGTTATTGGCAGATGAGATCATAAGTCTGTGGCCAAAGCATTGGAGCTAGCTGTATTAGATACACGAGAGCTCGATGATCTCGATTTGCATTAACGCATGCATAGCGTCAAGTACAGATGGGGTTTGACTGACCGTGACCCCATAACTTGATCGGGACATTTGAAAGAAGGGTTTATACGTTTATTGGTATTCACGACAGAATGGTTCTTGAATGATCCAAATCATTCGTTCTCAGTCGGGGTACAGTGTAGGCCACCAGGCTGGCTAGGTGGTGCTACTACTCTTTGGTTCCTTCCATTGCTGACTGAGACGAACCTACCGAGTCGTGCAATAGGATTGATGACGGAATGAATCAAGCTAATTCTCTCATTATGAATATTAGATATTGGATATCTAAATTTGGGACATTGGATGTTTAAATCGACTTATCAGATAAATTGATTTACGGCTTAATGAATTAAATATATCACTGGGTGATTAATTTAATTCATGAATATAATTATTTCTTGGAGAAATTAATTATGTTATTTTGTATTTGATATGTTTAATTAATTGGATTAATTAATCGCTACAAATACATTGGAACGGAATCGTAGTTTATCTGTTTGGACTCACGGGAGTCCGAAACGAACCGAACTCATCCGTTTCTGCATGGTAGCCGCCCCCCCTAAGTTCCAACCATTTTCCTCTTGTCTTGTTGTTTTCATTTTATATGAAAAAGATGACTTTGTGGGGTTTGATCTCATGTGACATGAGTTGTTCACATGAGGGTGGAATAAGATTAAAAGGAGGAAGACTTCATATCTCTCCCATATGATTCCTATGTGAAAGTGAGATAGATAGAGAGAGAGAGAGAGAAAAACCATTTTCTCAATTGTATTCTTCATCTTCTTCATTCACTTCTTCTTCATTTTTTTGGAGAAAATTGAGAGAAATTATTGAGAGATATATTATACACTTAGAGTGTAGTAATAAAATTTTCATCACTTGATTCTAGCCGTAACCTTAGAGGTTAATCAAGTGTTGTTATTCCGGTCATTTTTCCGGCGCATGGCAAGTAGAGACGCGGTGCTTTCGGCGTTGGATCGTTCAAGGGCTTGGAGCGGATTAAACTCGTAGAGATCAAACTAAAGCTTGGGGAATAGCTCAAGAGAAGGTTACCATTAAATCAACGGACTTCGAGGGTTAGTTTCTTACGACTCTTGTCTTTCGTTTATATATTCGTATATACGTAGCTCGATCGATCCTCGTAGGGATTCAGATCGAATTAATTTTTATTTTACCGCTTCCGTTGGGCCTTCGTTTTAGGCACCGAATCCCAATAGTGGTATCGGAGCCAGGTTTTGCGATCATATATACGATATTAGCATTTGGAATGCTTGATTAGATGGTGTATGATTTGGAATCATAATCGTATTAATCGTTGATTTTCTATTGTTCATCTAAAAATTAATTTTTCATGATTTTATGTTACAATATAAATCTATTTTTCTTTTGAGAAACTGATTTAAATGAGTAATATAAAGATTAGAAAAATATTATTTTTGGAATCGGGGCGAAAAAAGCAGGCAACGTAAACGGACCGGCGGCTTGGAGTCGCCAGTGAGCCTTGCCTCATGATGCACTGTATGGACCGCGATGCAGCGGCAGGCGAGTCTGGTCGGCAAGCTTCCGGCCGTTCTCGGCACCACTGCGAGCCGCTTTCGGCGACTGCTGGCAAGGTGTCGGGCTTGGCCCGGCCGTGTTTTCCGACTCCGTTTTTTATATTTCGTTCGATAATTAATTTTCCACAAATTAAATTGGATTTAATTTGACTAAGATTTAATTATGGTAATTTTATTCTTAGGGAAATTAATTTAATGAAATATTTTCTCGTCCGGAACAAGTTAAAATTGACGGTTGTTTGAATTAATTGGATTAATTCGTTTGGGATGGATTGTTTTATATTGATTGGATCAATATTCAGATTCATTATGAATGCCATTTATTTAATGTATTGAATGCATTATTTTTTGAATGGTGATGTGGTTCATGGACCTAGTTTTTGAATCGTTCGGTTTTATTCGATTGGGTTGTAAAGGCCGTTTTGAGCCTATTTATTTTACTAGAAATATTTGTATCTAGGATGCAATTTTCAATGTAAAATTTATATGCAATGACGAAGACCGGAGGAAGATCCGTTTCGAGAAGACGGAGATTCAAGACGAAGACTTGTAATTAGATTACGGAGTTTTTGTTTTCTAGGAACGGTCCATAAACCACATGTTGGTAGCAACTAGGTTGTGAATGTTTTTTTTTGTATGGATACCACAAACGCGCTAAAATTATTAATGTGCAAAGTGTAACGTTAATCGCGAAAATTCTCCCACGATAAATTATTAAGTTTATAAGGTTTCAAGGTTTTCCTTCCCTCCATCGAGTTTTCGGGAAATTGAAATCCAAACCGGATGTGCTATGCTTCCGAGTTATCGGGGTAGTCGTTCGGGGAGGACGGATAAATTACTGGGAGCGCATTTGGATGCCTTCGGTTGGAGCAAATTTTATCCCTAGAAACCTGATAGGTTGCCGGATAAGATTCAATTGTGAAACTGATTTGCGTCGATGGTATAAACTTAACTTGTTCACGAACCATAGAAACCGTATAGGTTGAGGGGAGTGAACAGGGGGAAAAAGAAGATCGAATCATCCATTAGATGGGTTGGTGTTGGACACCACTTTATGAAAATTAATAGACTAGAAACCTGTTCGGATGCCCTCTATTAAGATTTATAAAGAACTCGATCACCACTATGAAGTAGAGCGACGATACTTTCGAATTTCACATGGGAGTGTGTTATTCCGATAAAAATAGTGGGAGCTGGGTAACAAGAATAGAAAAGACCTTAATTCTATACTCAGAACATAATTAAATGAGTCACTAATTAATCTATCGTACTTAATGCACTCAAATCTCAATATGACAATGAATCCACTCGCAATTCGCTCGAAAAGAACACCTTAATGGGACCTAACTTTGTGGATTGGCTCATGTCGATGATTGTCCTCGGTATAGAGTCTTGGGATACGTCTTGGAGACGGACATTCCGGCGCCTCCTGTGCGGACCCGAGCCAATCAGGAAGAGATTGAAAACCACGAAAAGTGGGTTAAGGATGACGTGAAAGTCCGTGCTTATATGATGGCTTCCATGTCTAATGAGCTTCAGAGAGCTCATGAGAAAATGACTTCTGCTAGGCAGATTCTATCTCACTTAACCGAACTTTATGGTGAGCACAGCAGAACTGCTAGATATGAGATATCCAAGCAACTGTTCAGTGCAAGGATGAAGGAAGGTGAGAAGGTTGGGGAACACGTCCTCAAAATGATATCCATGATCGAGAGATTGGAGGCTCTTGATTTTAAAATGGATACTTCTCTCCAAATCGACCTTATCCTACAATCTCTCCCTGATTCCTTCTCACAGTTTGTTATGAACTTCAACTGCAATGAGATTGCATGTAATTTAGCTGGGCTAATGAACAAACATGTGACCACTCAGTCTCAGATGAAGACTCCGCGGATGAAGGAGTCTGCTCTTGTGATTTCTTCTGGACCTCGGAGGTCTAAGAACAAGAAGAAAAAGACCAAGAAGCAAACTAGACCACAAGTTAAGGACCTTAAGGGTAAGGGCAAGGCCCCGATGGTTCCGAAGAACAAGAAGAAGAAGGATGCTTGTCTCAAGTGCGGTGAGCTGGGCCACTGGGCTAGAGACTGTCCGATTCTTCATGGCACTTCAGGTACAGAACTTTTAGTTTTTGAAACAAATTGTTCTGCTACTGTATTTTCTACTTCCTGGATACTGGATTCTGGTGCTAGTTCTCATATTTGTACCGTGAATCAGGATCTGGAACAAAGTAGGAAGCTTGGAGCTGGAGAAGTTATGATCACAGTCGGAAGCGGGCATAGTGTCGAGGCGACCGACATAGGATCACTTCTTTTGGGTTTAGAATCCGGCTTTGTTTTGACTTTAGAAGATGTACTTGTTTTGCCCAAGGGGCACAAAAACATTGTATCCATTCCGGTCATGGACCGAAAAGGCTTTTCATTTTTCATTGGTGATGGTTCCTGCAAAATTTATTTTAGAAATAAACTAGTGGGTACTGCTACATTGTTGAATGGATTGTATCATCTAAATCTTAGAAACAAAGTAGTTGTGAATACTATGACTAGAAAACGTGGTAGGGATGAAACCAATCAAGTTTTAAAATGGCATCTTAGACTTGGTCATGTTGGTCAGACCAAGGTTTACAAGATGGAAAAAGATGGACTTATGGGTCCATTGGGATCAGATCCCTTTCCTATTAATCCATACCGACGTATGTGGTGCTTTGGAAGCAGCACGTGACGGATATCAATATTTCATTACGTTTACAGATGATCATACTAGGTATGGTTATGTATACTTAATGAAACATAAATCCGAGGCCTTTGAGAAATTCCAGGAATTCAAGGCCCTAGTCGAGAAACAAACGGGTAATCATATCAAAGCACTTCGGTCGGACCGAGGTGGCGAGTATATGAGTATGGAGTTTGACGAGTTCCTTAAGGAACATGGAATATTTTCACAACTAACACCTCCAGGTACTCCTCAGTTAAATGGTGTGTCAGAAAGAAGGAACCGAACCTTGTTGAACATGGTCCGTTCCATGCTGGGCTATACTAACTTGCCGATTTACCTGTGGGGGTATGCACTCTTGACTGCCGCTTACATCTTGAACAGATGTACTTCCAAATCCGTTCCTAAAACTCCACATGAGATGTGGGAGGGAAGGAAACCAAGTCTTAATCATATTAGGATTTGGGGAAGTCCCGCCTATGTCAAGAAGACTAAGGTGGAAAAGTTGGAAGCTAGGTCTGCGAAGGGACGTTTCATTGGATTCCCGTCTGGGACGATGGGATATCTATTCTACATGCTTGAAGATCGAAAGATCATTGTTGCTTTACAAGCACACTTCCTGGAAGATGAGTTCATTCAGGAAGGCGGAGCAGGTAGAAGTATTTCTTTAGAAGAATACAATGAAACTCCTCGAGAGACACCTGTACAAGAAACTGGAACCGAACTTTCTGAAACACAAGTACAACCACCTCGTAGGTCTAGTAGGGTGTCTCATTTACCTGAGAGGTATGGGCTTGTGCACTTGGAGGAGCTGGGTATCCATGAGGTTCCAAGTGATAGCCAAGAGACCGACCCAACGACCTATGACCAAGCGATGGTGGATGTAGACTCCGCGAAATGGCGTGAAGCTATGGAAGCTGAGATAGACTCGATGCATGTCAATCAGGTCTGGACTCTAGTAGACCGCCCCAAGGGCATAGTGCCTATTGGGAACAAGTGGATCTACAAGAGAAAGACTGATGATGATGCCAAGGTTGACTCCTATAAGGTCAATGCTTATGGCAAAGGGTTATACCCAGAAGGAAGGGATCGATTACCACGATACCTTCTCGCCGTAGCCATGATCAAGTCTATTCGCATGATGCTTGCTATAGCTACCTACCACGATTATGAGATATGGCAAATGGACGTAAAGACGGCTTTCCTTAATGGATTTCTCGAGGAAGAAATCTATATGGAGCAGCCTAAAGGCTTTGTGTCCGAAGTCGATATTCATAAAGTGTGCAAGCTTCAGCGTTCCATTTATGGACTGAAGCAAACGTCGCGTAGTTGGAACCTTCGTTTTGACGAGGCGGTCAAAGAGTTTGACTTCGTGCAAAATGAAGAGGAACCTTGTGTATACAAGAGGGTTAGTGGGAGCAAGATCGCATTCTTAGTACTATGTGTGGATGATATTCTGCTAATAGGAAATGATGTGGGAATGCTCAGTTCTATAAAAGCTTGGCTTTCGAGTAATTTCTCCATAAAAGACTTGGGAGAAGCAACCTATATTCTTGGAATTCGACTCTACCAAGATAGAGCGAAGAGAACAATAGGCCTTTCCCAAGCCCTCTATATAGATAAGATCTTAAAGCGATTTAAGATGGATGATTCTAAAAGAGGGTTCCTACCGATGCAACATGGAATAAAACTCTCCTTGAAGATGTGTCCTCAAAGTGAGGAACAACGAAAGGAAATGAGTAATATACCCTATGATTCGGCCGTGGGTAGCCTTATGTATGCTATGTTGTGTAAAAGACCTGACATCGCGCATGCTGTAAGCGTGGTGAGTAGGTTTCAGGCAAACCCAGGTAGGGAACATTGGACTGCCGTAAAGAACGTTCTCAAGTACTTAAGAAGGACTAGAGATATTGTTCTTATGTATGGCGGTGGAGAATTGGATGTGGTGGGATTCACTGATTCGGACTTCCAAGGACTGAAGGACGATTCGATGTCTACTTCTGGCTACATATTTACTCTTAATGGAGGAGCAGTATCTTGGCGTAGCGCCAAGCAAAGCGCGACTGCTGATTCCACCTGTCAGGCTGAGTATCAAGCAGCCTCGGAGGCTTCCAAGGAAGGGTTTTGGATTAAGAAGTTTCTGGGAGAACTTCAAGTGATACCATGTGCTGAGCTGCCTGTTCCGCTGTACTGCGACAATGACGAAGCTATAGCGCAGGCCAAGGAGCCGAGGTTTCACAACAGCACCAAACATATTGAGAGGAAGTATCATCTCGTAAGAGAATTTGTTCGCAAGGGATACATTGTGCTGCACAGAGTAGACTCGGCCGACAACGTCGCCGATCCACTGACCAAGCCACGTTCTTAGACTAGCTTGGAGCGTCATCTGGAGAACATGGGTATTAGATACCATAGTGTGTGGCATTGAGTGCAAGTGGGAGATTGTTAGGAGTATGCCCTCGAATGCCACTCAGAGGATGTTGAGTGAGGGCATTGTACTTGTTATTATGTAAATCATCAATATAAGGCAATGAATGTTTCTTTATTTACTGGTAGTTACTGGCATTCCCAACTCTTAAATATACATATAGAAATTAGTCCCTGTATTTGAGAGCAAAACGTTCCACTCCTTATTTGATAAGCGGGTCGGCACTGGAAAGGTTTATAGCTCAAATACTTAATCGTTCGCAAGTCGATGAAACTTGACTGGGCGTTAAGTTTATGTGAAGACTTGTATGACATGTTCTTTGACAAGGAGAGTGCCTTTCGAACACTGATGGTTAGTGGGAGCACACGTTATAGGTATGCTAATTAGATTAGTATACTCGAACCGACTCACCCTCGATTCGTCACACGGATTTCACTCCGGGACAGTCAATGATGGAATCGAAAGGTTGTGATAGGTATTCGTGAACCTTCGACTTGAGGATTTAGTAAGGATGTGCTTGTGATGTCAATATTTTCATTAGAGTAGTTCGACCCTATAAACCGGAAGGCGGGGGTCAACCTCCACGTGCATCTTGATGGGCAAGTAGCAGGTCCTACTGAATACCAAGATAGAATTCTTTCTCCTGTTAGTGAACGGGTTATATGTCCTATGCGGTTATTGGCAGATGAGATCATAAGTATTTGGCCAAAGCATTGGAGCTAGCTGTATTAGATACACGAGAGCTCGATGATCTCGATTTGCATTAACGCATGCATAGCATCAAGTACAGATGGGGTTTGACTGACCGTGACCCCATAACTTGATCGGGACATTTGAAAGAAGGGTTTATACGTTTACTGGTATTCACGACCGAATGGTTCTTGAATGATCCAAATCATTCGTTCTCAGTCGGGGAACAGTGTAGGCCACCAGGCTGGCTAGGTGGTGCTACTACTCTTTGGTTCCTCCCATTGCTGACTGAGACGAACCTACCGAGTCGTGCAATAGGATTGACGACAGAATGAATCAAGCTAATTCTCTCATTATGAATATTAGAAATGGGATATCTAAATTTGGGACATTGGATGTTTAAATCGACTTATCAGATAAATTGATTTACGGCTTAATGAATTAAATATATCACTTGGTGATTAATCTAATTCATGAATATAATTATTTCTTGGAGAAATTAATTATGTTATTTTGTATTTGATATGTTTAATTGATTGGATTAATTAATCGATACAAATACATCGAAATGGAATCGTAGTTTATCTATTTGGACTTACGGGAGTCCGAAACGAACCGAACTCATCCGTTTCTGCATGGTAGTTGCCCCCTAAGTTCCACCCACTTTCCTCTTGTCTTGTTATTTTCATTTTATATGAAAAAGATGACTTTGTGGGGTTTGATCTCATGTGACATGAGTTGTTCACATGAGGGTGGAATAAGAATAAAAGGAGGAAGACTTCATATCTCTCCCATATGATTCCTACGTGAAAGTGAGATAGAGATAGAGAGAGAGAGAGAGAGAGAGAGAAACCATTTTCTCAATTGTCTTCTTCATCTTCTTCATTCACTTCTTATTCATTTTTTTTGGAGAAAATTGAGAGAAATTATTGAGAGATATATTATACACTTAGAGTATAGTAATAAAAGTTTCATCACTTAATTCTAGCTGTAACCTTAGAGGTTAATCAAGTGTTGTTATTCCGGTCGTTTTTCCGGCGCGTGGCAAGTAGAGACGCGGTGATTTCGGCGTTGGATCGTTCAAGGGCTTGGAGCGGATTGAACTCGTAGAGATCAAACTAAAGCTTGGGGAATAGCTCAAGAGAAGGTTACCATTTAATCAACGGACTTCGAGGGTTAGTTTCTTACGACTCTTACTTTTCATTTATATATTCGTATATACGTAACTCGATCGATCCTCGTAGGGATTCGGATCGAATTAATTTTCGTTTTACCGCTTCCGCTGGGCCTTCGTTTTAGGCACCGAATCCCAACAATCGTGCATATGTGTCGTTATTGTATGTGCACCCCGTATTGGTTCGACGGGATCATCTTGGGATCTATGCTAGCGTTTGCTGGATCATTGGACAGGATTTTACACCTCGTGTTGGTCCGACGGGATCATCTTGGGATCTATGGAGTGAACGCTAGATCATCGGAATTACCATGTGTATGTTGTGATGTCATGTTGTCGTTATCATGTTGTGTACGGTATTGTGAGTCTTCTCGTAGTAGAGACTCGTTGTTATTGTTGTCAATGATGATGCTGTCTTTATTCTTAGTGAGATGTTGAATAATCTGTTGTTGTATAATTATCGTACTTGTACTAGCATCGTTGTGCTAACCCTTCGGGGGTGGACATTTGTTTTATGTTCAGAATATAGGAGGATGGGGAAACAGCCATTAGAGATGCATGATGACAAGGGTGCAGAGTGATGTTATGGCCGGGATGTTTTGTCAGTTGTGTTTTGTTTTAATAAAGTACTCGAGTACGCTGTCGTTTTGTTTGTCTTGTGAGGCTTACTTTTGGGTGTTGGTTGATTTGTTCTTTTCAGACTTGTGATCTAATAATAAATTTTACGGTTGGTATTTAATAATGTGGTTCTTAAATTCTTAGCCTGGTAAATCCTTATATCAAGGATTTACGGCGCTGTAATAATCCTAAAGATCTCGGGGTGTTACATATTTCAAAATAAAAAAGCATCAATGATTATCCGTGTTTCCACCAAAGATTATGAAAACCCTCAAAGGCCTCGTCAGACCACTCTCTGATTGGATAATTATTGATTCCTGATACCAATATTTTAAAAAGGGTCTTTCAAAATATTTTATTCGGTTGGTATCAGTGTGTCAGTGATCATCCGATCATACAAGTATCCTCCACGTTGAATTATGCCAGGAGCCGCACATTGACACACATCATGCATCAACGTTCACTATCTATCAATGAATGCCCCTTAAATACCATGTCACCACACCGAAGTCATTCCACAATGCGAGCCGCCGCTTGAATTCGTGCACCAAGCAACACCATCATTCACCTTTTGACGAAAGCCGCTCATTGCAACGTACACGACCCGAATACACTCCCCGCCCTCCTCAACTTTGGATACGACTTACCACATAAACAAATAATCATGTATTTACAACACAAAACATCAATAATTAAATAAACCAATATTCATCAAATAATATCCACAATTACACAAATGTTCCAAACGAGGAAAACACATCATCCATCAATAAGATTATCAAGATTCACATATTCATATGTGTTCTCATAACAATCCACAATATCATCCACAAGATCAACTCACCGCAATTGCATATTACGAACTTAGCACAGGCGCAGAACTATAAAGATCAACATGATGAATGAAGAAAACCCAAAATGACACATGCTCGCAAGTTAACCAAATACATACAATTGGTACATAATAAAATATAAACCACATAAGTATGAAAACTTGCCTTTTACTGAAGTCACATCCAAATCCACGAAGATAGTCTCCTCGATCAAATCCCACGTCATCCAATCCTCTAAGATAGTGTATCTGCACAAGAGCCATATCTATCTATATATACTTTGAAATATGATCTCCACCATTCAAGTTGTTCCTGAAGTGCCTCGAACAACATATCCAAAATGCAGCTAGACCCAATGGTTAGATCTTGAGAAATTGTTCTAATGCCGAGACTTTCCAACATAGATATGGAAAGCAGTAACCTCTCGAATCTTTGACTGCGCACAATAAAGGACCAAATCCAATCTCCAATGTTCAGAATTAACATCGATGTGTCTAAAACATCTTGTCAAATTGATTTCCGTAGATCGCATCTGCAAATTACTGCATGAATAAAATTCTCACTCGCAATTTTTTGATTTCTTCCTTGCTCTCAATCTTGATTATTTAAAGGCTTTAAGATCTGACTTTTAGGGTTAGGAGTCGAGTTTTGGGGCTTAGGAATGAAAGAGGGTCAGGTTGGACGTGTTGAGAAGTGAAATTTCCGACTTTGAACATACCTATTTGTCCATGTAGTTAATGGCCACTAATGTATATAAATTGTATGGTTTTTATCATTTTTATCACAATTCTCTCGTTTAAAATTCCCTCGTTTAAAATTTTATTGGATCACCGTTTAAATCATACTATTCAGTCGTAATTTTGTGACAACTCAAGAATCAATTGTGATTTTTTAAAGTTGATCAATTTGCACATCACTTTTCAGAAAATGTCCAATTCTATTTCTATGAACACTTTTTGTACGCCGTTCGTATATTAAATGGTATAAGACCATAACTGCATGTAAAATACATCCATAAAAACTCACTATCGATCGAAGTTCATAATTGCAACATCTAACCGAACATATCACATCACCAATTTACCATACTATAATAATTAAAATCAGTGAAAATCGACAGACGAGCACCAACCTGACTTTATATCGTGTAACATAATCGGAACACGTCGTGAAGATACAACAATAAACTGGAATGAATTTACGGGATATTAAACATTCTTCCTTTTGACGCAGACAATAAAATTTGAAGCAAGTGCACGACGATATGACGATCTAGATATAAGATTTTTAATTTCTCAATGTCATATATTTTTTGTTTATTTTAATGGCCGGAAACATAAACATATGTTCGTTGGTGCCAATTGGTATATCATGCACCCAGGCAGTGGCGGATGTAGAAAATTTAGTCAAAGGGGGCGAAATTTTAGTATCACAATCTTTTATGCCAAAATTAAACTTATTGCAACACCCCAAGCTAGGCGGCTATCACGGTGCCGTGGACCCCCAACTGGGACCCACCAGGCGAATGAAATACAATGATTTGAATAATATAACTATAGTACCGAATCACATTATATTACCAATTTATCCGATGAGGAGTTTTAAGTACAATACACCCAGGAATACATAATACATATATATTTCATATGAAGATGAAATATACAACACCAAGTTAAAATGAAAATCCAACAGAAATGCAGCGGAAACACACATGAAGAAAACATGAATAGCTGAAAGGACTGGGGCCCCTACTAGTACCACTGAAACTCCTCGCCGTCAACATTCTCTTTCCGTGTCTTTGCCTTGCCATGACCTGAAAATAACATCCCCAACGGGGTCAGTTACACAGAACAACAATACTCAAGAGTTGAACAACGACAATAATCACATGACTAGTTATGGAATTAGGTCTGGAAGAGGGGCATCATAATACGCTCGAAATGGGACGTGCAAGTGCACAAGTAGTCGAGTGTCCGGTGCCCCGCATATACACAAGCCACTTGGCCTAATTAGTCTCACGGAGGCACGTTACCGTGTGCACAGTCCAATGTATCCGGATACCTGCATATACACATGACCGTAGTGTGCCCGACTAAAAATCCACACGTATACCATCCGGCATGCAGTACGATCTCGGAAGTTCACAAGAACAAAAGTAACCATGATGAATAAGAATGAATAGAAATCCAACAAGGACCAAGAATGACTCACCGAGGTGAAATAATGGCGCAATGAGTGATAGCTCAAATGAAATGATTGGAACCGTCGTTCCTCGTGAATTGAATGATTAGTTTGATAATTACAAGTCTCAACATGATTGATATATTATGCATGAACTATATGTATGAATGAACAACAACGAAAGGAATGATTATCCTTTTAACTGAGCAAGAATTAACTTACCTCAATTACCGGTGAAGAAAAGTACTTCCTCGAATGAACATCCTTAAGGTGATTATAGGTCGCTCGAACAACCTTGAATAACATAATCACCAACAATTCGCTTAATATACAAATCAAGCATGATCACAACCAACTCAAAAATTCGATACAATAACCCAAACTCATTGGGGCAATCTAACAAACACGTTGTAAACAACCTTCAATTGTTTACAACCAATCTCAATTATATTGACACCACGCCTCCAATGAGCGATTCAATCTAATAAAACATCATCAATACAATCAATAATCCAATAGGAATACTCCATTCGAGATTACGACAACATCTAATCGAAACCCCAAAATTCCAAAGTCAACATTCAAGGTGTTCTTGAACAATTCCCCAAATACTCAACAATTCCGAAAAATGCACCAATAAATCTGTAAGAACACATGTATCCAAGGTAGATAATCCATATCCAATATATTCCAACACAATAGCAAGCTAACTCGAAGAGATTGGTAAGAAAACCCCCAAATCCCGAAATTCTAGGTTCATGAAAAGTTTACCTTGATTTCGAGCGGTGGAGCGGACTAAATGTTCATTAATCTGAACTAGAAGCGTAGAGGTGTTGCTAGATGATTGAAGCTTGAATAACTCTTCACGAATCGCCCAAAATCGCCCGAAATCGCCCAAGGAAGGAGGAAAAATGAAGAAAGGACAAAATGGGGGCTGAACTGTCCTATTTATACTCAGGACAGCTTAGCGTGCGCTAGCAACTGAAAATAGCACGCGCTAACGGGTTCACCAGGTATTCCAGTGAACTCTGCCTGCATCATTAGCATGCGCTACCAAAGTTGTACATTAACTGGATGTTAGCGTGTGCTACCTGATAGTTGGTGCCCAGTAACTGGAGTCCAGAACCTACTGTCCTTTGCCCTGCTCGCCTTAGCGCGCGTTACACCGATCACTTAGCATGCGCTACTAATACAGTTCGCATGCGCTACCATTACACATAGCGTGCGCTACGAATTCTCTAATTCAGTCCAGTACCTACTGGACTGTCTGCCACAGTTACAATAGTAGCATACGCTAATGAAGGCCGATAGCGTGCGCTACCAGTACCCAAATAGCGTGCGCTATAAAGAGTATGTAGCATGCACTACTCCCCACACACAGGCCACCAATTCGATGATAATGATAGTATTCTCGTCTCGAATCTCGGACAGAGTTGAATGACGAATGCTAACTGATACAAGATTCAAAATTACGCCGAACGGTGAATACAATTGAATGAATGTGAATGATGAATGATTATTAATGAGTGAAAATTACTGAATGATAATAAATGAATTTACAACCGGGTAGCGAGATGTTTGACTTGTCAGAAGGTCAAAATCGAGCATGAGCGATCAGCCGGGTTGTTGCAGTCGCTTTCCGTTCCGGAATGGAAATGGGAAGATATTTCGATGGACTTCATCATGAGCTTGCCGAGGTCGAAGTCTGGTATGAATATGGTTTGGCTGATTGTGGATCATCTGACCAAGTCGGCACACTTTCTGGGCATCAAGGATACTTGGGGTCTGGAAAGGTTGGTTCGGGTATTTATTGCGCACGGCACTCCGAAGACTATTGTTTTGGATCGTGATGGCCATTTTGTATCGCATTTTTGGCAGGCGGTACATAAGGAATTGTGGACTCATTTGCATCTGAGTACTTATTTTCATCCTCAGACGGATAGGCAGTCAGAGCGCACTATCTAGACATTTGAGGATATGGCGTGCTTGTGCTCTCGATTGGAGCAGTGATTGGGAGGAGCATTTGCCGTTGATTGAGTTCACGTACAACAATAGTTGGCACGCATCGATCAAGATGGCACCATATGAAGCGCTATATGGGCGGCGATGTCGATCGTCGATTTGTTGGAACGAGGCATCCTATTTGGTCGGGACCGAACCGGATGTCGCTTTGGAGATAAGGAAGAAAGTGGAATTGATTCAGGAGAGCATGTTGACAGCTTAGAGTCGACAGAAATCTTATGCTGATGTTCATCGTCGACCATTGGAATTCGAGGTGGGAGACCACATTTTGCTAAAGGTATCGCCGACGAGGGTAGTTTTCCGCTTCGGGAAGAAGGAAAATTTGAGTCCGAGATTTATTGGGCCCTTTGAGATTCTCGAGAGCGTTGGCGAGTTGGCGTATCACTTGGCATTTCCTCCGGCTTTGAGTTATGTCCAAAGCATTTTCCATGTTTCCTAGGTGAGGAAATATGTACCGAATCCTAGTCATGTCATCGACTATGGCGAGATCGATATCGCTGAGGATATTACCTTCGAGGAGTGTCCCTTGAAGATTTTGGAGCACCGTGAGAAGCGACTGAGGCATAAGACCATTTCGTTGGTCAAGGTACAATGGTCTAGACATGGCGTCGAGGAGGCAACTTGGGAAACCGAGGATAGCATGCGTGTTAGGTACCCCGAGTTGTTTGTTTCTTAAGTTTCGGGACGAAACTTGTTTTTAGAGGGGGAGAATGTAATATCCGCATTTTTCCTTTTTCTAGTAATTTTCATTTTAGTTTATTTTTCGTTTTTAGTTCCTCGCTTGTAACCGTATGGATATTTCGAGAATATTTAATACTGGACTTTTTATCATCCGAGCTTGTTTCGAACTTGTTTTACCTAATTCCTCGTTTATTGTCATTTCCGTCGCTATTTGGTTCGATTCTCGTAATTGTTTTTCGGAACCAACATGTGGGGGGTGCCGTAAATCCGTCTTATGTTATGTTTGGTGTTTCGATCATATATCGTGTATTTCGGATGTTTTGGGTCATTTTATAATTTCCCAAAGTTATGGGGCAATTACTATCGTTGCCATTTTCGGAACCTTTGGGTAGTAGGAATCGCATTTTCTTTTAATGCTTCAGCTCTGACTCGAACGGATCGTTCATGTGTCTTCTTTAGTTTGTTGTTTGGTGTTGGTTGCGCGTTGTTTTCATCCGGGGAAGAATTCGCTGTTTTCCATCTTTGAGGGTTGTCTGTGCTACTATCTGCACTCGTTAGCACGCGCTAATTTCGTCGTGTAGCGCATGCTAATTCCATTGTGTACTGGATGCTAATTTTGTTGTGTAGCGCACGCTAATCTCATTGTGTAGCGCATGCTATATTAGTCCTATAGTGCACGCTAATGATTCGAGTACAGGAGTGGCAGTAGGTTGTTTCTGCTCTCTGGACGAGCAGTTTAGCGCACGTTAAGTCTGTAGATTAGCGCACGCTATGGTTGAGGTTTAGCGCATGTTAGGTGTGTGGCAGAGCACGCTAATGAGGTATTCCAGTTGAGGCAGAATGTTTCTGGACTTTGGGTGACGAACAGGTAGCGTACGCTATAGCTTCATAGCGCGCACTATCGGGGGGCTGTTAGCGCATGCTATTTTTGGGTAGCGCATGCTAACGAGTCACAACCGAAGTTTTTGACCAGTTTTGGCTAGTTAGCCCGTGGTAACCGTGAGCCATTAGCGCATGCTAAACCGTCTGGTTATATACACCCAAGAGTTGACCCAGACTCGTCCATTTTCTCACTTTTCTTCCTTCCCCGTGTCTTGAGCGATCCAGAGGCGATCTTGAAGCGATTTGTTCTTCCAATCATCTCAGCCATCATCTTTCTTGAGTTCTTGGTGTATATTAACAACACCAACACTCGTTCTTCATCTTCGATCCGAGGTAAGCTCTTAGAACCCTACCTTTGGGTAAATTGGGGGTTTTCGAGTTTTTGTCCGATTTGTTCCGTATTGTTGATTAATCCATGATGTATGTGATTAATCTTAGTGGTATTCATGTTTTCCCTATGAGTTCATAGTAAATTCCATTGTATTTGTGATATAGAGAGGGTTCGGTTGTGACCCGCCCTCATTGTTGTTTTTGTATGGATTTACATGAATCATAGGTGGGTTTTTGGGTGTCTTCCATTTTTGTACTCGTGTAGAAATGGTTGTGATTGTATTCTTCGAATCGTTAGGTTCGGGTTTGTCGGTTCCTAGCGATCGTGGTTGATTCTCCTTTCCGTCCGTTTCGTCGTTAATTACTCAAGGCAAGTATTCTGGTGAAACCCTTATGCTTAACATGAAATGGTAATGTATATGTGTGTGCTTTGCTCACTCTGGGAGGGTCCGATGGGGCCTCGAGGGAATCTGTGATTTCGCTCCTGATTTACGAGCTTGTTGGCTAGCCAGTCCGGGAGGGTCCATAGAGGCCTCAGATGGGACCAGTGGTTTCGCCCAAGTCCTAGGCGATGTATGTGCATAATTTATAACTATGGCCAGTCTGGGAGGGTCTATAGAGGCCTCGTATGGGATCTGTGGGTTTGCCCCGATCCTAGGCAAGTTTGAACTGTGATTATTGACTGTTTGTTTTCCGGGAAAAAGACATGTCTTGTTTTGATTTTTTAAACAATTTGATGCATGTACTATGAAATGTGTAAGCGATTGGTTTGCCTTGATTACTTGTACTAGAGTAATTGCTAACCCCTTTGGGGACCCATTTTTGGGGAAATTTGTGTTATGAATTTCAGGTTGCGTTCAGCCGGTCGATCGAGCACTGGGGCAGTGCGGGGATGTTGGCTAAGGTGGTTGACGTGTGCAAATGAGTCCTTTATTTTAGTTTCCCCTTTTAAATGTTTGTTTTCAATAAACTGATAGACCATACTCGCGAGTACTTAGGCGTTTTGATTTGGAAAATGGTTTGTATACAAAATGTTATTTGTAATTTTTGGTGATGTTTGGTTTACCGGTTGTACCGGGCATTTTTATTTAAATTTTTGTCTTGATGATGTGTGTTTTTTCTCATTAACCGAGATGGATAGACGAGCGGTATTATTTGTTAGCCTGGTGGGTCTCATGTAGAGGTCCACGGCGCTGTAATATACCCTGAATATCTTGGGTGTGTTATAGGAACCTCCGAGTAAAGCTGATGCTATCTTATCTTCCTTGACAATTCGCCATACCTTGAGAGATATAATTAAGGACGCGCAAGGAGAGGATAATTTTCTTGCTAAGATGAAGTCACGAGCTCATGAGGGCAGTGTGAAGTGGTTCGCGGAAGCTACAGACAGTATTCTTGTGTACGAAGGGAAACTTTGTGTGCCCCATGAGGGCACACATGAGGTACAAATATGTGCCATGACTTGAGAAAGTTGTTATGGTAGAGAAGTACGAAGAGAGATATTGGATTATTTGTCCAAACACTACCACAAAAAAGACATTTAACATCGCTCATTTAACATCGATTCTGGGAAAATCGATGTTAAAAATGACACGGTGGCATGATTGCAATTTTAAAGCACATTAATATCGATTCTGTTAAAAACCGATATTAAATTTTCATTTAACATCGGTTCTGTGAGAACCGATGTTAAAATCTCTCATTTTACACTAGTTCTGAAATAATCGATGTAAAACTCCCGTTTAACATCGGTTTTGAAGGAACCGATGTTAAAATATCTCATTTCACATCGGTTAAGACAGAATCAATGTAAAATGAGAGATTTTAACATCGGGTTTTAGCATAACCGATATTAATTGTTAATTTAACATCGGTTTTCCATAGAACCGATGTTAAATTTTCTAATTTAATATTTATTTTTTTCAGAACCGATGTTATATCACTTTTTAAAGACATAATATAATTTAATATATAATTAGATTTATATTATAATATAAATTCATAAATTATATTATAAATTTTTGGTTGTATTTAAATTATATAATAATATTTTATATATATTAAGTTATATTTGAATATGTATGTAGTTATTTGTATGACTTTTAAATATATAATATTAATACATATTTTGAAAGTTATATTATGATATATAGTTTTAAATTATATATACACACTCAATTATAACTAAATTTATTTGATAATATATATATATATATATTTATATTAGAATATATATAAATATAGTATATCTAAATAGATATTTATGAATGTATAGATATATAAAATATAAATATATGTAATTATATTTAATTTGTATATAGATTTTAAGTTATTTTATATAATTATATTATATATTGAATTATATTAAAGTTACTATGATAATATATAATTATATAAAAGTTATATCACATTATATATTTAAAGTTACATTATATTATGTAGAAAATAGATCATATGAAAACTAATTACCTTGTGAAATCTAGAAACTTTTATAGGCCATTGATATTAGTGATCTAACGGCTGTAGATGAGTAGAATTATATGCATTTATGTATTTTTTTATTGCATTATTTGTTGCATATACTAGCAACCAGCTTGATGCAACAAATAATAACAAATATGCAATGAAATTAGTTAATAATACAATTGGGTTCTAGATTTCACCATTAAGGGTGTTTCCACCATAGTCAATCCTATATACAAGTTATATTTTTACCAATAAATAGTTTTATATTATAATCACTTTTATATGTAATAAAACTTAATACATATTTTTTAGGTTCTATTATAATATGTATACAAAAATTTATATTATAAATGTATTCAATTATATTTAAAGATTAATATTTATACATATATAGTTATATTATACATATTCAAGTATATTCAAAGTTATATAATATATATTAAGTTATGTTATATTTATATAAAGTTATAAATCTATATAGTATATAACTTTAATACATAGCAACAAATGTACAAGAAGTTCATTTGGCGGAGTGGTAAGATTATACTTTTACAAGTAAGAGGTCGTGGGTTCGAAACCCACCAACAATAAAATTTAATGGTATTTGTTGCCGGTTGGAGGGGGCTGGGGCGGGTGTCTGTGTGAGTGGCTGGGTTGGGGCTGGGGATGGGTTGAGCTAGCTGGGCTAGCGCGGTCCGATAATATTTTAGGATCGCAAAATTTAACATCGATTATGGAAAAATCGATGTTAAAGGTCACGATGTTAAAATTAACATCGGTTTTTAATAACTGATGTTAAGCCGGTTAAACTTCGGTAACATCGGTTGTTATTACAACCAATATTAAATGTAAAAAAATGATGTTAAATGTCTTTGTTGTAGTAGTGAAATGTGCTTAGTGTGTCAATAAGTTAAGGCGAACACCAATGAGAATCAGGGTTAGTCAAGTCATTGGAAATTCCCGAGTGTAAATGGGAGCATGTAACCATGGGCTTTGCTATTGAGTTGCCCTAATCAGCTAAGAGAAATACTGTTGTTTGGGTAATTATCGATAGACTGACCAAGTCGGCACACTTCTTGCCAGTAAAGATGAACTTTAATATGGATCATTACGCTCAGTTGTACATCCTGGAAGTCTTGAGATTGCATGGAATTCCTGTATAGATAGTGTCTGACAGAGACACAAGATTCACTTTTAAATTTTAGAGAAGTTTGCACAAAGCAATGGGAGAGGAATAAAGTATAGAAATTGAAAGCTAGGTGTATAAAGGGACGTTTGATAGGATACCCAGGAGATTTCATGGGATACCTATTCTTCATGTACGAATATCATAGGATCATCTTTGCTTTACACGCATGTAGGTCACAAGTCGTCCAGAAACAAGTCTAGAGGGGGGGTGAATAGACTTGTAGAAACTCTTGAACTCTTTTTCACGAAGAGTGAGTTTCTTCAGCTGATGATCAAACAAATGACTAGGAGTCGTTTGTTCTTGGATATGTGCGGAAGTCAGCTGATGATGAATATAAGTTAACTTAATGAAACACTTAACAATGGATGCAGCAGTTAGAGTATGATGCAAAAAGCAAGAAATAACACAGCGATTATAGTGGTCTCGGAGGTGGGGTAATCCTCTACTAATCCACTTTTCTCCAAACCACTGGAGATGAATTCACTATAATTGTCAACCGGTGATAAAGATTACAGTGATTCACAACACACTACATGACTTCCAACGGTGGACTTCCGTGCCGTTATACACACTTGACTGCCTTGCACCTCTTGATCCTCGATCCTCGGATGCCTTTACAGTCTGCTACTTCAACCAGTGAAGTACCCCTTACTCAAGATTTAAAGACAAGAGTGTTTGTCTTCTCCAACTAAAGAGCTTCCTTGAATATGAACTTTTTGCTCTTTTTCACGATGCTATTTGTTTGCTTGAGATTGCTTTGTTTGCTTTGATCGCTAGAGTATATGTTCGCACCGGTAGTTTGCTCAGTTTCAAATCTTCGGATATATATAGATCACGATCTCTGAGCTTCTTCCTTGTAGCCGTTACAAATCTTTGAACAAATCCGTCCGTTGGAGAGAGACTTCATTGTTTAATCTTTTCTGAACATTGCAAGGCTGGATTCCCATTATTTAATTTTATCTTCTGACCATTGTGAGGACTTCTGCATGTGAGCGCCGAATCTTTTGAATATAAAAGGTTTAAAGTCTTCACGGTGGGTCAGGATGATTTAAATAAATCATATCTCTTGCGGGAATCACTCTAATTTGTCTCTTCACGTTGCATGTGAGCTTTCCGTAATATTTGACTTTTCAAAGCATGCTGACGTGGACTTGGAGTACTAGGCTGTAGTTGAGTAGACTGATGTGCAGCTTACTTCTCTGCAGGTAGGTCGTCTCACAGATATCTTGTTTGAGACTTGTCTCGATCAGTGACTTCCCGAGGTTCTCACCGATCTGGTCAAACTTCTCTGACAATTTTTAGTTGACCAGGGCTACTCTGATTGGAGTCGGCTGTACTTCTCTGATGGACTAGACTGTACTTTAGTACTTAGCCGATTTTCAGCCTAACTAACTTTGGCCTATAGAAGACACTCATTTGGTTCTTCTTTACATTTTGCCAATTTATACTTAACACATTTTGGCCTATGGAAGATACTCATTTGGTTCTTCATTACATTTTGCCAATTAATAAACATTTGATTTTAAATTAATGACATCATTAAAATCTAACAAGTATTCCTAACAAATTCCCCCTATTTTGATGATGGCAAAACTAAGTAAGAAATCAAATGACCAAGTCTGCACTTAAGTGCAAGACAAAACTGAGATCAGTCTAATATTGAGACAACTGGAAAATTGTCATTCAACAGACTGTTCATAAAATTTTCTGACTTTATCATTGAAATTATACAAGATTGTTTTAAGTACAGAAAAATAAAATTACAAGTAAGAAAATAATTTAAGGTCATCTGCCTCTTCCTCTGCCTCTTCGAATAGCCGCTTGTGTCTGAATGGTTTGGCTCCGATAGGTCTTATCTTGACCGAGCAAGGCCATACTTTCTCTTCACAACCAGTCTGCGAAGTCCTGCTCCCGCCGAGATCTGAATTTGTTCTCAAGGCGTACTAGCTTGATTTCCTCCTGAAGTTGTAGCTCATCAAGTTCACCATCCATGCGGATTGGTGCTTCTTCACTCTGAATTTAGGGATCATGGGAAATGCATTTTGCTCTTTTGCGTACTTCTTTAGAATGACCCAAAGCTTAGGATGAACCTCTTCCATCCAGGTTTATGAAAATCTCCTGTGGGGAGAGTTTGTCATCTTGAAGTAGTTCCTGGACATAAAAGTCTCGACGAACTTCTTCCTAGCGACTCCCATATTTCAAGAGCTTCAAGTGGGCAGAAATCTTCAACATACCATAGCTCCAGACCTTCCCATTCAAGAGTAGGTTCAAAGCCGCCTCTGGTCCTTCTGCGCTTCCCTTCAGGCTGGTCAGCCTTGTCTTCTTGATCTACAGCTTTCTTCCTTTTTAGGCTAGAGGGTCCTTCAATCTGGGGGACATCCTGCTTTTTCTTACTTCTGATTTCTCTCTCTTCCCCCTGAATCCTCTCTTCCCCCTTTTTGCCAGCATCAATGAGTGTTGTCAACTGTTGCTCCATGCGGCTCATCTAATCAGACATGCCAAAGGGCATTCTGTTGTTTGTAGGAGGAGGAGGCTGAGGGATCTCTCTCTGAAGCAGGGTGTCAATCTTGGCATTAATGGTCTGAAGATTAGGGGTGACCTGAGTTGATAGCAGCTCCCCAATGGTGTCTCTGACAATTTGCTTGATCAGCTCAGTCATGGTAGGGGATAACTGAGCTGATGGGGAGTGTTCTCCTGATCCTTCAGCAATGGAGCCACTACTGCAGGCTCTGGCCGCGGCCGGTAGGTCGATTGAGTCTTCTCCGGTCCACGACTGAGTCCTCTGCCAGCTCTGCGTCTAGGCTGGTGTACCGGGAAGGTACAACAATCCTATCTGCAGCTTCGTTGGTAGGCTCTGGCTTCTGCTCTGGCTCCTTTTCTCTTTCTTCCTCTTTCCCTTCTTCTTCTTCAGATTTCTCTTTTTCTTCCTCCTCATCTTCTTCTTTTTCTTCTCCAGCTTCCTCTTTTTCTTTCTCCTCATCTTCTTCTTTTTCTTCTCCAGCCGCCACACCAGCTCCTCCTTCACCTCCATCATCATTATTATCATCATCATCATCATCATTTTTCTCATCATCATCCTTCTCCTTTTCTTTTTCATCGTCTTCATCCTTCTCCTTATCTTCTTCTTCTTTTTCCTGCTCCACTTCTTCTCCTTCTTCTTCATCTTCTTCATCATTCACTTCTTCTGTTTTCTCAATCACCTCTGTCTCCTTTTCAACTGGTATGTTTTCTTCAGATTCTTTTTCTTTTTCATCCTCTTCAACCAAATTGATAATTTCATTTTCTTCATCAACTTCTTCTATCCTAATCTCCTTTTCTACTTTCTCCTCTTCCTCTTCCTCTCCAAAACTACCATCAAAGATACTGAGCATTATAGAGTGGATAAAATGGTCCATGTTTGTCTCAAAATGTGACATGAACCAGTTATCCTGGAGGAGTAAGGCTAAATCTGACTCTTTGCAAAAATCAGTCAGAACATCCTCCGTGGCTTGGGGGTATTCCCAACCACTAGTTTCAACAAAAATTTGAAAATTTGTAAAGGACATGGTTTTAAGAGTTTTCCACTCTTTAAAAATATTTACGAAAGAGTGTTTTTCTGCTTGTGGCTTGACAAGCTGAAGTTGTTCTATGGAGAGATTATTAGTATTATTTTCTAAAAGATTGACTGTGTAATCTGCTTGTGGATAGATATAACAAGACCTGCTTCCTCTTCTTCGGTCATGTATACTGGAGGAGTAATGACAGGTACAATTCTAGTTTCGGTATCTGGTGCAGGCTGGTCCGGATGAACTGGTGACTGAACTAATGGACTGTTATAGTGCTCAGGCTGCTCTCCTTCGCTGAACTGCAGCTTCCTTGGCCTCTTTGGAGAGGGTTCAGGTGATGACCGCAGTTGGAAGGTCCTTCGGGCTGGTCCCCGTCTCTTGAATAGGATGGCGATAGGTTTATCGTCAGACTCTTTCTCGGTCTCGACTGAAGTTCCGATCTCAGCTGCATGTTGGTCCGAGTCTTATAGATCGTATCTTGGGGAAAAGCTTGTGTCTTGCAAATCCTTCAACAACTGGGCTGCACTCCCAGTGACTCCAACCTTCTTCTTATCATGGTCCATGTGACAAAGACTCTTGTTTGGGTGTACAGGGTCAATGTTTCCTCGCCACTCCACCGCTCCAAGAACCAACTAAGATGCGTTCGAACGCCAACTTAGTCTTGAACTTCTTCTCTCCCTCGAGCCATTCGACCTTGTTCACCTCGCGAACAAGTTGCCTGAAAATGTAATCGGCCCAATCAACTTCCTCTCGTTGAATTAACGCACCCAACACCATGAATTTTGAAGATGATAGTTGGTCATAGCTTCCTGCCATTCCCATGACTATTTTGTATGTGATGTCCAAAGCAACTCGATAGACCCTTTTCAACTCATTTCTTTTCGCTGTAAACTTCAATTTCTCAGGGACATTTTCGAGCTTAATCGTCTTCCACGTTTCGGCGGGTGATTGTTTGAGCGCTTCGACCGCCAAACCGCGATGTTTCATCCCGAATACAGAGCGAATCTTCTCTGTATCTATGGTGACTGGTACTCCACCGACCGTGCTCTGAATCTCGTGCTGAATCAGGTAAGCGTTGCGATAAAATTCAACCACATCTTCTTTGAACAAGTGTTGAGGGTTGATTTCGAGAAACGGGTAGATTCCGTTCAGTTTCATCGCCCGGATTAAGTCGAGCATATCAAAGTCCTCTAGATTTGCTTCCAGTAATCCTTCGAAATCGACGACCATGGAGAAGATGACCTGGTCCTTCATCGCCTTCAAGTTTGCTCCGTCAAAAGATGCCATTTCTGCAAAAAGATTTTAGGATTTAGTGTGTATTTTGCTCTGTAAATTTTAGGGTTTCTGAAAGCGTAAAGAGGAAGTGAAAGGGTTTTCTTCCTTATAAAGAAGATGAAAGGACGTTTGGATTAGTTTATTATAAGTCTAAGCGGTGGTACGCCTTTTCATATTCTTTTGAATTTCAAATTTGAATCGGTGGCCCCATTTAAAATTTGACGGTTGATTCTGATTGGCCACCGTAGAGGTTAATTAAATGGGCGTGTGACGCGTGTATTTAAAATTGCCACTAGGCTTATAAAATGTTTTTTTAAATGCTATTTCTTAAGCCAAAATAATATTTTAAATATGACAGATAATAATTAAAAATTTAGAGATTAGTTTAGAGAACTTAGCTGGTCTGATTCGTTGACTGTTGACCGCTCTGCTACAGGTGAGTTTGACCTCTCGCCTGGTATTCTGTACGCCTAAGTTGCTTCGTCGGCCTTCGTCTTCGCTTTGCATCGGCTTAGCCGATTCTGGGGGTTCGTCCTTCCTTCAACTTGCTTGAACTAGATTCCCAATCTAGTAATCCAAGGTCTCTGCTAAGCTCTAGGAATCTTTCTTCGGCGGGGTTTGGTGAAGATGTCAGCTATTTGGTAGTCTGTGCTGACTCTTTCAACTCTAACCCTTTTGTTAAGCACATGGTCTCGAATGAAATGGTGCTTAACGTCAATGTGCTTCGTCCTTGAGTGCAAAACCGGATTGTTGGTTATTGCAATAGCACTATTGTTGTCACACCATATAGGAACTTCGTTGGCAATAATATTGTAGTCCCTTAACTGTTGTCTGATCCATAGGATCTGTGCACAACAGCTACCTGCAGCTAGGTATTCTGACTCTGTAGTGGAGATAGAGTTAGAAACCTGCTTCTTGCTAAACCAGGATATCAGTCTGGTTCCTAGGAATTGACACGTTCCACTAGTGCTCTTCCTATTGATTTTGCATCCGGCGAAATCCGCATCTGAGTATCCTGATAGCTCGAAGTTGTCATCTTTGGGGTACCACAGTCCAACATTAATTGTAGACTTTAGGTACTTGATTATTCTCTTGGCTGCATCTAGGTGTGATTGCTTCGGCTTGGACTGGAATCTTGCACAAACTCCAACTGCATATGATATGTCTGGCCTACTTGCAGTGAGGTACAGAAGAGATCCGATGAGTCCTCTGTAGTGGGTTGAGTCCACTGATATTCCTGCCTCGTCTGCATCTAGGTGAGTG
The DNA here is from genome assembly GCA_033398695.1 of Orobanche coerulescens. Classification (NCBI taxonomy): domain Eukaryota; kingdom Viridiplantae; phylum Streptophyta; class Magnoliopsida; order Lamiales; family Orobanchaceae; genus Orobanche; species Orobanche coerulescens. The sequence continues at coordinate 103,814,306 of CM065803.1, read as the reverse complement.
CTTGTGCTCATTGGAATTCTTGCGGGTTTGGCTGATTCCATTCCATATCTCTTGATGAGATCTCGGGTATATTTTGCCTGGTTGATGAAAATTCCTTTTTCCATCTGCTTAACTTGTAATCCGAGAAAGAAGTTAAGCTTTCCCATCATACTCATCTCGAATTCTCCTTGCATGAGGTTGGAGAATTTCTCGCATAGTTCTGGATTGGTTGACCCGAATATGATGTCATCCACATAAATCTGAACTATTAGAATGTGGCCTTCGTGCTCCACTCTGAATAGGGTCTTGTCCACTTTTCCTTTGCAAAATCCATTTTTCTCAAGAAACACAGACAGTGTTTCATACCATGCTCTCGGTGCTTGCTTGAGTCCATACAGAGCTTTCAACAGCTTATAGACTTTGTCTCCTTTGAAAAAACCTGGGGGTTGCTCTACATAGACTTCTTCTTCTAGGATTCCATTCAGAAACGCACTTTTCACATCCATCTGGTAGACTTCAAAATCCTTGAATGCAGCATATGCGAGGAATAGTCTGATGGCTTCTAATCTTGCAACAGGTGCATAAGTTTCATCAAAATCTATTCCCTCACATTGTGCATATCCTTTTGCTACGAGTCTGGCTTTATTCCTAACAACAGCTCCGTCTTCATCACTTTTGTTTTTATATACCCATTTGGTGCCAATAACTTTCTTGTGATTAGGTCTGTCTGTTAGTTCCCAAACTTTGTTTCTCTCCATCTGCTCCAATTCCTCTTGCATGGCATTAATCCATGAATAATCTTCCAAGGCTTGTTCTGTCGTCTTGGGTTCAATTTGCGACATGAAACAAGAGAACATCGCCATTCCTGCTGGTAGAGTTGACTGTCTTGTCTTGACTCCATCAGTCAACTTTCCGATAATTTGCTGAATTGGATGATCCTTGAGCCATTTGGGGATCTCGTCCTCTTCTGGGTTTGTTCCCCCTGTTGGATTGCTCTGGTGGTTATCTGCATCTGCTGGATTCTGGTCTGCAACTGGATCAGCTACCGCCTTGTCATCTGCATCTTGGTTCTGAACTGCAGATGAGTCTTTGTCAGCTCCGGCTGGGTCTTCTTCCGCAGCAACTGGATCAGATAGGTTTGGTGATCCTGTCTGATCTGCAGTTGGGTCTTCATCGGCTGCAGTTGGGTCATCAGGCTGATCTGCAGGTGAGTCCACCATTCCAGTGTCATGTACAATGACTTCTTCAAGGGTTGCTGACTTGAGCTTGTTCTCAATTTGCTCAAGTTGTTTCCTGTACTCAACAGTAGATTCATCAAAAACAACATGGGGTGTTTCCTCCACAACTAAGGTTCTTTTGTTGAAAACTCTATATGCCTTGCTTCTTTGGGAATATCCCATAAATAGACCATCATCAGTTTTAGCATCAAAGGCATTTAGCTGTGTTTTACCGTTGTTGTGGATGAAACACTTACAACCAAAAACATGAAAGTAAGCAACGAGGGAGTTCTATTATTCCAAACCTCATAGGGAGTTTTGCCATGTCTCCCTACTATCATACTCTGTGCAGGTGTGGCGGTGTGTTATGGCTTCACCAGAACCTCTTGGGTAGGTCCGCTCGCAATCATGGACCTTCTTTGCTTCCTTCGTGGTTCTTCCTTCTTTCAGCAACACCATTCGGTGGGCGTCTGGCCGCAGAGAGCTCATCTTTGGATCCCATTCTGATCGCTGAAATCAGTTATCGCCTTGTTGAGAAACTCTCCTCCTCTATCCGATCTGATCTTGATTATGGAGAGGGATTTCTCATTCTGGATCCTTCTCAGCAGCTCAGGTAACTTGGTCAAGGTTTCACTTTTCTTGTATAGAAAAATGATCCAAGTGTACCTTGAATAATCATCTACAATCACAAGAGCATGCTTTCTGCCGCTTAAAGTCCTTGGCTTGATAGGACCAAATAGATCCATGTGGAGTAGATCTAAGATCCTTGTTGTGAGCGTTGTAGGCTGTACTGGCTTGAACGACGCCTTGGTCTGCTTTCCCTTCTGACATGCATCACAGAGTGCTTCCTTCTTGAATGCTTCATTTGGAAGTCCTCTGACCAGCTTCTGAGAGCTAATCTTGTTGATGGCTTTGAAGTTCAGGTGACATAGTCTTTTGTGCCACAGCCATCCATTCTCAGCTACAGTCTTGGATAGAAAACAGGAGTTAGGTGTTCCTGTGTTCCAATCAATCATGTATACATCTCTTCTTCGGAAACCTTGTAGCTTTATTTCTCCAGATAAGATGTCTATCACCATACACTTCAAGATGGTGAAGACTACTAGATTTGTAACACCCAAAATTTATTTATATTTTTTTTTTTTTTTTTTGCGGAAATAATATAAAGTTTGACACCAATTCATAAGGAACTTCATTTATTTAATTTAATAAGCCAATAATGGCAGTCAAGTTATCAAACTTCTAAAGAAAATAACATAAGTAAAACTTTCTAATATAGAAATGTCAAAAGCGGAAGTACTAAAAATGTTCATTGACTTAAAATAAATCACAGTGTGTCACGAATGCTCCCGTCAGTCCTTAGCCTCCTTAATCGTAATACCTGAAAATGTTAAGTAAAACCGTAAGCACAAAGCTTAGTGAATTCAAACACAACATTATACCAATATCCACAATCACTAGACCTAGATTAAAATATATCGTTATAACATTTAAACATAAGCCAAGAACAAATCAAGGCTTATAAGGAGGGCTAGTAGGTTACCCGCATCTCACAAACCGAAGAGTATTGGGTTAATCTTACCCTCACCTCACATCCCGGAGGGTATTGGAGTAATTATACCTAACCACGCGCACCGGACAAAAGCCGGATAATTGCTATGATCCCTCAACAATAAACATACAAAGGCACATGTATGATTAACAATTTAAGCATGCATCCACATTATCATACCATAATAATAATAATTTAACACTCACGTGCTAACCTAGCAATCATAAATATTGAGACAATGGAGTGAGAGAACTCACCTTGAATACTTAAGGGAGATTGCTAAATCAAAACTGGCTACCACACTTGAGCAAATGCCAAAACTTCACCTATTATAAACTAGGAGTTAGGATATACCCAAAGATGAAGCTTAAAGACTTAAACAAAAATCTGGACAGCAAGGTCTAAAAACAGACCCGCTGTTAAAGATGGATTTACTTAATTTTCCTAAGTATTAACATATCAATATTAAATTTTTTTAAGAAACTAGAGTCTTTCCCCTTTTTAAAACAGTAAAGAACTCACTCTAACTCCAAAATATGAATTTATTATGATGCTTTTAAAAAGACATCGCAGTGCAGTCCCAAATCATAGGAATCAGTAGTGTTGGCCAATTCTACCCAACTTGTGGGTAGACATTGTCCAAACTAAAAATCACAGAGATAATAGACATAAATACCAAAGTCTCAGAGTTGGAACCAACCAAAAAGGGTTTCCCAAACTCTAGATATGAAATTCACAACATGACTAATTACAAAACCCTTAAAAGCTGATGACAGAAAACTGATCTGGAGTGTGAACTCAATATGACCAAGAAATACTTGGAGATAACATCCCATAAACTCCAGATCACAACCTTAGGTCATAACACACATGTGGGAACTTGGAATCCCATTAGATCATTTCCCAAGCCCTAGAAACGAATAAAACAAGTTGACCTATCAGATCAGACCCGAATCAGACCTACCAGCAAAGGTGCTGTTCTTGCCCATGGATAAAGTCCTAATTAGTGAGAGTGACCTTCATAAGAAAGTTACCCAACACAATTTATAAACTTTAGGCATAGGTTTGAGATCCGTTTGAGTTATAGAATTCAAGTTATGATTTTTGTAAGATGACTACAAATCTGATGGAAACAGAATCGTAGCCAACCCTTAATCTTTTTAACCAATCCATTCCTCTCCCTTTTGAAACACATTCCTAGATGTGTTTATCACCCAAATTCAGTCCCCTATGAACATGGTGGCACCAAAAAGGGCTAGGGGTCATTGGCATTTCATTTAGTCACAAGGAAAAGAATCAAATCAACATAATATATGACAAACCATTTAAACTCATAATTTTCCCCTTTCTTAAGGGTTCCTTGATCTTTCAAATACACAAACATTTATATACACATCTTAGAAGATGCTATAAAATTGTATACTTAGATCTAAACATATTGATATGGATATGTTGAGAATCAAAATAATAATTAACAAGAATTATAACCATTCACAAGATCTATCACATTTTATCACCTAAATAAAACTTGGTGATTTCCATGGTTCATTTAGACCTTGTATTTTGTATAATCATCTAGATCCATCATACACCATGTATAGGGTGTAGATATAATCTAGAGATGATGATAACATACAACTTATAACAATAACAACATTGGTTAAAACCATAAGATCTATCTTCTTTAAATCACACAAGTTACAACTTGATGATTTTTATGAATCATATAGATCTTTTACATAATATGATCATCTAGGCTCATCATACACCATGTATAGGAGATGGTGATGAAATTTCTAGATGATAATCAACACTTAAAACAATTAATTGAATATAAATCAAAAGAAAAGATTAAAACACCTTAAAAGATCTTACCTAAGCTTGTTACACCAACAAGGAAGTGAAGGAGAAGATGATTGTGGCTTTGGAAGAGAAAAATGAGAGAGAGATGGGAGAGAGGGATCGGCCGAATGAGGGAGAGAGGAGGGAGTTTAGGGTTTTGTGATATTTTTATAAATCATTTAAGGATAAAGCCTAATGACTTCACTAATGGGCTAGGCTCAAAACTCATTTCTTACTAGCCCAATATAATTAAATCTTTCAATTAACTTAGCCCAAAACTTGTATTTTAATCTAACTTGGCTAATTAATTAAACCCATCATTTAAATAACTAAATACCATGAAAATAATTAACGTCTTAAAAAAAAAAAGGCGTTACAACTCTCCCCTACTAAGAAGGGACTTCGGCCTCAAGTCAGTCCTACGAATAACTCGGGATAATGCGCCCTCATCTCGTCTTCAGGTTACCATGTACACTCGGATCCCTTCCTATGCCGCCACCGAACCTTAAGAATAAACAGTCTTACCGCTCAGAAGGGTCTTTGACTTTCGATCAACAACCGCGATAGGTTTCTCAACATAGTTGAGCCGTTCGTCAATTTGGATGTCTTCCGGAGGTACTACGGCGGTATCGTCAACAATGCACTTCCTCAATCGAGACACGTGGAAGGTATTATGAATCAAACTAAGCTCGTCGAGCGGCTCCAAGTGATACGCTACTTTTCCAACGCGAGCTATGATCTTATAAGGTCCAATAAACCGAGGTCCCGGCTTCCCACGCTTGCGAACCTAATCACACCCTTCCAAGGGGAGACCTTTAATAGCACATGATCCCCAACGAAACTCAAGATCGGAGCGTCGCTTATCTCGCATAACTCTTCCGACGACTCTAGCGGTGACCAAATGATCACGATCATTTTGATTTTCTCCGTGGTCTGCAAAACAATATCGGTGCTACCGAGCACCCTCTGTCAAACCTCACCCCAAAACACTGGGGTTCTACACTTCCTACCATACAGTGCTTCATACGGGGGCATGTCGATGCTTGAATGATAACTGTTGTTATATGAAAACTCGGCTAAATGAAGATGATCATCCCAACTGCCTCCAAAATCAATTGCACATGCCCGAAGCATGTCCTCCAAAGTCTGTATCGTCCGCTCACTCTGCCCATCAGTTTGCGGATGGAACGCAGTACTGAAATGCAATCGGGTACCCAATTCTTCTTGGAATTTCTGCCAAAATCGAGAGGTGAATCGAGTATCTCGATCAGAGACAATAGATACGGGCACCCCGTGCAATGAAACTATCTCCCGAACAAAAATCTCGGCCAATTTTTGAGATGAAGAACTTTCCTTGATGGCCAGGAAATGAGCACTCTTCGCCAATCGATCCACAACCACCCATATCGTATCCGCTCCCTTTGCAGTCTTAGGAAGTTTTGTAATAAAGTCCATGGTTAAGTGCTCCCATTTCCACTCAGGAATCTCCAAAGGTTGCAATTTCCCATGAGGTTTCTGGTGTTCGGCTTTGACCTTCCGGCATGTTAGGCATTCTTCTACATATCGAGCCACATCATTCTTCATCCCGTGCCACCAATAACCCTCACGAAGATCTCGGTACATTTTTGTAGCACCCGGATGAATAGAAAACTTGGATCTGTGAGCTTCTTCCATAAGAGTTTTCCGGTTCCCACCACGATCAAATGGAACCCAAACCCTACCATAACGAGTTAGTAATCCACGCCCATCTCGCTCCATCTTAGGTAACTCATTCACAATCCTTTCACGATTTGGGTTCCCCTCTTGAGTCGCCACATCTTGAGCATCTCGAATCATACCCAATAATGATGTCTCCATAGTCATCCGAAGACATTTAGCTCGAATCGGTTCGACAGTTGCTTACGATCGAGTCGTCGGCTACCACATTTGCTTTAGGGGTGGTAGTGAATCTCACAATCGTAATCTTTCACCACATCTAACCATCTAACTCGCCTCATATTCAAATCCCGCTGATCGAAAAGGTACTTCAAACTTTTATGGTCGGTGTAAATGATACACTTAACCCCGTAAAGGTAGTGCCTCCATATCTTGAGAGCAAAAACAACGGCTCCTAATTCCAGGTCATGAGTGGGGTAGTTCCTTTCGTGAGGTTTTAGGTGGCGAGACGCATAAGCTATCACCTTACCCCGTTGCATCAACACGGCACCAAAACCCGGGAGGGATGCGTCGCAGACACTACCATGTCCTCCACTCCTTCCGTAAAGTCAAAACCGGGGCATTACACAACCGCGTCTTAAGATCTTCAAATGCAAACTGTTGTTCCGGACCCCAAACAAATTTCTCCGACTTCTTGGTCAATCGCGTAAGAGGTAGAGCAATCTTTGAGAAATTTTCAATAAACCTACGATAGTAACCGGCCAAACCCAAGAAACTACGAATCTCCGAAGGCGATTTAGGAGCTTCCCATTTCTTAACCGCATCAATCTTGGCCGGATCGACCTTGATACCTTCCTTGTTCACCACGTGGCCCAAGAATTGAACCTCTTCTAACCAAAATTCACACTTAGAAAATTTAGCATAAAGCCGTTCTCTCCGTAGTGTCTCTAGAAGTTCTCGAATGTGCTTTTCATGCTCCTCCCTGGTCTTAGAATAGACCAAAATATCGTCAATAAACACAATGACCGAACGGTCGAGCATCGGACCACACACCCGATTCATAAGATCCATAAAAGCAGTGGGTGCATTAGTGAGTCCGAAAGGCATCACCACAAATTCAAAGTGTCCGTATCGGGTTCAAACGCCGTTTTCTCAATGTCACGATCACGAACTCGCATCGATGATAACCGGAACGCAAATCAATCTTGGAAAACCAAGACGCTCCTTGGAGTTGGTCGAAAAGATCGTCGATACGAGGTAAAGGATAACGGTTCTTTATCGTGAGTTTATTCAACTCCCGATAATCTATGCACATTCTTTGAGAACCGTCCTTCTTTTTCGCGAAAAGTATAGGAGCACCCCACGGCGAGAAACTTGGCCGTATAAACCCCTTATCACTAAGCTCCTGTAATCGATCTTGAAGCTCTTTCATCTCGTGGCGCCAAACGATAAGGAGATTTGGCGATCGGAGCAGCGCCAGTACTAAATCAATGCGAAACTCCACTTGCCTAATAGGTGGCAAGCCCGGGAGTTCCTCAGAAAGACGTCACCAAAGTCGGAAACAACTGGAACATTATCGAGCGCAATAGCAGAGGTACAAGCAATATCCAAATGGGGAATATCTCCTTGAATAATAAGTTCTCCACCCCTAGGGTTTTGAACACGAACTTGTCTCTTGCGACAAAGAATTTCGCATCGAATGCATCGAGCCAATCCATACCCACAATAACGCAAAGTTCCCTCATAGCAATAGGGATAAGATCAATGGGGAATTCAACTCCCGAAAATTCAAGGGTACAACCCGATAAACATCGATACGAAGATAGTTCGATTGTCGGCAACCGATAACCATGGGGCGTGCTAGTTTCCGACACCACGCCCCAAACGATTTATGAACGTGCGTGACACGAAGGAGTGAGTAGCGCGAGAATCAAACATAACGGCGCGAGTTGAGAATCTAATGAGATAAGTGCTCACTCTGATCGCGAGCTTCGCAGCTCCTCCCTCGTAAGGTGGTGGACACGTCCTCGTGTCAACATAGTTGGTCCGTTAGAGGTCGGGCGTATTGGGATTTGCATTCCCATTCTTCTTGACTTTGGGCAATCAGCTTCTTGTGCCCCTTCTCTTGGCAATTGTAACAAATCGGTACCGGCAAATGAGTAACACAGGAGGTCAGAATGGCTTTTGGAGCCTTGCAATTCTTCCAGTGATGCCCTTCCTTCTTACGGTTATAACACACTAATGGGGGTCGATCACCTGCTTCGCAGATGGCTTGTATTCATATCTTGGTTTATCTCCAAACTTTGTCTTCTTATGAGCCTCATTAGAAGTTTTAGAAAAAGTGCTCTCAGTTTCCTCTTAGATTGAGTTTGCGGCTCAATCTCTCTCTTCAGTGCCCCCATGACTGCACCCAAAGTCGTAAAGTCTTGCATGCTCACAAATTCCGGATGTCGGTACGTAAAATCGAGATGTACCGACTAACAAGCCATGCTTCATCTCCGGCAAAAGTAGGACAGAAGAAAGCATCTCCATGAACTTGGCGTTCGGATCACTAATGAGACTCGGTGGTGCATTGTAACGCCATGAACTCTGCATCATTCTTTGTTGCTCCACCCTAGGCACATCGTGCCTCGAACCACTCCACAAAGCTGGGCCCAAGTAATCGCCCTTCTGACTTCTTGATCGTTCTTCCCGTGGTGGTGTTCCACCATGTCTTACCCGCTTCCTCATGGTTCTTTGCTACCAACACCCTAAACCGGTCCAGGCACCCTATAGTCATAAAGGCGCCCTCCACGTCGGATAACCGGTGCTTAGCCGCCCTGGATCGTCCTCCCCATCCCAATGAGGTGGGCTGCACTTGCCGAACTTCTCGTAGTAGTACATTAAATCACGAACAGGAGGATCAGGAGCCCCCCCCAGGCGGAGGTGCATCTGCCATACGCTCATCTAGCAGAGCACGAACTTGATCAATGATGTTAGCCGTGACATTAGGCAGAGACTAGGGCCATCGCATTGAACGGAATGATCTCGTTAAAAGCATTATTGAACTCCTCAGCAACGAGTTCCCTAACTTGAGCTATTTGAATTGCATTGAGGCGAGCAGGCGGAGCCATCTAAAATTGATAAGAAAAGAAAAAACGATTCAACCTATGCATGTCTAAGAGATCGAAAACACTCAGCTTGCTGAAAACTTTTCAACCTTGCCCCGTCCCCAAAACCGGCTCCCATATATTGAATAATAGGGGCCCTTCTATTATTCAATATAGAAGTTCCAATTTCGGTTTGTGTCTAGTTTCAAAATTTGACTTGCTCCTAGCCATGTGATTTAATTCACACTCATGGTAGATCTAAAAGGCCTAAATTCTCACATGGTAGATAGTAGCACTAAAGGCATATAATTATCCTCCTAGGCTAGTCCTTGGGATATGTCATAATGGAGCATACTATTGTGTTTGATAAGTAATAAAATTTAAACTCAATTAGTAAATAAAACTTACTTGGTGGTGACCGCATAAGTGACATCTTCACTGCTAGTTTTTATTAAACTTTGTACAAGGGAAATAAAATGTTTTAAATTTGAGTCTAGACATCCCTAAGAAGGCCTAGTTCACTCAAATGAAAAGCTCCGATACCAACTTGTAACACCCAAAATTTATTTATATTTTTTTTTTTTTTTTTTTGCGGAAATAATATAAAGTTTGACACCAATTCATAAGGAACTTCATTTATTTAATTTAATAAGCCAATAATGGCAGTCAAGTTATCAAACTTCTAAAGAAAATAACATAAGTAAAACTTTCTAATATAGAAATGTCAAAAGCGGAAGTACTAAAAATGTTCATTGACTTAAAATAAATCACAGTGTGTCACGAATGCTCCCGTCAGTCCTTAGCCTCCTTAATCGTAATACCTGAAAATGTTAAGTAAAACCGTAAGCACAAAGCTTAGTGAATTCAAACACAACATTATACCAATATCCACAATCACTAGACCTAGATTAAAATATATCGTTATAACATTTAAACATAAGCCAAGAACAAATCAAGGCTTATAAGGAGGGCTAGTAGGTTACCCGCATCTCACAAACCGAAGAGTATTGGGTTAATCTTACCCTCACCTCACATCCCGGAGGGTATTGGAGTAATTATACCTAACCACGCGCACCGGACAAAAGCCGGATAATTGCTATGATCCCCTCAACAAAAAACATACAGTGCACATGTATGATTAACAATTTAAGCATGCATCCACATTATCATACCATAATAATAATAATTTAACACTCACGTGCTAACCTAGCAATCATAAATATTGAGACAATGGAGTGAGAGAACTCACCTTGAATACTTAAGGGAGATTGCTAAATCAAAACTGGCTACCACACTTGAGCAAATGCCAAAACTTCACCTATTATAAACTAGGAGTTAGGATATACCCAAAGATGAAGCTTAAAGACTTAAACAAAAATCTGGACAGCAAGGTCTAAAAACAGACCCGCTGTTAAAGATGGATTTACTTAATTTTCCTAAGTATTAACATATCAATATTAAATTTTTTTAAGAAACTAGAGTCTTTCCCCTTTTTAAAACAGTAAAGAACTCACTCTAACTCCAAAATATGAATTTATTATGATGCTTTTAAAAAGACATCGCAGTGCAGTCCCAAATCATAGGAATCAGTAGTGTTGGCCAATTCTACCCAACTTGTGGGTAGACATTGTCCAAACTAAAAATCACAGAGATAATAGACATAAATACCAAAGTCTCAGAGTTGGAACCAACCAAAAAGGGTTTCCCAAACTCTAGATATGAAATTCACAACATGACTAATTACAAAACCCTTAAAAGCTGATGACAGAAAACTGATCTGGAGTGTGAACTCAATATGACCAAGAAATACTTGGAGATAACATCCCATAAACTCCAGATCACAACCTTAGGTCATAACACACATGTGGGAACTTGGAATCCCATTAGATCATTTCCCAAGCCCTAGAAACGAATAAAACAAGTTGACCTATCAGATCAGACCCGGATCAGACCTACCAGCAAAGGTGCTGTTCTTGCCCATGGATAAAGTCCTAATTAGTGAGAGTGACCTTCATAAGAAAGTTACCCAACACAATTTGTAAACTTTAGGAATAGGTTTGAGATCCGTTTGAGTTATAGAATTCAAGTTATGATTTTTGTAAGATGACTACAAATCTGATGGAAACAGAATCGTAGCCAACCCTTAATCTTTTTAACCAATCCATTCCTCTCCCTTTTGAAACACATTCCTAGATGTGTTTATCACCCAAATTCAGTCCCCTATGAACATGGTGGCACCAAAAAGGGCTAGGGGTCATTGGCATTTCATTTAGTCACAAGGAAAAGAATCAAATCAACATAATATATGACAAACCATTTAAACTCATAATTTTCCCCTTTCTTAAGGGTTCCTTGATCTTTCAAATACACAAACATTTATATACACATCTTAGAAGATGCTATAAAATTGTATACTTAGATCTAAACATATTGATATGGATATGTTGAGAATCAAAATAATAATTAACAAGAATTATAACCATTCACAAGATCTATCACATTTTATCACCTAAATAAAACTTGGTGATTTCCATGGTTCATTTAGACCTTGTATTTTGTATAATCATCTAGATCCATCATACACCATGTATAGGGTGTAGATATAATCTAGAGATGATGATAACATACAACTTATAACAATAACAACATTGGTTAAAACCATAAGATCTATCTTCTTTAAATCACACAAGTTACAACTTGATGATTTTTATGAATCATATAGATCTTTTACATAATATGATCATCTAGGCTCATCATACACCATGTATAGGAGATGGTGATGAAATTTCTAGATGATAATCAACACTTAAAACAATTAATTGAATATAAATCAAAAGAAAAGATTAAAACACCTTAAAAGATCTTACCTAAGCTTGTTACACCAACAAGGAAGTGAAGGAGAAGATGATTGTGGCTTTGGAAGAGAAAAATGAGAGAGAGATGGGAGAGAGGGATCGGCCGAATGAGGGAGAGAGGAGGGAGTTTAGGGTTTTGTGATATTTTTATAAATCATTTAAGGATAAAGCCTAATGACTTCACTAATGGGCTAGGCTCAAAACTCATTTCTTACTAGCCCAATATAATTAAATCTTTCAATTAACTTAGCCCAAAACTTGTATTTTAATCTAACTTGGCTAATTAATTAAACCCATCATTTAAATAACTAAATACCATGAAAATAATTAACGTACCGAAAAAAAAAAACCGGGCGTTACAAGATTCTTCTCGTCGCAGAACTGGCTTATGCTCAGGAGGTTGTATTTGAGACCTTTGACATAATGGACTTTGGATATCACAATGTTTCCTCGGTGCAACTCTCCAAAGCCTTTTGTCTGTCCTCTAGAGCTATCTCCAAAGGTTACATCGGGACCTCTTTCCTTGATATATTTGGTCAGCATCCTCTTGTTCCCGGTCATGTGCCTTGAGCATCCAGAGTCTACAAACCACTCTTCACCTCCAAAATTTGAGCTTGAGGAGATGTGGTTGTAGTCCTTCCATCTCTTCTGCAATTAAACAAGCAGAGATTTAGGTACCCAAATTTGTGTGGGTCCTTTGGGGTTAGTTGGTTTCCTGGAGAATTGATTTCTCCTTGGATTATAGGAATTGTTATTATTATTATAACCCTTATAAGGTGCCCGTGGTCGAGGTCTAAATCTCCGGTTGGATTGTATAGGATATTCCTCAAAATAGTGTGGGCCATTTCTAAATCTAGCCGAGACCATTTATTAAACCTTTGTGGTCTCCACACTTGTTCGTTTTGTAATTTGGATAACCTTGAGGTTTCCATCCGCCTCCCATTATGAAATCTATTTTTGGGGAGTTGTTGGTAATAGTGGGCATGTTGTATGGCCGCCGTTTTGCTTTGCAGGCCACCGCCTAGTCGCTGTCTAGGTGGTTGTCTGGTGTAACATTGACCGGCTAGACATTTGACTTTGTTGCTGTTTTTGAAAGTCGGTTTATACACAGGCTCGTGATCGAGACCATTGTTTCTCCCTTGATAAACTTGGTTTCGTAACTAGAGGGAGTGTGAGAATCATATCCAAGGCCTGATTTGGTATATAATGACCTTTTATAAGTACACAATTCGCCCAGAGTTGAAGACGCCTTCAGGAGGTTATTTCTGCGCTGAGTTTTATTTAATCATGTTACCTTAGTAAACTCGGCTTTGGCATGAGCAAGTGCGGTGACTTTTCTTTAAGTAAAATATTTAGCCGGTCTATCTCAATTGTATTGGCACTTGCACAGTTTTCAAAATCACCGTATTTGTCTCAACCTTATTTAAATCTAGGCTGAGTTTTTCGAAATCATTTTTCAGCTGCCTATTCTCATCTTGCAGCTTAGTCTTCTCTGCTGATACACCTTGGTGTGCAGATTTAAGTGTTTCAAAATCTTTGAATAATTGATTTACCGATTCATGTAAATCCATATCTTGTGACATGGCTGAGCTATTATTTGAACCGGTAGGTTTAGAGGTTACCTCTTCATCGCCCAAGTTTGCCATCGTGCAATCATATTCTCGCCGTCATCGTAAAAGAAACCGCCGCTTGATTCGACATGCTCCCGGTCTTCTCCGATGAGAGCTTTTCTTGTCTTCCTTTCGCCACCTCCTTCTTGGTTTCATCCTTCTTGAGCTCGGGACAATCCATTTGGATGTGTCCTATTTTATGACAAGATTGTAGCATTCAACTTTCCAGCCTTCCAAATTTTCCTCGGTTCCTTCTTGGGTTCTCCTTGTAGTTTTTCTTATACTTGGAGTAGTTCTTTCAAGTTACTGAACCTTTGCATAATGAAAGCCATTTCCTCCTCAAAGTCTAGCGGATTTGGAGGTTTCACATCGCATGTGCTCTTAGCAGGACTCGGCCGCAAATGCGATTCCCTTCTCTGCAGGCTCGATCGAGGATGAACTCGGAAGTTCGAACTCATAAGCCTTTAGATCGTGAGAACAGCTCCTGAATCTTTATCTTATTCAGGTCTTTGGACTCTCTCATAGCTACACCTTCATGCTCCATTCGGGATTGAGTGATCCGAGGACCTTGAGTGCCATTTCCTGTTGCCATAAGTTTTGCCCAGGAGTTGATCTCGTTGATAATTTCGGTGAACCTTGTGTCCACTTGGTCTATTGATTCACCATTCTTCATTTTAAAGTTGTCAAACTTTTGGATAGCTATTGACAACTGGTTCTCCTTGATCAGCTCCGTTCCTTCACACATTAGAGCTAATGTGTCCCATATCTCTTTGGCATTCTTACAATTTTTGATCTTGACCATTGTGGATTTGTCAAGAGTTTGGTATAGCACATCTCCGGCCCTGTTGTCAAGATTGGTCACTTTCTCTCTTCGGGGTCGGCTCGGTTCTCTTCTTAGGAATCTTTTCGGGCCTCCCACCGCGATTTCCTCGGGTGTGTTGTCCTTCTCGAAAATGAATGGACCGTCTTCAATGATGCACCACATGTCGTCATGGATTGAAGATAAATGTGCTGCATTCTTATCTTCCAGAGATCATACTCACAACCGAAAAGACGGGTAGTCTAGAGTGCATGTGTTCCATTATAACGTGAGAGATAAGATATATATCTTAATATAGATCTGGTTCGAAAAAAAATGAACCAACCACTCCGATACCACTTGTAGGTCACAAGTCGACCAGAAACAAGTCTAGATTGGGGGGTGAATAGACTAGTAGAAACTCTTGAACTCTTTTTCACGAAGAGTGAGTTTCTTCAGCTGATGATCAAACAAATGACTAGGAGTCGTTTGTTCTTGGATATGTGCGGAAGTCAGCTGATGTCGAATATAAGTTAACTTAATTAAACACTTAACAATGGATGCAAAGCGGTTAGAGTATGATGCGGTAAAACATTAAATAACACAGCGATTATAGTGGTCTCAGAGGTGGGGTAATCCTCTACTAATCCACTTTTCTCTAAACCAGTTGGAGATGAATTCACTATAATTGTCAACCAGTGATAAAGATTACAGTGATTCACAACACACTACAACAGCTTCCAACCAGTGGACTTCCGTGCCGTTGTACACACTTGACTGCCTTGCACCTCTTGATCCTCGATCCTCGGATGCCTTTACAGTCTGCTACTTCAACCAGTGAAGTACCCCTTACTCAAGATTTAAAGACAAGAGTGTTTGTCTTCTCCAACTAAAGAGCTTCCTTGAATATGAACTTTTTTGCTCTTTTTCACGATGCTATTTGTTTGCTTGAGATTGCTTTGTTTGCTTTGATCGCTAGAGTATATGTTCGCACCGGTAGTTTGCTCAGTTTCAAATCTTCGGATATATATAGATCACGATCTCGAGCTTCTTCCTTGTAGCCGTTGCAAATCTTTGAACAAATCCGACCGTTGGAGAGAGACTACATTGTTTAATCTTTTCGAGCGTTGCAAGGCTGGATTCCCATTATTTAATTTTATCTTCCGACCGTTGTGAGGACTTCTGCATGTGAGCGCCGAATCTTTTGAATATAAAAGGTTTAAAGTCTTCACGGTGGGTCAGGATGATTTAAATAAATCATATCTCTTGCGGGAATCACTCCAATTTGTCTCTTCACGTTGCATGTGAGCTTTCCGTAATATTTGACTTTTCAAAGCATGCTGACGTGGACTTGGAGTACTAGGCTGTAGTTGAGTAGACTGATGTGCAGCTTACTTCTCTGCAGGTAGGTCGTCTCGGCTGTATACTGTTTGAGACTTGTCTGATCAGGTGACTTCCCTGAGGTTCCTCGGCTGCAGTCTGGTCAAACTTCTCTGACAATTTTTAGTTGACCAGGGCTACTCTGATTGGAGTCGGCTGTACTTCTCTGATGGACTAGACTGTACTTTAGTACTTAGCCGATTTTCAGCCTAACTAACTTTGGCCTATAGAAGACACTCATTTGGTTCTTCTTTACATTTTGCCAATTTTATACTTAACACATTTTGGCCTATGGAAGATACTCATTTGGTTCTTCATTACATTTTGCCAATTAATAAACATTTGATTTTAAATTAATGACATCATCAAAATCTAACAAGTATTCCTAACAACGCATAGTTCTTTGGATATGAGTTCATTCAGGAAATGGGCGCAGGTAAAAATGTTTCTTTGGAAGAAATAAAAGAAACACCCAATGAGACAACTGTACAAGATATTGGAACCAAAGCTTCTGAAACACAAACATAACCTCGTCGGTATAGTAGAGCTTCTCAATTACCTGACATGTATGGATATCTGCATCAAGATGAATTAGGGTGTCCATGAGATGACCGGAAGTAGCCAAGATAATGATACCTCTACGTATGACCAAGCGATGGTAGATGTGGACTCCGCGAAATGGGGATAAATTATGGAAACCGTGATAGACTCTATGCATGCTAATCAAGTTTGGACTTTAGTAGATCATCCTAAGGGTATAGTCCCATTGGGAACAAGTAGATCTACAATAGAACGACTAATGGAGATGACAAGGTTGATACCTATAAGGCCAGACTTGTATAAAAAGGTTATTCCCAAAGAGAAGGAGTAAATTACTTCGAGACCTTCTTGCTAGTAGCCATGAAAAGTCTATTCATATGATGCCTGCTGTAACAACCCATTTGGATTATGAAATATAGCAAATAGATGTGAAAATGGTGTTTCTAAATGGATTTCTTGAGGAGGAGATCTATAAGGAACAACCTAAGGGATTTGTAACACCCCCAGAGCCATCTAGGAATATTACAGCGCCGTGGGCCCCGAGACGGAACCCACAAGGCTAAAAGACATTTTCACAAACATTTACAAACGCCCAAGAGGCTAACGACGGTACTATCTTTTAAAAACATTCGAAGACTTTATAAAATCCGCTAATCAAAACCGTCGTAAAATCTCATTTGAAACTACAAGGCCCGAAATGCCAAAACTCAGCAGTTTAAAAACATACGTTAAGCTATCGCTTACACGTACCGACAAAATAGTTTAGAAAACCATTTCCAAAATAACTCAAGTTGCTAAAAATCAAAAGGGCATTTAAGAAATACTCACGCAGCGGAAAGGACAAACAATTAAAAATACTCTCGCAGCGGAATACAACATATAATCAGAAGACTCGATTCACAAACACAAGTCATAGCCAGTATCCTCCGGGAAGCTCATCTCTTCACGACCGCTACAAGCTCGATATCCCAAAAACCCAAAAAGAAATCCCACGACGGGGTCAACCATAATATCCAACAATGATAACAATCACATCACGTCAATAATTACATACCAATGAAAATACTAAGTAAGAATACGACCCATGTAATCTTACCGCAGTAACTTTACTTACTCGAATAATCCTCATCAAAATAACCATTATCATATTGCACATCTCGTAATCTCGATTAACCAATAAACTCAAACATAACATCTGTATTGTTCCTTAAACAATACTCAAGATTCTCAAAATATCATCACTAACTCATGATACGGAAAAATACCAGCTCTGACCAATTCGATCCATCGGATAACATCATCACATCCCAACACGATAATCGATTGTCCATTAAAAGACAAATACCAAAGGAAATACGGAACATACCTCAAGATATGTAATGCCACGACAATCATGTCAGTCTAATCCGAGATTAGATCCTAAAAGACCAATACGAGGTGGATAACCCATAATATACATATACACAACAAAAACACATGGTAATCCAACAATCCAGCGCACACAGTTATATATTCCCATGATGATCCTATCGGACCAATGCATGGTGGAAATACCTGTCCAGCGATCCAACGCACCCATCATAGATACCCAAGATGATTCCATCGGACCAACACGAGGTGGACATACGACAACAATGCACAAATGCATATTAACAACAATACACAATGCATGACAACAACAATACACGAATGTATCACAACATGATCGACGCAGTACTTGCCTCGAGTCCTTCGAGAGCGATCTCACTATCAAAAACCATAACTGACGATTATCCTCCATATTCGACGGTCCAAAATGTCACGGATGGTAGATAATTAATATCTTCGTCTTTATCACAATGTATCTTCGATACCCAAGTATACAAATAAAAAAAAATCATATACATTATGATTTAAATTCCCAAAATTCAAAAACAACTTACAATCCCAAATATCCTGTGTTCACAATTATAATCGTTGCTATACAAATTATAAACGAATGAAATGGAAACCATTCAATAAATATTATAAACTGAACAAGTAATAACTTGCCTCGATACCGATACGATGATAATGTAGCCATTACCAAGTCCTTGCCATCGTCTACAAGTTCCTCGGCTCCCGGCCAAAGCGATTCATGAACGTACTCGAACTCGACCGCAACATATAATTCTAGTCAACGATTATAACCAACGATCCATGATCACAACCTATTGAAGTAATCAATTAACACACATTCGATAATAATCAATTCCCGATATAACCAATCAATCAAACTCAACGGCTCAACAATTCCTTGATCATATACAAAACCAAATAGTATAACTCAAACTATTACGAACTCATATCTACAATACGAACCGAAAATCCGATAATCATTATTAACAATCAATATAACTGATCGACAAACCCAACGATTCCATAATATCTCGATTAACCACAACTCCGAACAATCCAACTCAAAAAATTACGAATTCACAACCACAATACGATTACGGATACAAATGTAAAGGAAATCATATTCGATGATCAATCACAATCTTTCCGGATTCCAAATTGTTTATCCTGATTCGTATTTCATCAAGAACATACGAATTCTACCACTACAATCAACATGACTTAACGAACATTTCATCTTCATATCTAAAAATACCAATAATTCAACATGCCATCATCTTGCTATGTTATATTCATCAAGAAGTTCTTTAAGAACACTATGTGATTCGAAACTATGTTCATACTCATCAAAACAACATAATTCGACACCCTTTAACATATAGATAATCATCCAACTAATAATCCAAGTCATGCATCATCATATTCTTCGATATACACTTCTCATAACATTAAGAATCATATCAACCCCACTATAATCATCATCATATGAATCAAATACGGATAATAATACCAAGAATCCGAAATCAAGGTGTAGAGTTCAACAACATACCTCAAGAACATGAACAACACCATCAAACACATCAAAGAGCAACAATATCTTCATATGCAAGCCTCAAATCCATGTTTCCAAGCTTATAACCAAGTTAGAAGGGGCTTATCTTCACCAACATATAAAGGGGGACGAATCTGTGAGGAAGGAATGGTTTTGTTCTCGTGAAGAAATGAAAAACCGATCCTCCATTTATAATTTGCAGCGCTCATTACGTACATTACCAATCCACATTAAAGTATGTAATGCTCTTTACATACGCTACAGGTCCTTCATAGCGTATGTAACATCATTCCAGAACTCACGGCCTTGTTTTGTTCGATCGCTTACGTACGTAATGCATAGCCTATAACGTAAGTAATACATATGTTGACTTGTTATAGTAAATATCCATTTAGTGTACGTAATGGGTAGTCCATAACGTATGTAATACATGGCATTGACTCGCCCGCCCACGTTCTGCGCCGAAAGCTGCCGAACACGGGACCCACCTGTCGGTCATAGCCTGGTCCTATCCGATTCTCTTCATAACGTAAGTTATGTACACTACGTAATGTACGTTACGTCTGTGTCTTAACGTACGTAAGCTCCTATGCTTACCGTACGCTACGCTTGACAAGGTCCTTTCTGATCAGCCAACTATATCTCACCTGATACTATAACGTACGTAACGAACTAATGTTAACGTACGTAACCTTTGGGAATTAACGTACATAAGCTCATATGATTAACGTACGTTATAGATTCTATACTTGGCCATTTACCCTAATCTTGCTCGTCGTCTCAATATACCTAATACATATACACAACACACTATATCCTAAAATGTAATTGTCGACCAAGTACGACAATTATACCAATACAGATGTCTCAGTCCTTCATTTATTTTATCCATAATGTATAGATTCCATATTGTACAACATAACTCGGATAAAATAACATTAAATAATAGTGGTAGAAATCCCGGATATTACATACTACACCACTTAAAATAAGTTTTGTCCTCGAAACTTGCAATCCGTCATAGAAAAACAAACAAACCGTTCAACCAAAATATTCTGAAACCATCACGACAACGATCAATCATCATCATTAACGAACAACCAAAATAGTATATTACAAATGCGCCAAGTCGATGATCTCCTGTGATACTAGCAAATGACTCCACTGTAAAGCCTAAATATGCTTACAATCACAATTCCATGAGTCTCAACGAAATATATCATCTCCGAATGAAATAATCTATCCGTGTCAAATCATGTCTGCCTGATCGCACAATCAAGTCCCAATTCCGATAAAATGAATAATACACGATACATCTGTGAAACAACTGTAATACCCGGTTGTAATTCAGTCATTATCATTCAGTAATTTCATTCGGTGATTGTCACTCAGTGGATTTTCACTCATTTATAATCATTCATCAATCATGTTCATTCACCCGTGTTCACCGTTCGGAGAAACTTCGAGTTGTGTATCGTTATTGTCCATTGTTCAACTTTCCGCATATGAGTTTGACTTTGTTAGAGCACCATTAATTTTTGGTAACTCCAAAAATTCCGAATCTTTGCAATATTATAGAACATCGAGTTAGCTTTCCAATGGTTCAAACGGTGAGTCAATCGGAGTCCGGACGAGAGAGTTATGGTCGTTTTAGCTCACCCGCTCATTTTTCAGTTATTGGCCGATCACTGCCGACCGAACTCGGCCGTGTCGTCCGACACGGCCCGTGCTGTACTCGTCCGGAAATGCCGGGTCTCGCCACGTGACTCGACCGTGTCGCCGCACGGCCGAGTCAAACTCTTCTCGATAAGCCGTAACCGATCGCCAGACGCCCGACCGTGTTCCGTGACACGGCCGAGTCATGCCGAGTCGCCGCTTGACGGGTCATCGCTTAAGGCCCCTCCGCGCCGCGACCGTGTCAAGCGGACACTGTCGAGTCCCTGCCGGCCAGTTGCGCACCACGACAGTGCCGATCGGCACGGGCCGTGTCCGACAGGGCAGTCAACCCCTTTAAATTCGGTTTTTGAGCATTTCAGCCCATTCCTTCCATTTCTTCCACCTTCATACGAGAGAGAGAGGCTTGAGGGAGAAAATTCTCTTCACCTATCACTTGAGTGTGGTTTTTAATCATTTTCATTCGGTTGTGAAGCTTGGATACTCGATTAAACTCGTGTTCTTCGGATCGAAGTGGTTGTATCTTCAAGAGGTAATTTCTTCAACATCTTGGATTTCGATTTTGTGTTGAGATATGATGTTTTGGACGTTATAATCATGTTATATGAAGGGATATGTATATGATTATAAGTTTGTATAAGGATTCATTGGATTATTGAGGGATTATTCAAGAACACTTTGAATATCGAGTTGGATTTGGGGATTTTCGACTAATTGTTGTTATAATCACGTTTTTGGATATTCATAACGGATTATTGATCGTATTGGAGATGTTTTGTTGGTTTGAAACACTTCTTGGGGATTTGAGGTTGGTATTGTTGAGGTTTAGTTGTAATTAATCGAAGTTGGCCTCAAAGTGTTCGATATAATGCCCCTATGAACTTGGTTTAATCGTATCGACGTTTTGAGTTCGTTATATTCGTGTTTAATTCGTATATTGATCGGAGTGTTGGTAATTGTATTGAATTAAGGTTGTTCGTGCGACCGACACTTCATTTAGGACATTTGTTCGTGGAAGGACTTTCTTCATCGGTATTGTGTAAGTTAATTCTTACTCGGTTAAAAGGACATTCATTCCTTTTGTTGTTGATCATTCATAATCATAACTCATTCATCATTGTATTAATCATATTGAGACTTGTAATTGTCGAATAATCACTTCATTAACGAGGAATGGCAGTTCCAATCATTTCATTGAACCTATCAATCACTTCATTATTACTTTCATCTCGGTAAGTCATTCTTGACGTTGTCAGATTATTATTATTCATTGATATTCATTACGGTCATTCTTGTTCATATGACCTTCTGGGTTCATATTGCGTGGCCGGGTGCGGATGTGTGGAAATTTTAGTCGGGCACGTTATGGCCATGTATTGGGAGTGATACATTGGACTGCACACGGTAATGCATTACCTCCGTGAGACTAATTAGGTACAAGGACGGGTGTGTCCGGTCATTCGTCTTGTACACTTGCACGTAACACTACGGGCGTACTATGATACTCTTCTTCAAAGATAATTCATAACTAAGGATATTTCATAACTTCGCTTAAATCATGTTTGTGTATTTTCAACCCTTGAGGATTGTTGTTCTTTAACCGACTTTGGGATTTTGTTTTCGTGTCATGGCAAGGCAAACGCACGGAATAGCATGTTGATGTCGAGGAGTCCTAGTGATACTAGTAGGGGCCCCGATCTTTCGATTATTCATGTTATTGTCCTTTATTTTCCAGCTGAGACTTTCATTTGGATACTGTTTCATTCGGTGTTGTGTATTTTATCTTCATATAAAATACACTAGTATTCGGTATTGTCTGGTGTGTTGTAACTAAACTCCTCATCGGAGTAATTACCGTTGTAATGTGGTTCGGTACTACATTTATCTGTGTAATTCATTCATTTTCATTTGCACGGTGGGTCCCGGTTGGGGATCTACGGACCGTAATATCCGCCTAGTTTGGGGTGTTACGAGTTGGTATCGGAGCGTGGTTTTGAATACTACCTTCCGAGTCATGTCTCATTTGAAATCATCGTCATCGACTAGTATCATTGGACTTTCGCCACGTGTGACTGTGCAAATGCCGAGCCAATCGACCTAAGAAGCGTAAGATTTCTAACGCCATGGTATAATTTCGGCAATAGTCATTCATTCATCATTCATCAATTAACAATCCTCAAACATCATCATTCATTGTGATCGGGACGATCATATTAACTCATTAATCACTTAATTCATTACTCGATTAATGATCGTGACGATCATATTAACTCATTAATCACTTAATTCATTTCATTACTCAGTTAATGATCAGGACGATCATATTAACTCATTAATCACTTAATTCATTTCATTACTCAGTTAATGATCAGGACGATCATATTAACTCATTAATCACTTAATTCATTTCATTACTCAGTTAATGATCAGGACGATCATATTAACTCATTAATCACTTAATTCATTTCATTACTCAGTTAATGATCAGGACGATCATATTAACTTATTAATCACTCAATTCATTTCATTACTCAGTTGTCAATCTGGATGATCATATTATCAATCTTGTTAAGTTATTCAAGATAATCATTTTAAGAATTTCATCAGATAATCATGTAACTTCAGTAAATCATTCATATAATCACTAAGTTAGAGCATGTATACTCATTTTCATCATCTCATGACATAAACATAACGTGCTAATCATGCGGGAAATATAATCATTATGCGACCTTCCTACTTTAGTATGGAGAGAGCTGTCAGGAGATGCACGGGGAGAGGCCGCGGTGCGGACCGAAACCCGAGAAATAATCACTCGCTGTCGGGAAATCGTGCCCAGGACTCGGCTAGATCAGGAGATGTTCGGGTTGATCCACTCACTTTTATGCAGGCCATGATGACCCATGTGCAGTTGCTCAATCATCATTGCGCCACTCTGGCCGGATTAATCGAGCGAACTCTCCCGTATGAGACGGCTGCTAAGGAAAGTGCTGAACAACAACCTTCATCTGTCAGCAAGAAATCAACGAAGCGTAATCAACCCGAAGGCGGTCAGTCAACCTTCAAGAAGCCTCGTGTGAGTCCTATCGTTTCTGAGCGACCTCCTACGGCGCATAATCGTGCGGGATCTCAGTCCCGAGCGGCCAGTTCGGCCATCACCTGTTTCAATTGTGGAACGCCGGGTCATTTCATCACTGAGTGTCTGAAACTGTCTATCACGTGCTATAATTGTGGGAATTTTGGGCATAAGGCCCGTTTTAGCCGAAAGGACTCCAAGTCGGCTCCGGCATCTCGTGCCGAAGCAACCAAGCGTTTGAATCGATCGCTTTGTCATCGTCGTTTAAGGCAATGGAAGCAAATAGAGTTGGAGCTCGTATTTATCATACGGGAGCGTCCGGTTCGGGGGCCGGCAAGTCCCAGATTCATATGATGAGGAGGATCGACGATCCGGTGGCCCGAATGATTTCAGATATACTCGTAATTTTATTTCAACCTGTGTGTACCTTTTGATGCTGGTACACCGCATTCATTCATTTTCGAATCATGCTTGAGTAGACTTATTTCGGGATAGTCCTATTGCTTGTGGACCTCATACCATCGGTCTACCTGACGATGGAAGAATTTTCGGAATCATACCGAAGTAAGCTTAGTAACCGCGATTGGTTGGTGGACCTAATCGTGGTGAATTTATCTTAGGATGATGTAATTTTCGGTATTAGTTGGTTTAACCGTCTTGATACTATCCTCAGTGTTTGTTAGCGTTTGGTCGCTATATTTCCGTCGTTGGTTGTCGAATGTGTGCTTCAGGGAAGTAATCCCCGTTGTTCCAGTAGAATTATTATTATGGCGGAAGCAGAGAAATTCCGCAATCGAGCTATTCAATCATTCATTGCACCATTTTCATCGATTGGCCTTTCTAAGGCAATCGAGTCATTCAATCATTCATTGTATCATTTTCATCGATTGACCTTCCTAAGGCAATCTAGTTATTCAATCCTTCATTGCATCATTTTCATCGATTGGCCTTTCTAAGGCAATCGAGCTATTCAATCATTCATTATATCATTTTCATCGATTGACCTTCCTAAGGCAATCGAGTTATTCAATCCTTCATTGCATCATTTTCATCGATTGGCCTTTCTAAGGCAATCGAGCTATTCAATCATTCATTGTATCATTTTCATCGATTGGCCTTTCTAAAGGCAATCGAGTTATTCAAACATTCATTGTACCATTTTCATCGATTGGCCTTTCTAAGGCAATCGAGATGTTCACTCATTCATTGTGTCATTTTTTATCGATTGACCATTCTAGGGCAATCGAAATGTTCAATCATTTGTGGTATTATTGTCATCGATTGACGATGTATTTCCAGACGAGTTATCTGGTTGCCTTCACATAGAGTAGTGGAATTCAGGAGTGAGTTGAAACCGGTACGTCCCCTTTATCGAAGGCACCGTATCGGATGGCCCCGACCAGAATGCAGGAGTTGAAGATTCAACTTGAGGAATAGTTCGAGGAAGGTTATCTTCGACCGATTGCGTCCCCGTGAGGAACACCAGTGTGATCTGTCAAGGAGAAGGATGGCTCGTCTCGTGTGTGTATTAATTACCAGGAGTTGAACAGGGTGATGATCAAGAGTAGTATCCCTTACCCCGTATTGATGATCTTTTAGATCAACTTCAGGGAGCCTCAGTATTTTCCAGGATCGACTTAAGATCTGGATATCACCAGTTGCGGATTCGAGAGTCGGATATCGCGAGGACAGCGTTTCGTACACACTATGGTCATTATGAGTTCGTAGTTATGCCGTTCGGGCTAACTATTGCACCTGCGGTATTCATGGAGTTAATGAATCGGGTTTTCATCGACTTTTTGGATCAGTTTGTTGTTGTCTTCATCGACGACATTTTGATTTATTCTCGTAGCCGAGAGGAACACGAGGTTCATCTTCATCAGGTTCTCGACGTGTTGAGACGAGAGCAACTTTATGGAAAGTTTTCCAAATGTGAGTTCTGGAGGTCCGAAGTGACTTTCTCGGGCATGTAATTTCATCTGACAGAGTTCGTGTCGACCCTCAGAATTCGGAGACTATCCGAGATTGGCAACCTCCGAAAGATATTAAGTAAATCCGATGTTTCCTCGGATTAGCTGGTTAATTATCCAACCCACGGCCGGAGCTACCAACCGTGGTTTTCGCGTTGGAGATTTGGCGTCGTTACCTTTATGGCATCACCTGTCAGATCTTCACCAATCACAAGAGTTGAAGTATATATTTACTCACAAGGAGTTAAATATGCGACAGAGGCGGTGGTTGGAACTAATCAAAGATTTTGATATCGAGATCCTTTACCACCCGGGCAAGGCGAACGTTGTCGCCGACGCCTTGAGTCGTAAGTCCGTTCAGGAGCAGATGCTTGCTCGTTTAACAGTTCGGAAGGAGTTTCAACAGGAATTCCTTAGACCCGAGATCGAGGTCTGGCTTCAGCGAGTTCAGGGACAGCTTTGTATGTTAGAGATTTCATCGTCACTTGAGGAGGTAATCAGAGAGAATCAGAGTTCAGACCCTTCATTGTTGCGCATCCGTGAAGATGTGGCTCAGGGGAAAGCCCCTGGATTCGTGGTCCACGAGGATGGACTTTTGAGGTATAAGAACCGGTTGTGCGTACCGGCGAATGACGAGTTAAAAAACTCTATTTTGAGAGAAGCTCATGCTACCCCTTATTCTGTTCATTCGGGGTCCAGCAAGATGTACAAGGACTTGAAACAAAATTATTGGTGGAGTAATATGAAGCGAGAAGTCGCAGAATTTGTTTCGAGATGCTTAACCTGTCAACAAGTTAAGATTGAACATCAGCGACCGGCGGGTATGCTGAAAACCTCTCCCTATTCCGGAATGGAAGTGGGAAGACATTTCTATGGATTTTATCACGAGTTTGCCGACGAGTCGTCGTGGCATGAATGCGATCTGGGTGATTGTGGACCGCTTAACTAAATCAACTCATTTCCTTGAGATCAAGGATACGTGGGGTCCCGAGAGACTTACCCAGCTGTTCATCAAAGAGATGGTGAGATTGCACGGTACTCCTAAGAGTATCGTTTCTGATCGTGACGGGTGATTCGTGTCTCATTTTGGAAATCAGTTCATCGTGCTTTGGGAACTCAGCTTAATATCATTACCGTTTTTTTTATCCTCAGTCCGACGGACAATCAGAGAGGACTTTTCAGACATTGGAGGACATATTGAGGGCATGCGTCCTCGATTAGTAGACGATTGGGAAGCCCAATTACTGTTGTTTGAGTCCACTTACAGTTTAGTTGGCATGCTGCGATGAAGGTAGCACCTTACGAGGCCTGGTACGGTCGTCGTTGTCGATCTCCCTTGTGTTGGGACGACCCATCAGAGTCAATCGGCACCGAGCCCGATATACTTATAGCCGCCCGGGAGAAGGTAGCTTTGATCAGGAGTCGTCTGTTGATCGCCGAGTCGTGAAATTATATGCAGATAATCGTCGACCACTAGAGTTCGAGATGGGTGACCACGTTTTGGTCAAGGTATCCCCGAGTCGAGGTATCTTCCGTTTCGGAAAACGGGGGAAATTGAGTCCGAGATTCATTGGATCGTTTGAGATTCTGGATCGAATAGGCGAGTTAGCTTACCGTTTGGCTTTACCTTTGGCGTTGAGCCAAATTCATAATGTATTGCACGTCTCGAAATTGCGGAAGTATGTTGCCGATCCGGGTCACATACTTCAGTTCGACGAAATCGAGATCGCAGATGATCATTGTATGAGGAATGTCCCATATGAGTGTTCGAGAGGCAAATCAAACAGTTGAGGAATAAGGCAATTCCTTTGGTCAAGATTCAGTGGTCTAGACACGGAGCCGAAGAGGCTACTTGGGAAACCGGGGATGGTATGCGGGAGAGTTATCCCGAGTTGTTTGACCCTTAGTTTCGGGGACGAAACTCTTTTAAGGGGGGGTGTATGTAATACCCGGTTGTAATTCAGTCATTATCATTCAGTAATTTCATTCGGTGATTGTCACTCAGTGGATTTTCACTCATTTATAATCATTCATCAATCATGTTCATTCACCCGTGTTCACCGTTCGGAGAAACTTCGAGTTGTGTATCATTATTGTCCATTGTTCAACTTTCCGCATATGAGTTCGGCTTTGTTAGAGCACAATTAATTTTTGGTAACTCCAAAAATTCTGAATCTTTGCAATATTATAGAGCATCGAGTTAGCTTTCCAATGGTTCAAATGGTGAGTCAATCGGAGTCCGGACGAGAGAGTTATGGTCGTTTTAGCTCACCCGCTCATTTTTCAGTTATTGGCCGATCATCGCCGAACTCGGCCGTGTCGTCCGTCCGACACGTCGTGCTGCATTTCGTCGGAAATGCAAGTCTCGCCACGTGACTCGATCAGTCGCTCGCACGGCCGAGTCAAACTCTACCGGATAAGCGTAACCGATCGCCCAGACGCCCGACCGTGTTCCAGACACGGCCGAGTCATGCCAGTCAGCCGCTTGACGGGTCACCGCCAAGGCTCCTTCAGCGCCGCGACCGTGTCAAGCGGACACGGTCGAGTCCCTACCGTCCAGTTGCGCGCCGCGACCGTGCCGATCAGCACGGGCCGTGTCCGACATGGCAGTCAACCACTTTAAATTCGTTTTTTGAGCATTTCAGCCCATTCCTTCCATTTCTTCCACCTTCATACGAGAGAGAGGCTTGAGGGAGAAAATTCTCTTCACCTATCACTTGAGTGTGGTTTTTAATCATTTTCATTCGGTTGTGAAGCTTGGATACTCGATTAAACTCGTGTTCTTCGGATCGAAGTGGTTGTATCTTCAAGAGGTAATTTCTTCAACATCTTGGATTTCAATTTTGTGTTGAGATATGATGTTTTGGACGTTATAATCATGTTATATGAAGGGATATGTATATGATTATGAGTTTGTATAAGGATTCATTGGATTATTGAGGGATTATTCAAGAACACTTTGAATATCGAGTTGGATTTGGGGATTTTCGACTAATTGTTGTTATAATCACGTTTTTGGATATTCATAACGGATTATTGATCGTATTGGAGATGTTTTGTTGGTTTGAAACACTTCTTGGGGATTTGAGGTTGGTATTGTTGAGGTTTAGTTGTAATCAATCGAAGTTGGCCTCAAAGTGTTCGATATAATGCCCCTATGAACTTGGTTTAATCGTATCGACGTTTTGAGTTCGTTATATTCGTGTTTAATTCGTATATTGATTGGATTGTTGGTAATTGTATTGAATTAAGGTTGTTCGTGCGACCGACACTTCATTTAGGACATTTGTTCGTGGAAGGACTTTCTTCATCGGTATTGTGTAAGTTAATTCTTACTCGGTTAAAAGGACATTCATTCCTTTTGTTGTTGATCATTCATAATCATAACTCATTCATCATTGTATTAATCATATTGAGACTTGTAATTGTCGAATAATCACTTCATTAACGAGGAATGGCAGTTCCAATCATTTCATTGAACCTATCAATCACTTCATTATTACTTTCATCTCGGTAAGTCATTCTTGACGTTGTCAGATTATTATTATTCATTGATATTCATTACGGTCATTCTTGTTCATATGACCTTCTGGGTTCATATTGCGTGGCCGGGTGCGGATGTGTGGAATTTTTAGTCGGGCACGTTATGGCCATGTATTGGGAGTGATACATTGGACTGTGCACACGGTAACAGATTACCTCCGTGAGACTAATTAGGTACAAGGACGGGTGTGTCCGGTCATTCGTCTTGTACACTTGCACAGAACACTACGGACGTACTATGATACTCTTCTTCAGCGTAATTCATAACTAAGGATATTTCATAACTTCAGTTAAATCATGTTTGTGTATTTTCAACCCTTGAGGATTGTTGTTCTGTTTAACTGACCCCGGCTGGGGATTTTGTTTTTCAGGTCATGGCAAGGCAAACGCACGGGAATAGCATGTTGATGTCGAGGAGTCCTAGTGATACTAGTAGGGGGCCCCGATCTTTTAGTTATTCATGTTATTGTCCTTTATTTTCCGCTGCAGACTTTCATTTGGATACTACGTTTCATTCAGTGTTGTGTATTTTATCTTCATATAAAATACACTAGTATTCGGTATTGTCCTGGTGTGTTGTAACTAAACTCCTCATCGGAGTAATTACTGTTGTAATGTGGTTCGGTACTACATTTATCCTGTGTAATTCATTCATTTTCATTTGTCTGGTGGGTCCCAGTTGGGGATCTACGGCACTGTAATATCCGCCTAGTTTGGGGTGTTACAACAACTGCCACAACAATGACACAAATCCCGAAACATCGACACAAAATTCGAATGCTCATACGATCATTAACAATGATCAACCAACCAATTAACCGAGAATACCATTGACATGATAAACTCCAATATGACCAACGAACGATCAATGATAATCGAGAATACCTTCACACGGTAAGCTCCAACACGACGAACACAGAACCACAGAGACAGATATACTGACGAATAAAATTCTCAAAACGTTATACCAATCACATACAGTGGATCTCAAAGAAACACACCCGACTGGTGAACATACTCCTCGGCATATGAACAACAAGCTGCAAACTGACGAACATACTCCATCCTACATGGAGTGGGAATGGCCAATCAATACCCAAAACGACCATCCTGGGGTCACCATCCCCAAATCCACACTTACAAAGGAATCATTCAAAAAACACTATGGTAAAATCGCACTACTACCATGCCAATGGAATCGCACAGCACATATGTCCCGGTTTCACAAAATCCAAAGTTCCAAAATCACATCCTGTACATGAATCTACAACATGCAAGCATATTTCTCTTATCTGGTCAATCAACCGATCATCCTTGAATAACCAAACTACCATACTAAAGTTCGAATCTCTTTTCATCATACCATACTGATGTATTATCCAATTCGTGAGTCACACTCATAACTTCACCATGATATGCACTATGCACTAAATGCGTATGTATATCAATCACATTTTCAAAACCAGTTTGAAATCATATAATCTCGTCAAGAAGACAAATTTTCGAAAGTTCTTTCATGAATTTCAAAACACAAAATATAAATTTTCGTAAGACCACGAAATCAATTTTCAAAAAATTAAATCGGCTTGCTTACGTCAAGTTCTCGATGACAATTCTTTTTGAATACACACGATTAAATAAAATGGAATTATGCAAATGCTTAACTACATCCATACTCTTGTATACTAGTTCGGCTTGTCACCAAATCAACTGAAATTCCATCCGATAACCACACGATATAGTTCCAAAATCTCCATATATAAACTCCAATAAATACTCATTTTCCACATATGACTCGCAACATCAACCATTATCCTATCCTGGATCTCGCCTAAACTATGCTATGACAAAACATTGAATAATCGACAAATCAAACACAATGAAAGACTACTCGAGAAGTTTTATTTGGACAAATAAATCAAAACACCGAAAGGTAGTAATAAAATAGATAAACGATTGGTAAAGTGTTTTACAAATCTCGGGAGTTCTTTTGAAAACAGAAAAGCCTTTTAGAAACATTAGGGTCTCAGCCTAATCCCGTTCCACATTACAAGAAGTTTATAAAGTAGAAAACCCTTTTGGACCCCAAGTCATGAGTTATAAAACTATTTCAAATCGATTGGGTCTCGGCCCAAAAATCATTTCCGGTAAAACATCCGTAAAACATTCATTTTGAAAAGTATCATTTTCAAATGCTCAAAAACAGTTCATATATCTCAAAATGAATTAACATGACTACATGTTCTTCTCAACCATCCACAACATTTCTCCCAAATGCACAACTCCGTTCCAAAATTTAACCGACATATTGATTTCCAAAATCATAGCTTCTTAAGATCATCAATCCTGTCTCAACTCTATCATCTCATACTGTGACGCATAATATTTTTCTGAATCTCAAAGCATATCAACTTAGAATGGTAACAAATCTCAATGTAATTCAAAAATCCAAATACTTACAGATCGTGAAGTCGATGATTCCTCGTGATACTGGCACATGCCTCAACTCTAAAAAAATAGTCGACACAAATATTTTCAAAACATACATTTTGCAAACTCAGTTCAACTCGAGAACACAATACATCTCTATCCGAAGAAACACGTTAATACTATTCGGAAAAGTTTACAACAACCCAGTACCACACTGGTAAATCACATAACGGACAAGCCCGAGTAAACAACAAAAACCCAGGGCTCTAATATCCGTCAATCGACAACTCGAATGATGTGATAAAAACACGACTCGACTCGACCCAACTGCCTAGGTTTTCTCAACCTAATCTCCGATACCATATTCTGTAACACCTCCAGAGCCATCCAGGAATATTACAGCGCCGTGGGCCCCAGGATGGAACCCACAAGGCTAAAAGACATTTTCGCAAACATTTACAAACGCCCAAGAGGCTAACAATGGTACTATCTTTTAAAAACATTCGAAGACTTTATAAAATCCGCTAATCAAAACCGTCGTAAAATCTCATTTGAAACTACAAGGCCCGAAAAGCCAAAACTCAACAGTTTAAAATCATACGTTAAGCTATCGCTTACACGTACCGACAAAATAGTTTAGAAAATCATTTCCAAAATAACTCAAGTTGCCAAAAATAAAAAGTGCATTTAAGAAATACTCACCCAGCGGAAAGGACAAACAATTAAAAATACTCTAGCAGAAGAATACAACATATAATCAGAAGACTCGATTCACAAACACAAGCCATAGCCAATATCCTCCGGGAAGCTCATCTCTTCACGACCGCTACAAGCTCGATATCCCAAAAACCTAAAAAGAAATCCCACGACGGGGTCATCCATAATATCCAACAATGATAACAATCACATCACGTCAATAATTACATACCAATGAAAATACTAAGTAAGAATACGACCAATGTAATCTTACCGCCGTAACTTTACTTACTCGAATAATCCTCATGAAAATAACCATTATCATATTGCACATCTCGTAATCTCGATTAACCAATAAACTCAAACATAACATCTGTATTGTTCCTTAAACAATACTCAAGATCCTCAAAATATCATCACTAACTCATGATACGGAAAAATACCAGCTCTGACCAATTCGATCCATCGGATAACATCATCATATCCCAACATGATAATCGATTGTCCATTAAAGGACAAATACCAAAGGAAATACGGAACATACCTCAAGATATGTAATGCCACGACAATCATGTCAGTCTAATCCGAGATCAGATCAATACCACATACGGACATGGTCCTAATACAAGACCTACAAATGCATACTCACATGAAGATATCAATATGCCCACGATAACAACAACAATGTATACTTATGGAAATCCGATGATCCAGCGCGCACAGCATAAATCCCAAGATGATCCTGAAAGACCAACACAAGGTGGATAACCCATAATATACATATGCACAACAACAACACATGGTAATCCAACGATCCAGCACACACAGCTATAGATTCCCATGATGATCCCGTCGGACCAACGCATGGTGGAAATACCTGTCCCGTGATCCAGCGCACACAGCATAGATACCCAAGATGATCCCGTCGGACCAACACGAGGTGGACATACGACAACAATTCACAAATGCATATTAACAACAATACACAATGCATGACAACAACAATACACGAATGTATCACAACATGATCGACGCAAAATGACAAAAATGATTAGAGTACTTGCCCCGAGTCCTTCGAGAACGATCTCACTGTTAAAAACCATCACTGACGATTATCCTCCATATTCGACGATCCAAAATGTCACGGACGGCAGATAATTCATATCTTCGTCTTTATCACAATGTATCTTCGACACCCAAGTATACCAATAACAAAAGTAAATCATATACATTATGATTTAAATTCCCAAAATCCGAAAACAACTTACAATCCCAAATCTCCTGTGTTCACAATTATAATCGTTGCTATACGAATTATAAATGAATGAAACGGAAACCATTCATTAAATATTATAAACTGAGCAAGTAATAACTTGCCTCATTACCGATACGATGATAACGAAGCCATTACCAAGTCCTTGCCGTCGTCTACAAGCTCCTCGGCTCCCAGCCAAAGCGATTCACGAACGTACTCAAAATCGACCGCAACATATAATTCTAGTCGACGATTATAACCAACGATCCATGATCACAACCTATTGAAGTAATCAATTAACACACATTCGATAATAATCAATTCCCGATATAACCAATCAATCAAACTCAATGGCTCAACAATTCCTCAATCATATACAAAATCAAATAGTATAACTCAAACTATTACGAACTCATATCTACAATACGAACCGAAAATTCGATAATCATTATTAACAATCAATATAACCGACCGACAAACCCAACGATTCCATAATATCTCGATTAACCACAACTCCGAACAATCCAACTCAAACAATTACGAATTCACAACCATTATACGATTATGGATACAAATGTAATGAAATTCATATTCGATGATCAATCACAATCTTTCCAGATTCCAAATTGTTATCCTGATTCGTATTTCATCAAGAACATACGAATTCTATCACTACAATCAACATGACTTAACGAACATTCCATCTTCATATCTAAAAATACTTATTATTCAACATACCATCATCTTGCTATGTTATATTCATCAAGAAGTTCTTTAAGAACACTAAGTGATTCGAAACCATGTTCATAGTCACCAAAACAACATAATTTGACACCCTTTAAAATGTAGATAATCATCCAACTCATAATCTAAGTCATGTATCATCATATTCTTCGATATACACTTCTCATAACATTAAGAATCGTATCAACACCACTATAATCATCATCATATGAATCAAATAGAGATAATAATACCAAGAATCCGAAATCAAGGTGTAGAGTTCAACAACACACCTCAAGAATATGAACAACACCATCAAACACATCAAGGAGCAACAATATCTTCATATCCGAGCCTCAAATCCATGTTTCCAAGCTTATAACCAAGTTAGAAGGGGCTTATCCTCACCAACATATGAAGAGGGACGAATCTGGGAGGAAGAAATGGTTTTGTTCTCGTGAAGAAATGAAAAACCAATGTGGAGGAATTCTTGCCTGTTGAAGCTGAACCAACGTGGGGAACAACAAGGAAGCAATATATAGAAAAATACTACTTATGGAAAATCATTCAAGATCCTGACTGCTCCCCATAGCAGATTTTCATAGACTTCATGGAGCTCAATTGGCCAAATCTATGGGAAATTTTGAAGAAGCATGCTAAGAAATTATTTAATGCCTACCCAATGATTCCAGACTTCAGACCTGAAGAAGCACCCACTCTTGTGAATGGATAACTCAATGAGGTTGCTCTTCAAAAAAAGATCAGACAAGTATGCATTGAAAATACGTACACGTCACCAGAAGAACAAGAGTTTGCTTCTTCAATTGTCAAAAAGAAATATGGGCTTATCCCAGTTTTGAAAAGGCCAATTGGAGCAAAGCCACTGTGGTATCTCCCTCCATAAAAGACCAGAGGAACATGAAGAGGGATATTTTCAGTTTTTTCAACCACTTGTAGATTTTTCCTTGCATTTTATGTTGTAATCTTTCACTAAAGAACTGCACTATAATTCCAAAATAATGAATGTTCATTTACAGTCGACTTGAATGACAACCACTAGTTGTCTCAAACAGACCAAGTCTTTACATTTCAGTATTTCACTTGTCTGTAGGATGATTTTATTACAGTTGATCATTAAATTTTGCCATCATCAAAATAGGGGGAATTTGGTAGGAATATAATTTTAAGATTTTGATGATGTCATACATGTATTCAAGATTACTTCAAATGTATGTACTTGGCATTGTAAAGAAGAACCTAATGAGTATCTTCTATATGCCTTTAAAAGATTAGGCTAAGTATTGATCATGTTGATCGAGTAAAAATTGGCTAAGTATAGAACAGGCATATTATCAGCCGAGGTTTTAGTCAGCGCAAGATATCAGCTGGGTTGGACCGATAAAATATCAGGCGAGTTTCGGTGAAAGGAAAATATCAGCTGGGTTTGACCAAGTATGAAGTACAACTGAAATATTCCTGAAGACAAGTTTGGCTAAGTACATAACAGCTAAACTATCAGCCGAGGTTTTGGTCAAAGCATAATATCAGTTGAGGTTGACCAAGAGAATATAATCCAACTTTCTAAAGATCAGATATCATACCACTTGTATCCAGGCAGAACATCAGCTAGGTTTGGCCAACATATCATCCAGGTTTGACCAAAGGAAATATCAGATGAGTTTACCTCAGATGATATATCATCCAAGTTTTGGATATCAACTGTCCACGTCAGCAAACGTTGAAAAGTCAACAATAACGGCAAGACTAATGCAGACACAAAAGCCAAGGGGACAAAGTGATTGATTCCCGGAAGTTAAGGAATATTCTATGCCTAGATATTCGCACCCTGAAGACTTTCTAATTATAGTAATCAAGAAAAGCGGTGCAACGGGAAGATACATCTTCAAACGGTCAGATTTGAAGAAAGAGACAAAGCCTTGCAAAGAGATGAAAAGATAAACAATAAAGTCCACTCTCCAACGGACAGAATTGTTACAAGATGCAATGGCTATAAAGAAGATCAAAGATCGTACTATAAATATCTGAAAAAAGATTGATCAGAAGTACATGCGAACTATACTTACAAGCAAACAAAGCAATCAAAGAAAATCTATAGCATCGTGAAGAGATAGTTTCTAAAATCATATACAAAGAAGCTCTTAAGTTGGAGAAGACGACACTCTTGAATGAGGTTCTTGAAAGTGAGATGTTTTAAACCATCCACGGGTTCTTGATTGGAAGGTGATCGGCAGTGTAATACCCGGTTGTAAATTCATTCCTTATCATTTAGTAATTATTATTCAGTAATTGTCACTGTCGGATTAATCACTCATTAATAATCATTCCTCATTCATGATCCATTCATTTGTATTCTTCGTTGGCGTATTTTAGCCGTGTATCAGTTACCGATCGGCATTCACCTCTGCTTGAGAATTGAGACGAGGGTATTATCATAATCACCGTGATTGGTAGTCTTGCGTTGGAAATATCACCTATCGCTTGTTGTTGGACTCAATTACATTAATACAAATATGGTATGTCGGATCGTTCAACGATGTGTGTCGAGTAGACGGACTTGTCGTTTCATTGCCGTCCTAGAGCGAGTTACGGCCGTAAGACGCTTTTATTACGGCCGTAACATACGTTCGTTGTTTTCAGGACTTGTCGGACGAAGGGTACTTACGGTCATAAGGGTTGCGGCATACAGCCGTAAGTTGAGGCAGATACGGCCGTAAGGCTTGGTCGGTTACGGTCGTACAATCGCGCAGGGCGCCCGGTCAGTTTTCGACGAAGGCTTCATACGCCCGTAAGTCTTGCCGAGTACGGCCGTATGAGTCGAGTTACAACCATAAGGCAGGTGCGGTTACGACCGTAAGTCTGTGTAATACCCGGTTGTAATTCAGTCATTATCATTCAGTAATTTCATTCGGTGATTGTCACTCAGTGGATTTTCACTCATTTATAATCATTCATCAATCATGTTCATTCACCCGTGATCACCGTTCGGAGAAACTTCGAGTTGTGTATCGTTATTGTCCATTGTTTCAACTTTCCACATATGAGTTCGACTTTGTTAAATCACCATTAATTTTTGGTAAATCCAAAAATTCTGAATCTTTGCAATATTATAGAGAATCGAGTTAGCATTCCAATGGTTCAAACGGTGAGTCAATCGGAGTCCGGACGTGAGAGTTATGGTCATTTTAGCTCACCCGCTCATTGTTCAGTTATTGGTCGATCACTGCCGACCGAACTCGGCCGTGTCGTCCGACACGGCCGTGCTGTACTCGTTCAGAAATGCCGAAGTCTCTGCCACAGGACTCGACCGTGTCGTCTGGCACGGCCGAGTCGAACAATTCCGGATAAGCCAGAACCGACTGCCCAGACGCCCGACCGTGTTCCAGGACACGGTCGAGTCAATGCCGAGTTGCTGTCGGCCAGGTCACTATCGGAAGGCCCTTCGCGCCGCGATCGTGTCAAGCAGAACACGGTCGAGTCCCTGCCGGCCAGTTGCGCGCCGCGGCTGTGCCGATCGGCACGGGCCGTGTCCGACAGGGCAGTCAACCCCTATAAATTCGTTTTTTGAGCATTTCAGCCCATTCCTTCCATTTCTTCCACCTTCATACGAGAGAGAGAGGCTTGAGGGAGAATATTCTCTTCACCTATCACTTGAGTGTGGTTTTTAATCATTTTCATTCGGTTGTGAAGCTTGGATACTCGATTAAACTCGTGTTCTTCGGATCGAAGTGGTTGGATCTTCTAGAGGTAATTTCTTCAACACCTTGGACTTCGATTTTGTGTTGAGATATGATGTTTTGGACGTTATAATCATGTTATATGAAGGGATATGTATATGATTATGAGTTTGTATAAGGATTCATTGGATTATTGAGGAATTATTCAAGAACACCTTGAATATCGGGCTGAAATTGGGGGTTTTCGATTAATTGTCGTTATAATCACGTTTTCGGATATTCATTTTGGATTATTGATCTTTTGGAAGATGTTTGTTGGTTTGAAAAACTTCTTGGGGGATTTGATGGTGGCTTATTGAGATTTGGCCACAACGTATTCAATATAATGCCCCAATGAATTTAGTTTAATCGTATCGACGTTTTGAGTTTGTTATATTCGTGTTTGATTCGTGTATTGAACGGGTTGTTGGATATTGTATAATTCAAGGTTGTTCGAGCGATCGATATCTCAATTAGGACGTCGTTCGTGGAAGGATAATTGTCACCGGTGTTGTGTAAGTTAATTCTTACTCGGTTAAAAGGATATTCATCCCTTTTGTTGTTGTTCATTCATAATCATAACTCATTCATCATTATATTAACCGTATCAAAACTTGTTGTTGTCAATTAATCACTTGACCATAAGGAAGCAGCGGTTCCAATCTTTTCATTGAGCTGTCATTTATTTCATTACCATTCCACCTCGGTGAGTCATTATTCATTTTCGATGTCACTTTTGTTATATCGTGGCATTCCGGGTCATACTGGCGTGCCGGTTGGTATGTGTTGGATTTTCATGTCGGGCACGTTTAAGTCGTGTGTTGGTTGTTGGCCTCACATTGGACTGTGCACACGAGTCATATTGTCTCGTGAGACTGATTAGGTACAAGACCACACGGGTATTCGATCGATACTCGTTGGTGGCTTGTGCACGGACACATTTCCATCCCGGGCGTAGTGTGGTACCACCCTTTGAGCCGTACTGTTAGTTGATTCATATAGCATGTTTGATTGCGTATGTTTCGACAAGATATTTCATAACTTCAGATATAATCATGATTGTGTATTTTCAACCCTTGAGGATTGTTGTTCTTTGTAACTAAGCCCGTTTGGGGATTTTGTTTTTCAGGTCTTGGCAAGGCAAAAGTACGGGGAGAACACGCTGACGTCGAGGAGTCCCAGTGATACTAGTAGGGGGCCCTGATCTTTCAGTTATTCATGTTATTGTCCTTTATTTTCCGCTGCAGACTTTCATTTGAATACTCCGTTTCATTCAGTGTTGTGTATTTTATCTTCATATAAAATACACTAGTATTCGGTATTGTCCTGGTGTGTTGTAACTAAACTCGTCATCGGAGTAATTATTGTTGTAATGTAGTTCGGTACTACATTTATCCTGTGTAATTCATTCATTTTCATTTGCCTGGTGGGTCCCAGTTGGGGATCTACGGCACTGTAATATCCGCCTAGTTGGGGTGTTACAGAGTTGGTATCAGAGCGTGGTTTTGAATACTACCTTCCGAGTCATGTCTCATTTGAAATCATCGTCATCGAACTAGTATCATTGGACTTTCGCGTCACGTGTGACCTGTGCAGATGCCGAGCCAATCAGACCGAAAGAACTGTAAGACTTCTAACGCCATGGTATAATTTCTGGCAGTTATCATTCAATCATAATTCATCAGTTAACAATCCTCAAACATTATTTTCATTTTGACCAGGACGGTCATTTTAACTCATTAATCACTCAATTCATTTCATTACTCGATTGTTGATCTAGATGATCATATCATTAATCTTGTTAACTTGTTCAAGATAATCATTTCAAGAATTTCATCAGATAATCATGTAACTTCAGTAAATCATTCATATAATCACTAAGTTAGAGCATGTATACTCATTTTCATCATCTCATGACATAATCATAACGTGCTAATCATGCGGGTAATATAATCATTATGCGACCTTCCTACTTCAGTATGGAGAGAGAGTCATCGAGATGCACGGGGAGAGGCCGCAGTGCGGACCGAAACCCGAGAAATAATCACTCGCTGCCGGGAAATCGTGCCCAGGACTCGGCTCGATCAGAAGATGTTCGGGTTGATCCACTCACTTTTATGCAGGCCATGATGACCCATGTGCAGTTGCTCAATCATCATTGCGCCACTGTGATCGGATTAATCAAGAGAACTCTCCCGTATGAGCCAGCTGCTAAGGAAAGTGCTGAACAACAACCTTCATTTGTCAGCAAGAAATCAATGAAGCGTAATCAATCCGAAGGCGGTCAGTCAACCTTCAAGAAGCCTCGTGTGAGTCCTATCGTTTTTGAGCGACCTCCTACGGCGCATAATCGTGCGGGATCTCATTCCCGAGCGGCTAGTTCGGCCATCACCTGTTTCAATTGTGGAACGCCGGGTCATTTTAGCACTGAGTATCTGAAACCGTCTATCACGTGCTATAATTGTGGGAATTTTGGGCATAAGTCCCATTTTTGCCGAAAGGACTCCAAGTCGGCTCCGGCGGCATCTCAGGCCCCGAAGCAACCAGTGTTTCAGAATCAGACTGCTTTGTCATCGTCGTTTAAGACCATGGAAGCAAAAAGAGTTGGAGCTCGTATTTATCAGACGGGAGCGTCCGGTTCGGGGACCGGCAAGTCCCAGATTCATATGATGAGGAGGATCGACGATCCGGTGGTCCGAATGATTTCAGGTATACTCGTAATTTTATTTCAACTTATGTGTACCTTTTGATGCTGGTACACCGCATTCATTCATTTTTGAATCATGCTTGAATAGACTTATTTCGGGATAGTCCTATTGCTTGTGGACCTCATACCATCGGTCTACCTGACGATGGAAGAATTTTCGGAATCATACCGAATTAATCTTAATGACCGCGATTGGTTGATGGATCTAATCGTGGTGAATTTATCTTAGGACGATGTAATTTTCGGTATTAGTTGGTTTGATCGTCTTGATACTATCCTCAGTGTTTGTTAGCGTTTGGTCGCTATCTTTCCGTCGTTGGTTGTCGAATGTGTGCTTCAGGGAAGTAATCCCCGTTGTTCCAGAAGAAGTATTATTATGACGAAAGCAGAGAAATTCCGCAATCGAGTTATTCAATCATTCATTGTATCATTTTCATCGATTGGCCTTTCTAGGGCAATCGAGTTATTCAATCATTCATTGCATCATTTCCATCGATTGGCCTTTCTAAGACAATCGAGTCATTCAATCATTCATTGTATCATTTTCATCGATTGGCCTTTCAAAGGCAATCGAGTTATTCAAACATTCATTGTATCATCTTCATCGATTGGCCTTTCTAAGGCAATCAAGTTGTTCAATCATTATTGGTATCTCTTTTTATCGATTGACCATTCTAGGGCAATCGAAATGTTCAATCATTCGTGGTTTCATTGTCATCGATTGACGATGTATTTCCAGACGAGTTATCTGGTTGCCTTCACATAGAGTAGGGGAATTCAGGAGTGAGTTGGGCAGTGCGTCCCCTTTATCGAAGGCACCGTATCGGATGGCCCCGACCAGAATGCAGGAGTTGAAGATTCAACTTGAGGAGTAGTTCGAGAAAGGTTATCTCCGACCGATTGCGTCCCCGTGAGGAGCACCAGTGTGATCTGTCAAGGAGAAGGATGGCTCGTCTCGTGTGTGTATTAATTACCAGGAGTTGAACAGGGTGATGATCAAGAGTAGTATCCCTTACCTCGTATTGATGATCTTTTAGATCAACTTCAGGGAGCCTCAGTATTTTCCAAGATCGACTTAAGATCTGGATATCACCAGTTGCGTATTCGAGAGTCCGATATCGCGAGGACGGCGTTTCGAACACGCTATGGTCATTATGAGTTCGTAGTTATGCCGTTCGGGCTAACTAATGCACCTGCGGTATTCATGGAGTTAATGAATCGGGTTTTTATCAACTTTTTAGATCAGTTTGTTGTTATCTTCATCGATGACATTTTGATTTATTCTCGTAGCCGAGAGGAACACGAGGTTCATCTTCATCAGGTTCTCGACGTGTTGAGACGAGAGCAACTTTATGGAAAGTTTTCCAAATGTGAGTTCTGGATGTCCGAAGTGACTTTTCTCGGACATGTAATTTCATCAGACGGAGTTCGTGTCGACCCTCAGAAGACCGAGGCTATCCGAGATTGGTTACCTCCGAAGAATGTTAAGGAAATCCGAAGTTTTCTCGGATTAGCGGGCTATTATTGGCGATTTGTGGAAGGATTTTCTAAAATCGCTCAACCCTTGACGAACCTTTTGCGAAAGGATGAGAAATACACGTGGTCCGACGTGTGTCAACGGAGTTTTGAGGAACTCAAGAGCCGGTTAATGTCAGCACCTGTACTTTCCTTGCCACAGGGGACAGAGGGATTTGTGGTTTATAGTGATGCGTCCGGACAGGGTCTCGAATGTGTGCTCATGCAGAATGGAAAAGTTATTGCCTATGCTTCACGACAATTGAGACCTTACGAGGTTAACTATCCGACACATGACCTGGAGCTAGCAGCCGTGGTGTTCGCTTTGAAGATTTGGCGTCATTATCTTTATGGCGTTACCTGTCAGATATTCACCAATCATAAGAGTTTAAAGTATATATTTACTCAGAAGGAGTTAAATATGCGGCAGAGACGGTGGTTGGAATTAATCAAAGATTATGATATCGAGATCCTTTACCACCCGGGGAAGGCGAACGTTGTCGCCGACGCCTTGAGTCGTAAGTCCGTGTGAGCGATGCTTGCTCGTTTAACAATTCAGAAGGAGCTCCAACAGAAATTCCTTAGACCCGAGATCGAGGTCTGGCTTCAGCGAATTCAGGGACAGATTTGTATGTTAGAGATTTCATCATCTCTTGAGGATGCAATCAGGGAGAATCAGGGTTCAGACCCAGCATTGTTGCGCATTCGTGAGGATGTGGCTCAGGGGAAAGCCCCTGGATTCGTGATCCACGAGGATGGACTTTTGAGATTTAAGAATCGGATGTGTGTACCGGCGAATGATGAGTTGAAAAACTCGATTTTGAGAGAAGCTCATGCTACCCCTTATTCTGTTCATCCGGGGTCCAGCAAGATGTACGAGGACTTGAAACAAAATTACTGGTGGAGTAATATGAAGCGAGAAGTCGCATAATTTGTTTCGAGATGCTTAACCTGACAACAAGTCAAGATTGAACATCAGCGACCGGCAGGTATGCTGAAACCTCTTCATATTCCCGAATGGAAGTGGGAAAACATTTCTATGGATTTCATCACGAGTTTGCCGACGAGTCGTCGTGGCATGAATACGATCTGGGTGATTGTGGACCGCTTAACTAAATCAGCTCATTTCCTTGAGATCAAGGATACGTGGGGTCCCGAGAGACTGGCTCAGTTGTTCATCAAGGAGATAGTGAGACTGCACGGTACTCCTAAGAGTATCGTTTCCGATCGTGACGGACGATTTGTATCCCATTTTTGGAAATCAGTTCATCGTGCTATGGGAACTCAGCTTAATCTCAGTACCGCCTTTCATCCTCGGTCCGACGGACAATCAGAGAGGACTATTCAGACATTAGAGGACATGTTGAGAGCTTGCGTCCTCGATTGGAAGGACGATTGGGAAGCCCAACTACCGTTGATCGAGTTCACGTATAATAATAGTTGGCATGCTTCCATTAAGATGGCACCTTACGAGGCCTTGCGTACTGCCGTTGTCGATCTCCTTTGTGTTAGGATGACTTGTCGAATCAATCGGCACCGAGCCCGATATGCTTATAGCCGCTCGAGAAGGTAGCTTTGATCGAGTCG
This sequence comes from Orobanche coerulescens, assembly GCA_033398695.1. NCBI lineage: Eukaryota > Viridiplantae > Streptophyta > Magnoliopsida > Lamiales > Orobanchaceae > Orobanche > Orobanche coerulescens. Next base: position 103,769,948 of record CM065803.1, on the reverse strand, counting down.
TCTGTTGATCGCTCAGTCGGCGTAAATTATATGCAGATAATCGTCGACCACTAGAGTTCGAGATGGGTGACCACGTTTTGGTCAAGGTATCCCCGAGTCGAGGTATCTTCCGTTTCGGAAAACGGGGGAAATTGAGTCCGAGATTCATTGGATCGTTTGAGATTCTGGATCGAATAGGCGAGTTAGCTTACCGTTTGGCTTTACCTCTGGCGTTAAGCCAAATTCATAATGTATTGCACGTCTCGCAATTGCGGAAGTATGTTGCCGATCCGGGTCACATACTTCAGTTCAACGAAATCGCGATCGCAGATGATCATTGTATGAGGAGCGTCCCATACGAGTGTTCGAGCGGCAAATCAAACAGTTGAGGAATAAGGCGATTCCTTTGGTCAAGATTCAGTGGTCTAGACACGGAGTCGAAGAGGCTACTTGGGAAACCGAGGATAGTATGCGGGAGAGTTATCCCGAGTTGTTTGACCCTTAGTTTCGGGGACGAAACTCTTTTAAGGGGGGGTGTATGTAATACCCGGTTGTAATTCAGTCATTATCATTCAGTAATTTCATTCGGTGATTGTCACTCAGTGTATTTTCACTCATTTATAATCATTCATCAATCATGTTCATTCACCCGTGTTCACCGTTCGGAGAAACTTCGAGTTGTGTATCGTTATTGTCCATTGTTTCAACTTTCCACATATGAGTTCGACTTTGTTAGATCACCATTAATTTTTGGTAACTCCAAAAATTCTGAATCTTTGCAATATTATAGAGCATCGAGTTAGCTTTCCAATGGTTCAAACGGTGAGTCAATCGGAGTCCGGACGTGAGAGTTATGGTCGTTTTAGCTCACCCGCTCATTGTTCAGTTATTGGCCGATCACTGCCGACCGAACTCAGCCGTGTCGTCCGACACGGCCGTGCTGTACTCGTCCAGAAATGCCGAAGTCTCTGCCACAAGACTCGACCGTGTCGTCTGGCATGGCCGAGTCGAACTCTTCCGGATAAGCCAGAACCGACTGCCCAGACGCCCGACCGTGTTCCAGGACACGGTCGAGTCAATGCCGAGTCGCTGTCGGCCAGGTCACTATCGGAAGGCCCTTCGCGCCGCGACCGTGTCAAGCAGGACACGGTCGAGTCCTCGCCGGCCGATTGCGTGCCGCGTCGTGCCGATCGGGCACGGCCGTGTCCGACAGGCGCCAACCCCTATAAATTCGTTTTGAGCATTTCACCATTCCTTCCATTTCTTCCACCTTCATACGAGAGAGAGAGGCTTGAGGGAGAAAATTCTCTTCACCTATCACTTGAGTGTGGTTTTTAATCATTTTCATTCGGTTGTGAAGCTTGGATACTCGATTAAACTTGTGTTCTTCGGATCGAAGTGGTTGGATCTTCTAGAGGTAATTTCTTCAACACCTTGGACTTCGATTTTGTGTTGAGATATGATGTTTTGGACGTTATAATCATGTTATATGAAGGGATATGTATATGATTATGAGTTTGTATAAGGATTCATTGGATTATTGAGGAATTATTCAAGAACACCTTGAATATCGGGTTGAAATTGGGGGTTTTCGATTAATTGTCGTTATAATCACGTTTTCGGATATTCATTTTGGATTATTGATCTTTTGGAAGATGTTTGTTGGTTTGAAAAACTTCTTGGGGGATTTGATGGTGGCTTATTGAGATTTGATTGTAAACAATCGGACTTTGGCCACAACGTATTCAATATAATGCCCCAATGAATTTAGTTTAATCGTATCGACGTTTTGAGTTCGTTATATTCGTGTTTGATTCGTGTATTGAACGGGTTGTTGGATATTGTATAATTCAAGGTTGTTCGAGCGATCGATATCTCAATTAGGACGTCGTTCGTGGAAGGATAATTGTCACCGGTGTTGTGTAACTTAATTCTTACTCGGTTAAAAGGATATTCATCCCTTTTGTTGTTGTTCATTCATAATCATAACTCATTCATCATTATATTAACCGTATCAAAACTTGTTGTTGTCAATTAATCACTTCAGTCATAAGGAACGACGGTTCCAATCTTTTCATTGAGCTGTCATTTATTTCATTACCATTCCACCTCGGTGAGTCATTATTCATTTTCGATGTCACTTTTGTTATATCGTGTCATTCCGGGTCATACTGGCGTGCCGGTTGGTATGTGTTGGATTTTCATGTCGGGCACGTTTAAGTCGTGTGTTGGTTGTTGGCCTCACATTGGGTGTGCACACGAGTCATATTGTCTCGTGAGATCGATTAGGTACAAGACCACACGGGTATTCGATCGATACTCGTTCGTGGCTTGTGCACGGACACATTTCCATCCCGGGCGTAGTGTGGTACCACCCTTTGAGCCGCATCTTGTTAGTTGATTCATATAGCATGTTTGATTGCGTATGTTTCGACAAGATATTTCATAACTTCGTATATAATCATGATTGTGTATTTTCAACCCTTGAGGATTGTTGTTCTTTGTAATCGACCCGTTTGGGGATTTTGTTTTTCAGTCTTGGCAAGGCAAAGTACGGAGAACACGCCGACGTCGAGGAGTCAGTGATACTAGTAGGGGCCCCGATCTTTGATTATTCATGTTATTGTCCTTTATTTTCCATTTGCAGACTTTCATTTGAATACTCCGTTTCATTCAGTGTTGTGTATTTTATCTTCATATAAAATACACTAGTATTCGGTATTGTCCTGGTGTGTTGTAACTAAACTCCTCATCGGAGTAATTATTGTTGTAATGTAGTTCGGTACTACATTTATCCTGTGTAATTCATTCATTTTCATTTGCCTGGTGGGTCCCAGTTGGGGATCTACGGCACTGTAATATCCGCCTAGTTGGGGTGTTACAGTCTGTCGGCAGACTTTCGACGAAATTGAGTTACGCCCGTACGTTGTGGATGGTCACGGCCGTAAGGCCGTTGACTTGGATAGGTTATGGCCGTAAGTAGGCCGAGTTACGGCCGTAACATTCGGCAATTTTTATAGACTTGGACGGGATTTTTTGCACTCATATCACCCTTCTTCACTTGAGTTCCGAGAGAGAGGTTTTGGGAGAGACTTTCTTCATCACATCACTTTTTAAGGAGTGTTCTAAACATATATATTAGATTGGGAAGCTTGGATAATCGATTTAACACGATTTCACCGGATCAAAGTGTTTGGATCTTCAAAGGTAAATTCTAATACACACTGTGAGAGACCGTCGATTTCTCACAGTCGTCATAGCACACCATCGTTGTTACAAGAACTCACAGAGCATCATATCTGGTTCTTCCGGCAATCTTCACGCTCTATAGCTAAGATAACTAGGGTCTTTACACTCATTTTAATTGTACTCTAACATTAATATTTGTACCCCAAAGTATTTGTATTGATGATATCTCGCGAGAGCATTCAAGCCCGGGACTAACAACCCCAGCAAATCTTGTGTTATTTACTTTTCCCACGGAAGTGTTCTCGCATTTGTTTGTTACTCGATCATTCCAGCAATATCTATCTTCGGATAATATTTTGGGTAGCAACAATTGGCGCTAGAGGAAGGGGTAAAACTTAACCTTCATTTTTATCCCTAACACATATGCCTCGAATATGTTGTATAATAGTTCTCAAAATATACACTTACGTACTCCTTCGTGACAAGAATCTCAACATGATTTGAAGAAGTACCAACAAGAGTCTATTTTGTATATCTCCAAGATATTGTTGCATTTCTAATTTTAAAGAGGTAACCAGTTTATGAATGTGCCTTCTGTAGGTCTGTAAGATAATTTGCCTCAGCGTATCCAACAAGGCATGCATTATCTTGAGGATCGGTGGATTTTGATCTAACGTTGAGTGCATAGCGATAAAATAAATACATGTCCATTGTACCTCTTAGGTAGCAAAAAATGTATTTGATTCCATCTTAGTGATGGCAGTTGGCGCAGAGCTATGTCCAACTAATAAGTCCACGGTGAGGGTTGAGACAAGTATAATAATGCGCCTATTTCACCTAAATATGGAACTTGTGGTGCCAATATTTCTTCAACCCATCTGTGATGAAGCAAAATATCCACTATAAGGGGGGGTTTGAATAGTGGATGACGTTTTCCGTAAAATAAAAAATAATAGTTTGCGGAAAAGTTACCCACACCGAGAGTTATAGAGGTTCGGTCCAAAATGTCACCTACATCCTCTCTTCGTTCCTTTTCTACTGACTTAGGAGAAACCACACACAACTTTGTCTCGTCTTCTATAGGTCCGAGCACAACCGTTGCACCGCTTGTCTTCTATTGGTCCAAGCACAACCGGTCATTCAGAAATATTTTTGTTCTAGTGTTCTATAGGAACTAGAAAATCCTCACTTATGATCGTTGGAGTTTAATCCTAATAATGCAGGATCAATGATCCTAATAACATCGGATTAAAGCTCTTTGAATTGTTTCTCTCAAGCTTTGTGAAGGAGTGATGCAACACTCGCAACAAATGAAGAAGATACGGAGTATATGAAATATTACAATATAAGAACAACACTCGTATCTTTCTTGTCATAACTTAAATGGAAGTGTAATACCCGTCATTTTTATAATGCAATATTATTATTTTATAATAATATTATAATGCATTTCATGTTATTTAATTCAATTTAAAGAATCATGAACATTTATTTGGACGTATCACAAGTCCTAGCCCGAGTCAATTTCTCAAGTTGATTCCAGAATATTTAATATTAGTCATTTTTTTAGTATGATAATTAAAGGTATTATTATTATTATTATTAATGATAATATTTATAATGGGCGCAATGTTAATGTTAACATTATTAATATTTTATCTTCATTATTTCGATATCATCGTTAATATTACTTCGATATTATTATTTCAATTTTTATCATTATTGTTATTATTATTATTATTATCATTATTATTGGCCCAAACATTGTGCTAACTCATAATAATAATAATATTGCAAACCCAGGAAATTAGTACAAGCCCAAAAAGAAATTAATTAACCCTAACCCTAAACCTACAGTATAAATATACAGCCTCTACTGTACAAATACACAATACAACACATACAACACAGAATACACCTTTTCTTCCCAGCGCCGTCTTCTTCTTCTTCTTCTTCGTTCCACAACAAAAAAAAAAGGAAAAGAAAATACAACACAGAAACTTGCTGCAAGGAGGAAGGAGGAGCAGACACGTCTTCATCTTCATCGACCATCCAAATTCAACGAGTCATCTGAATCTCAACAGGAGGTAATCTGCCGATTTCTTCTCGGAATCATATTCTCGTTTTCTTATTTCCTGCTAGGATATCAGATAATTCTTCTTCGTGATTTCGAATCCATAACAGAAAATCATAATCCGAAAATATGAATTTCAATCAAACGTAGAAAACCACAACCCCAAAAATTAAACCAGATTCCATAATCAACAACACCAAAATCAAACATCACCGTTTCAAATCCACTGCCCGAACCCGAAACCCTTCGGACCTGCGGCATAACACCGAGCCAGTTTCACAAAATTCTGCTCCAATTCGCAACCCCGGAACCAGAAACCTTTAAGTCACGAAAATCAACTTCAACCCGTAACCCAAAATCAAAACCCGATCAACATTAATTTTGAAATCTAAACCTAAATTGCCAACCACATCGGCCATCTCCTCTCAGAACCAAAACCCATCACCCGCTGACCCGGATTCACTCAACCATCAACCACGAACCATGGCCGAAATCAACCTCAGGAATACTAATACCCTTACCTGTTTCCAGTCGAGGCCCGACCCGAACGATGGGACTTTCCATCGCGTCGCTGATTCCCTTTTTGTTCATTCTCGTCTGCCGTGGTCTGTGTGTGTGTCCGATTGGTTGTGAATTGTGTGCAGATGGTTTGAGATACGGGGTCTGATTTGTGTTCCGACCGTATGAATGTTTTCCGTCTTCTGTACTCCGACCGAGATGGGATTTGAGAGAAGGGAGGTCGGTTTTTAGTAAAGGTTAGAGAGAGAAGTGGAAGAGAGGGCTGGAGAGAGAACGGGTTTGACGGGAGAAGGGGGTGAGAAATGAAGGTTGATGTCGGCTGAGGTGAAGAAGGGGGTTTTATATACCCGCGATTTTCGTAGGTTATTCGATTTAATCCTCTCATTTTCCAGCAACTTCAATTTAGCCCTCACATCTTTCAGAAACATTCAATTCAGTCCCAGATAGTTTAAATTAATTTGATTTTAATCCAGTCAGTTACTCAAGTCTTACAATCGACCCCAATTTTCAAACTTCAATTTAATCCTAATTTTGACGAGACATTCAAAATATTGACTTCCAAATTAATAGTAATAATTATGGCATAAATATTTTAATTTGATCACTAATAATGTTAACTCTTGATTAATATTAATTAGTAATTGTAATTTATTTTCAGTTATTATATAGTGATATTCGTATCCTTTTATTTATTATATAAATAATAAATTGTAAGGATTTTAATTATTATTATTATTATTATATGTAGACTTTGTCAAGGATTTACGGGCTTAGGACTGTGAGTCGAGCACATTCATTTCAGTCAGACATCATCATCATCATTTATTCAGGTGGGAATTTTCACTATCACTTTAATTGCTTTAATTGGACTGTGTATGTGATCTTCTATTCATGTTTAAAATTTTTATGCACGTTGTAATTCAGGCTAACCTGTTTTCGTGTAAGAGGCTATCTTAAGATATATGTTGTTGCGGGGACACCTGCGCAACCTCAATATTCACATGCGTGCTCGATTCATGTTATGTGGTATTGTGTTTATGTTTTATGTTGTTGCGGGGACACCTGCGCAACCTCAATATTCACATGCGTGCTCGATTCATGTTATGTGGTATTGTGTTTATGTTTGATGTTGTTGCGAGGGCACCTGCGCAACCTCAATATTCGTGTATGCATGCTCGATTCATGCTATACGTAATATTGTGAGTATGCAATTACGTTGAGGAAAAATGTGATAGATTCTTCATGTTATGCTTTCCATGAGATTGTATATTACTCAGTGTGATTTCCACGAGCTGAAAGAAGCTCACCCCCACCTTTATTGAACCTGCAGGTTGAACCTAGCCGGATGGACGAAGGAGCGAGCCGAGAGGGCATATGAAAGATGAAATTATTATATGATGTTTCTTTATGTCAACTATTTTGAAACTTTTGGGGAAACTTTGACTAGAAATATTAAATTATGATTTATTTTCTTCCGCCGCAAATTTTTACCTCGTATTTATGATGAAATGTTACCTTATTTAAAGGTATTTATTTTTATGTCTTTGTAGCGACTCGACTTTGTAGGCGAGAATTTTTATATTCTCAAGAAAATTATTTTTCTCAAAATTTACCTTTTATTTATTTTTTCCCATTATTTACCCTAGAAAGTCGGGGCGTTACATAGTGGTATCAGAGCGGGTTTTACCTTTCTGTAGACTCGCTAAAATGTAAAAGTATCATATGCTCTCAGCTTCGCCACTTCGTCACTCCGTCCGAGGTACCAAATTTCAGTCATTATTCATGCATATGTCATTTCATTTTACTTACATAATTATATATATATGTACGAACTGTTAGAATGGCCAAACCTAGAATGACTCATGAGTTTTACAACTCGTTGGCAGACTCATGGCTAACCGCGGAAATCGCAATGCCCCACCCACAAAAGATCAACTCTTGGCTGGATTGGCCACCTTGCTTCAAGGCGCGACTATCGTACCGCCTAATAACCCTGAGCAGGCTCAAGCTCAAGTTATTAAGAGGTTCAACCACTTCAAGCCGCCTATCTTTCTTGGTCGTGAGGGACCAGCAGCCATAGAGGAATGGTTGATGAATCTAGATAGCATTTTTGACTACATGGCGTGCACCGACGCTCAGAAGGTGTCATGTGCCGTGTTCCAGCTTAAGGAAGATGCTCGGACATGGTGGATGGGAGTGTGGAGGCTCAAGACTCAAGACGAGAAAGACACATTCACTTGGGATCAGTTTAAGGAGACGATCATGGAAAAGTACTACCCAAGAGCATACAAGATCAAGATGCAGAAGGAGTTCCTTGATCTAACCCAAGGTGGAATGTCGGTAACCGAGTACGAGCGCAAGTTTAACCATATGTGCCGTTTCGCTCCCCACATGGTCGAGACGGATGATATGAAGTCTCAGAAATTACGGGATGGACTTCGTGACCGGATTCGCCACCATTTGGCTGGTCATGGTCGTTTGAGCTACAATGAAGCCGTTTCAAGGGCCGAGGACATTTCTGCTAGTTTAGATGTGGAGAAGGCTAGGGCACCATCAGTTGCAACAAATAACAAGCGCAAGTGGCACGATCAAGGAGGTGGTAACAAGAAGATTGTTAAGACTGGACCTTCAGGGGTGAAACCCCAGTCAACTAACCCTACATGTGCTACTTGTGGCAAGGGACATAAAGGTGCATGTATGCTTGTTCAGAGGCGGTGCTACTATTGCCGTGAGGAAGGACACCTGGCCCCAGCGTGTCCGAAGATAGAAAAGGGCCCAGGCAATAATGTGCAAGGTCAAGGCTCAGGAGGCAGAGCTCGAGTGTATAGCATGGTCGAGGCTGAAGCAGAGATTGAACCCCAAACCATGTCAGGTATGTTATCAGTTGCAAATATTCCTGCTTTGGTGCTGTTCGATACGGGTGTGTCTCATTCATTCATCTCTAGGAAGCTTTGTACTATGATTGGTTGTAGAAGTAGTAAAGCCCCTAGATCTTTGTTAGTTAGCATGCCTGCGGGGGGAGTAGTGCGTGTAGACTCGATAACTAACAATGTGAAGATAGAGATTAATGATCATAGCTTCTTAGCCAACTTGCACATAGTGGAACTTAGCGATTTTGATGTCATTTTGGGTATGGATTGGTTGGACAAGCATAGAGCTGTAGTTGAATGCTCCGAAAGGAGAGTAACTTTATGTCCGTCCGTTGATGTCAAGACCGTATTCGAGGGAGTTAGACACAGCAGTACCTCGAAGGTGATTTCTGCCATGAAAGCTGTGAAGATGCTGAAGAAGAGTGATTGCCAAGGATTTTTGGTGAACGTGATGGGGAAAATGACTTCGGAGAAGACGGTAGCTGATGTACCTATCGTCAAAGAGTATCCAGATGTCTTTCCCGAAGACTTGCCCGGAGTTCCACCAAATCGTCAAGTTGAGTTCTCGATTGATCTAGTGCCACGAGCGGCACCAATATCGAAGGCTCCCTATAGGATGGCGCCTAAGGAATTGCAAGAGCTGAAGGTACAACTCCAGGAACTGCTCGACTCTGGATTTATCCGACCGAGTGTTTCGCCATGGGGTGCTCCAGTGCTCTTCGTGAAGAAAAAGGACGGAAGTTTGAGGATGTGTATTGACTATCGTGAACTTAATAGACTCACGATAAAGAATAAATATCCACTTCCTAGAATAGAGGACCTATTCGATCAACTTGGAGGGTCGGGAGTATTTTCGAAGATAGATTTGAGATCCGGATATCACCAGCTGAGGATTAAGAGTGATGATATCCCGAAGACCGCATTTCGAACTCGTTATGGACATTATAAATTTATAGTGATGCCATTTGGTTTGACTAATGCACCAGCGGTATTCATGGACCTCATGAACCGTGTATTTCAACCTTATTTGGATAAGTTTGTCATTGTGTTTATTGATGACATACTTGTATATTCGAAGACCAAGGTTGAACATGAGCAGCATCTTAGAACGGTATTGGGAATACTGCGCAAGGAGAAGTTATATGCGAAATTCAACAAGTGCGAATTCTGGCTTAACCGAGTTGCATTTTTGGGTCATGTGGTCACTTCTAAAGGAATTGAGGTTGACCCGATTAAAGTTGAGGAGATCGATGATTGGAAAGTACCGAGTAATGCGAATGAAGTTCAAGCTTCTTGGGATTAGGGTTATTATCGGAGATTCATCGAGGATTTTCGAAGATAGCCGCACCGATGACTAAGTTGACTAGGAAGGGGAAGCTTTCTTATGGAATGAGAAATGCGAAAGGAGTTTCCAAGAACTTAAGCAAAGATTAATCGCGCACCAGATTGACGATTCCCGATCCGACGAAAGAATTTGTCATCTACAGTGATGCATCCAAACAAGGTTTAGGATGTGTATTAATGCAAGAGGGCAAGGTAGTTGCCTATGCTTCGAGACAGTTGAAACCGCACGAGCTGAACTATCCTACTCATGATTTGGAATTAGCAGCGGTAGTTCATGCCTTGAAGATTTGGAGGCATTACCTATATGGAGGTAAGTGTGAAATCTATACATACCACAAAAGTCTGAAATATATTTTCACACAGAAGGAATTGAATATGAGGCAGCGCAGATGGCTTGAGTTGGTCAAAGACTACGATTGTACAATTCATTACCACCCCGGTAAAGCAAACGTAGTTGCTGATGCACTAAGCCGTAAGGCGAGAGGAGACCTAACTTGTTTGTTGACCAAGGAGGGAAGCTTGGTCAAGGAATTTGCAAGGATGAACCTTGAGATGGCTACACCATCGAGTCCAGTTGAGTCATTATTGGCTAGTTTGGTGGTACAACCAACCTTGAGAGAACAAATCAAAGAAGGTCAAGGACAGGACTACTTCTTGGTCAAGATGAAAGAACGTACTCTTTCAGGTGAGAATAAAGGCTTTAGCGTGTCCGATGATGGCACGATGTATTATGAAGGGAGGATTTGTGTGCCCAATATTGTTAAGTTGAGAGAAGCTATATTGAAGGAGGCACATAGTACTCATATACAAAGACACCCACAGGAGTACAAAGATGTATCAAGATCTTAAGGGGACATTTTGGTGGGAAGGTTTGAAGAGAGATGTGAGACTTTGTCGAAAGTGTATTGTTTGTCGGCAAGTGAAGGCGTAACACCAACGCCCCTTTGGATTACTTAAGTCACTTCATATCCCTGAATGGAAATGGGAACACATTACGATGGACTTTGTGGTAGGTTTGCCTCGAACGGAAAGAGGAAATCACGCTATTTGGGTTGTTGTCGACCGACTCACAAAGTCGACTCATTTTCTCCCGATTAAGATGAACTTTCGAATGGATCGGTATGCTCAACCGTATATCAGGGAGATTATTAAGTTGCATGGAGTGTCAGTCTCTATAGTATCCGATAGGGATACTCGTTTCACATCGCGTTTTTGGGAGAGTTTGCAAGAAGCTTTGGGAACGCAGTTGAATTTTAGTACGGCTTATCATCCTCAAACGGATGGTCAGTCCGAGAGGACCATCCAGATCCTTGAGGATATGTTGCGAGCATGTGTGCTAGATATGGGAAATAATTGGGAACGACTGTTGCCTTTGGTAGAATTTGCTTACAACAACAGTTACCAGTCGACGATCGGTATGGCACCGTATGAAGCCCTATATGGTAGGAAGTGTCGATCACCACTGTATTGGGATGAGGTAGGAGAAAGGAGGATTTTGGGTCCCGAGATGATCGAGCAAACAGTTGGCATGGTGGATAAGATTCGTGAGAGGATCAAGATAGCCCAGGACCGTCAGAAGTCTTACGCCGACAAGCGTAGGAAAGATTTCGAATTCTGTGTTGGCGACAAAGTATTCCTGAAGGTATCTCCTACCAAGGGAATTGTTCGTTTTGGTCCGAGGAGCAAGTTGAGACCAAGATATATTGGACCGTTCGAAATCCTCGAGCGGATTGGAGAGTTAGCTTACCGCTGGCTTTACCCCGTAACTTTGGTGTGCACAACGTCTTCCACGTATCATTGTTGAGAAAGTATGTGCACGATCCCACCCACGTCATCAACTATACCGCCGTGGAGTTGAACTAAGTCCTTACATATGAAGAACAACCGTAATCGATTCTCGATCGATCACCCAAAGAATTGAGGAATAAAGAGAAGGTGTTCGTCAAGATCCAATTGCGTAACCACACCTGGATGAAGCTACTTGGGAGCGCGAAGAGGAACTTCAAGCTCGTTATCCGAATTTCTTCAATCAAGGTATATCATTTATTTTCGAGACGAAAATTTTTCTAAGAGGGTAGGATGTAATACCCGTCATTTTTATAATGCAATATTATTATTTTATAATAATATTATAATGCATTTCATGTTATTTAATTCAATTTAAAGAATCATGAACATTTATTTGGACGTATCACAAGTCCTAGCCCGAGTCAATTTCTCAAGTTGATTCCAGAATATTTAATATTAGTCATTTTTTTAGTATGATAATTAAAGGTATTATTATTATTATTAATGATAATATTTATAATGGGCGCAATGTTAATATTAACATTATTAATATTTTATCTTCATTATTTCGATATCATCGTTAATATTACTTCGATATTATTATTTCAATTTTTATCATTATTGTTATTATTATTATCATTATTATTGGCCCAAACATTGTGCTAACTCATAATAATAATAATATTGCAAACCCAGGAAATTAGTACAAGCCCAAAAAGAAATTAATTAACCCTAACCCTAAACCTACAGTATAAATATACAGCCTCTACTGTACAAATACACAATACAACACATACAACACAGAATACACCTTTTCTTCCCAGCGCCGTCTTCTTCTTCTTCTTCGTTCCACAACAAAAAAAAAAAGGAAAAGAAAATACAACACAGAAACTTGCTGCAAGGAGGAAGGAGGAGCAGACACGTCTTCATCTTCATCGACCGTCCAAATTCAACGAGTCATCTGAATCTCAACAGGAGGTAATCTGCCGATTTCTTCTCAGAATCATATTCTCGTTTTCTTATTTCCTGCTAGGATATCAGATAATTCTTCTTCGTGATTTCGAATCCATAACAGAAAATCATAATCCGAAAATATGAATTTCAATCAAACGTAGAAAACCACAACCCCAGAAATTAAACCAGATTCCATAATCAACACCACCAAAATCAAACATCACCGTTTCAAATCCACTGCCCGAACCCGAAACCCTTCGGACCTGCGGCATAACACCGAGCCAGTTTCACAAAATTCTGCTCCAATTCGCAACCCCGGAACCAGAAACCTTTAAGTCACGAAAATCAACTTCAACCCGTAACCCAAAATCAAAACCCGATCAACATTAATTTTGAAATCTAAACCTAAATTGCCAACCACATCGGCCATCTCCTCTCAGAACCAAAACCCATCACCCACGACCGGATTCACTCAACCATCAACCACGAACCATGGCGAAATCAACCTCGGGAATACTAATACCCTTACTGCTTCCGGTGAGGCCCGACCCGAGCGATGGGACTTTCCATCGCATCGCTGATTCCCTTTTGTTCATTCTCGTCTGCCGTGGTCCGTGTGTGTGTCCGATTGGTTGTGAATTGTGTGCGATGGTTTGAGATACGGGTCCGATTTGTGTTCCACCGTATGAATGTTTTCCGTCTTACGTACTCCGACCGAGATGGGATTTGAGAGAAGGGAGGTCGGTTTTTAGTAAAGGTTAGAGAGAGAAGTGGAAGACAGTGGAGAGAGAGAACGGGTTTGACGGAGAAGGGTGAGAAATGAAGGTTGATGTCGGCTGAGGTGAAGAAGGGGGTTTTATATACCCGCGATTTTCGTAGGTTATTCGATTTAATCCTCTCATTTTCCAGCAACTTCAATTTAGCCCTCACATCTTTCAGAAACATTCAATTCAGTCCCAGATAGTTTAAATTAATTCGATTTTAATCCAGTCAGTTACCCAAGTCTTACAATCTGACCCATTCAATTTTCAAACTTCAATTTAATCCTAATTTTGACCGAGACATTCAAAATATTGACTTCCAAATTAATAGTAATAATTATGGCATAAATATTTTAATTTCAGTCACTAATAATGTTAACTCTTCAGTTAATATTAATTAGCAATTGTAATTTATTTTCAGTTATTATATAGTGATATTCGTATCCTTTCATTTATTATATAAATAATAAATTGTAAGGATTTTAATTATTATTATTATTATATGTAGACTTTGTCAAGGATTTACGGGCTTAGGACTGTGAGTCGAGCACATTCATTTCAGTCAGACATCATCATCATTTATTCAGGTGGGAATTTTCACTATCACTTTAATTGCTTTAATTGGACTGTGTATGTGATCTTCTATTCATGTTTAAAATTTTTATGCACGTTGTAATTCAGGCTAACCTGTTTTCGTGTAAGAGGCTATCTTAAGATATATGTTGTTGCGGGGACACCTGCGCAACCTCAATATTCACATGCGTGCTCGATTCATGTTATGTGGTATTGTGTTTATGTTTTATGTTGTTGCGGGGACACCTGCGCAACCTCAATATTCACATGCGTGCTCGATTCATGTTATGTGGTATTGTGTTTATGTTTGATGTTGTTGCGGGGGCACCTGCGCAACCTCAATATTCGTGTATGCGTGCTCCATTCATGCTATACGTAATATTGTGAGTATGGAATTACGTTGAGGAAAAATGTGATAGATTCTTCATGTTATGCTTTCCATGAGATTGTATATTACTGTGATCAGTGTGATTTCCACGAGCTGAAAGAAGCTCACCCCCACCTTTATTGAACCTGCAGGTTGAACCTAGCCGGATGGACGAAGGAGCGAGCCGAGAGGGCATATGAAAGATGAAATTATTATATGATGTTTCTTTATGTCAACTATTTTGAAACTTTTGGGGAAACTTTGACTAGAAATATTAAATTATGATTTATTTTCTTCCGCCGCAAATTTTTACCTCGTATTTATGATGAAATGTTACCTTATTTAAAGGTATTTATTTTTATGTCTTTGTAGCGACTCGACTTTGTAGGCGAGAATTTTTATATTCTCAAGAAAATTATTTTTCTCAAAATTTACCTTTTATTTATTTTTCCCCATTATTTACCCTAGAAAGTCGGGGCGTTACAGGAAGAAATATAGCAATTTAATCATAGATCAATGTAATGCAAGTTCGATTGAAGTTGTGTGTTCATCCATACCAAATGTGATGGTATTTATAGGCTTTTCAAGCCTTGGAGCCGTTACTGCAGAGTGGTATTAGCGTTCGCTAATAGACAAACTTATTGTTTACCGGATCTTGAATGA
Organism: Orobanche coerulescens; assembly: GCA_033398695.1. Taxonomy (NCBI): domain Eukaryota; kingdom Viridiplantae; phylum Streptophyta; class Magnoliopsida; order Lamiales; family Orobanchaceae; genus Orobanche; species Orobanche coerulescens. The sequence goes on along the minus strand of CM065803.1, from coordinate 103,754,867 downwards.
CGATAAAGTGAATTTTGCTGCTATTATGCTTAGTTGGATTAAAGCTAAAGGTGACATTTTTCGTTCCAAGCATTGTGCTTCTCGGTCAAGAAAGGCCAAAATGCCATTTGGTTCGATTCTCACCGTTATATTTTGACATTATAATGTGGACTTATCTACGGAGACTGCTGTTTCGGTGTCTCGAGGACACGAGATTTCAGATTCTACTTTAAGGGCGATAGCATGCGCTACTCTTGGTCAACTATGGCAGTAGCGTTTGTTAAAAAGCGTCCAACGACAGTAATTTTGGATCTAGCGTGCGCTAGTATGTTCTTTAGCGTGTGCTAGCTAGTCATTTAGATCCTTTTGTGACTGAGCGTGATTTACGTGTTCTAGAAGATCAATCCAACAGATCTTTGTCCAATGGTAGAATTTTCAATATATAGTGTGCGCTAAATATAGTACTTAGCATGCGCTAAAATTCATCATGTAGCGTGTGCTAGGTTTCATTGTAGCGTGTGTTAACTGTTGCTTTCTTTGAAGTCCCGTGCTTACTGTCTTGCATAGACTATCAGGTAGCATGCGCAAAGAGTGTCTGTAGTGTGTGCTACTACTTCTTGATAGCGTGCGTTAACTTCATGGTAGCGTACGTTAACTGAGTCTGGCAGACTTCACTGATCTTTCTGCCTTGATTACACTCGGAAAAGGCAGCGTGCGCTACTAGTGTACATAGCATACGTTAATCTTCATATCGGAGGGCAGATAGCATGCGTTAGCTGTTTCTGAATAAGTCCAAAAGTCCTTGTGTAGCGTGTGCTAAACTGAGTGCATAGCGTGCGCTAATTCCACTTGTTTTGAAGCTTTTTGATTTATGAGGAATGTACGCCGTTTATCAAGCCTTTGATTTTTTTTAAATGTTTTGATAAAATGCATCATCAAAATATATTTTGTCCAACAATCTCCCCCTTTTTGATGATGACAAAACATTTAACAATTTATACCTGAATAACATAGTAAAAAAATCGAATCAAAGTCGTTGCTTTGTTCGATTTTGTAAGTGATTTTTGAAACCAAATCTTCAAGGGAAATGTTCATTGTTATAACTTTTTCTCCCCCTTTTTGTCATAATAAAAAAGGTGGACGAACAGGGCTCCCCCTGAAACGGAGCTTTCTTGACGTTTAATGAGATAAACAATGTCTTCATCATTTTAGGGACCAACAACCAGTACTCTTTTTATCTATATTACAACCATCAAAATCGGCGTCACTATACACAACAAGATTAAAATCAAGACAAGTAGGATACCATAAGCATAAGCCAGTGATTCCACTAAGATACCGGAAAATTTGTTTACATGAAATTAAGTGATTCCTTATGATTAGATTGATATCTAGCACATAAACAAGTAGCAAAGATTATATCCGTTCTAGAAGTAGTTAGATAAAGTAATGAACGAATCATACCTCGAAAGAACTTTTGATCCATGGATTTCCCATGCTTGTCTTTGTTAAGCTTTAGTGAAGATGACATTGGAGTAGATATAGCTTTGAAATTCTACATCTTAAATTTCTTAAGCAAGTCTTTGGTGTATTTTGTTTGATGAATAAAAATTCCATCATCTCCTTGCTTAATTTGAAGATCGAAAAAGTATGTGAGTTCGCCCATTATACTCATCTCAAATTCACCTTTCATAAGATTGGAAAATTCTTGACATAGAGATACATTAGTAGCACCAAAAATGATGTCATCCACATAAATTTGGCAAATTAGCATATCATCTTTAAAGAATTTTATAAAGATAGTATTATCAACTTTACCTCTCCTATAATTATGTGAAATACTCAAACGATCATACCATGCTCGCGGAGCTTGTTTCAAACCATATAGCGCTTTGTTGGGCCCACTGCCAATCAACCGTTTAGTGCGTACCGGTTGGTAACTGGATATGAGCCTGATATTTCACACTTATGTATTTTTGGTTGCGCAGTCTACGTGCCAATTACGCCTCCACGGTGTACTAAAATGGGTCTGCAAAGACGGTTAAGTATATGTTGGCTACAAATCACCTAAAATTATCCCCTATTGAACATTTGCCAAGAGATCTATTTATTGCAAGATTTGCAGACTGTCAGTTTAATGAGACGAACTTCCCGTCATTAGGGAGAGAGAGCAACAGAATGATCCCGGTTGATCGCCAAAAAATTATCTGATGTGCTCCCTATTTGCCTCATCAAGATCCTCGCACTGCGCAATCGGAGCTAGAAGAGCAATGTATTCTCAATTTTCATAAAGTTGCATATTTGATGCCCGATAGCTTTACTGATACTGCTAAAGTGACAAGATCTATCATTACAGCTGTGAATGTTCCTGCAAGGTTAAGTCCTAGTAACAGGGCAAGGTTCAGCCTCCCAAAGGAGTGATGCCCCCGACGTCGACATTGGTGGTGGGATGGCTGCTTCGACTACTACTATCTCTGCTCGAAAGAGGTGGAGGCCGATGGGTAAGAAAGGATTTCAAACCTCAAAAAAGAAAAAGAACGAAGGCACGTGATCCTCTCATTATCGACACAATTAATCCACATGAGATTCTCTCTGACTACGGATATGTCATAAAATCAACAATGGAACGGTCGAAGGATGCATCGTAAACTTTATTGGTGTCAGAGAATAAAGAAATCTTGATGCAATGTACGAGTGAATATGCAGTGTTGGACCGTTTGCCATGCTATTCGATGATGCTTTTGCCTGCTCTGTTGCTCAAGAGATTATTGATGACAATGATGTTGAGAGCGCTTGGTTGTTGAATGTCAATGACGAGCCGATTGTGAAGGGATATAAGAACAATGATCTCTGTTCGTGCATTTTATAAAATGAACAGATGTTCATGATTGTAGCCGTCGATGTAGATGAAATTAATGCCAACAGTACCATGGACGAGGTTGATGAAGCGGTCTCCTACCTTAAATATGAATTCGAGATGAAAGAACAGGGGGATCTTGATTTTGCTTGGGGTTAGAGCTGGAACATCAAGTTGGTGATATACTCATTCATCAGTCTGCCTATATCCATAAAATGCTTAGGCGATTTAGCATGAACAAGGCTCATCCTCTTACTACGCCCATGGTTGGCAGGAGTCTGAAAATGAACAAGAACCCGTTCCCCACTAAAGAAGAGGATGAAGAGGTCTTTGGAGCAGAAACATCGTACCTTAGTGCAATTGGTGCATTGGTGTATCTGGCTCAATGTACTCATTCAAACATCGCTCAGTAAATCTGTTAGTGAGATTCAGCTCTGCTCCCATGATTAGGGGTGTTAACGAGACGAGACAACTCGCAAGCTATTCGAGATTGACTCGGTCAACACTCGACTCGAGTAGGCTCGACTCGAACTCGAGCTCGACTCGACATACTAACGAGTCGAGTCGAGCTACCCAATACTCGACTCGATAAGCTCGTGAGATACTCGATTTTTTTATATATAATTAGTTTTTATAATATACTTTGTAAAATATAATATAAAAAAATATTAATTGGCCAAAAAAATAAAAAATTAATAATACATAGTATTAGATTTCTATTTTAAATAAAAAAATAACAATTTATTGGTCAAAAATTAAAATTACTAGGTAGATAATAAAAAATCGAAATTATTCTATATTGATTAAGGGTGTTTGAAGTGTTTACACAAATTAAAAGCAAAATAGCTTCTCCCACATCGGTTGGGTGCTGTTTATTTTGGCTCACAAGTGAGTAATAAATTTAAGCCAAATCTCTTGTCCCACATCGCCCATGTAATTATGATTGTGACTCAAATGAGATTTTTAAAGAAGGTTGGAAGGCTCTCCTTTAATATATTTGGCTATGAGCCCTCACCCAAGGGTACTATGTGGGGTGTAAACGAGACGAGACAACTCGCGAGCTACTCGAGATCGACTCGGTCAAACTCGGTCAACACTCAACTCGAGTAGGCTCATCTCGAACTCGAGCTCGACTCAACATACTAACGAGTCGAGTCGAGCTTGGATTTTTACTACTCGCGAGTTTTCGAGTCGAGTTCGAGCCTGAGAAATGACTATCGAGTTCGAGTCGAGTATACCAATACTCGAGCTCGACTCGCATCATTTACACTCCTACCCATGATAAGGCACTGAAATGGAGTAAACCACATCTTTCAATAAAAAATGTCTACTATGTGCCCATAGTACTTGAAAGTCTCCAGTGATCTTATATTGTTCTTTCCGTATATAAAAGAGAGTGATATTCCGAAAGGAATTGTGATGTTAAGTCGATGCAGGCCGACCGTCGATCTTCCTCGAATGTTATAGCTAAAAATGATAGCTTGACTGCTAGAAGTACTAAATACCCAACGATGTGCTAATTGGATTTGCTTATGTTAGCTCTCTCTGACCCGCATAAAGGACGTTCCCAAGGTGGTTATGCGTTCACAATTGGGAATACGTCGATATCTTAAAATTCAACCAAACAGACCATAGTTGCTACTTACTCGAACCATGCAAAGATAATTGCATTTCACGAATCCAGGAGAATCCATAGGGGAATGCATTTTGCTTCAGTCAGTCATGGACCATATTCGAGGAACTTGTAGACTTAAATCCACCACACCACCGACTCACATCTTTGAGGATAGTACAACATTAAGCAGATGATGTTAGGTTTCATTTAGAGCAATAATACCAAGATATCTCATCTAAGTTCTTCTACATCAGCAACAGCAGGAATTGCTAAATATCGAAATGAAACAAGTAAACTCCAGTGAGAACACCACTAATTTGTTCACTAAGTATTTATCTAAATATACATTTAAGAAACATGTGAAAGGCAACGACATGCATCGATTGTCCGAACTCCGCTACTGATTACTTATCAGAGCCAGCAGTTGTGAATACTTCACGAAGAGTGTAAAGTACATGATTTCAGTGAATACTTCAACCAAGCAGACCATCGTTGCTACTTCCTCGAACCATGCAAAGATAATTGCATTTCGCAAATCCATAAGGAAGTGCATTTTACTTCAATCAGTCATAGACCATATTCGAGGAACTTATAGACTTAAATCCACCACAATACCTACTTACATCTTTGAGGACAGTGCAACATATATTGAGCACATGATGTTAGGTTTCATTGAGGGCAATAATATCAAGCATATCTCATCTAAGTTCTTCTAAATTGCTAAATATCAAAGTGAAACTAGTGAACTCCAATGAGAACACCACCAATTTGTTCTCCAAGTATTTATCTACATATACATTTAAGAAACATATGAAAGACAACGACCTGCATCGATTGTCCGAACTCCGCGAGTGATTACTTATCAAAGCCAACGAGTGTGAACACATGATTTCAATGTAATGGGTGGATACTGCTCTAGTTCCTCAAGCCTTTGATTTTCCCTCAAGGTTTATTTGACTTGGAAAGGTTACTTTACCGAGACAACTTATGCACTATTGTTGTATTATGTTCGTCACAAGGGGACTGTTTCAAAAATTATGATTATGTCATTCCTACGAGGTGTCTTACTCAATATTGTTTAGAACTAGGATACCCAGATGGCAAAGATCCTTCTAAAGTAGCGGGATTCTACTAAAAATCTTTCCTTAAACGAAATCATATGGAATGAGTATCATTGTAAAGCTCATATAAAAAGCAGTCTATCAATATCATCAATACAATTGATTGTGTGATTGCTTATCTCCTACTACTTTCTTACGAATCCTGAGAAAATTTCAACGCTATTGATTGAAACATGAATCCTTATTAATAAGATCAAAACATTAATCCTAATTCTCAAAAATCATTTTCAACACTAAGAAATGAAATCCCTTCTGTAAGAGTTACAAGTCAATGTCCCATATCAAATATAAAAGAGTGGCGAATACATTTGAAAACAGCAAGAAAAGTTGACATGTTTGCAAGAAATTATACAAGTTGCCCACAACTAACAGCGATATAGGGCAAACCTTTAGTAGATAAGGGTAAGCTCGAGCTTTGGCCAGTTTGGCTGTGGCTCGACTACCTCCATGTGGATTCTCACTGTCTGCAAGATACCATAAGAGACGTCACCATTAACATTTCTAATTTTTTGCCGCTGCTCGTCAATTATCCATTCTCCCCCAGACTTCTGACCTCTCGGCATTAAATATACAGGTCCTTCAATTCCATACCTAAACAGCATGCACAAGAATTTAATGCTACAATCATTGGAGAAAAGACAAAAGCATGCAAAGGAACTTTCTAGGTGGCATTGCTTGGATGAAAACATGTTGCCACAATCCAAAATTCTACACCCCCCCCCCCCAGGTAAAATATAAACCATGCGGACCAATTTACATTACATGAAAATCTAAAGGAACTTGAGCGATTGCAAGCTATTTCATGCAAATAATGAGGATTTAAGCAACATTCTGTAGCTATCTAAGAACCTTTTCCATCGTCCTAGATAGCTTAATCAAGCATACTGAGGAAACAAAGATGGATTATCTTCGAACCAATATTTGTTTACATAATAAGCACATAGGTGAACAAACAAAAATGGACATAACTGAAACAATTAGTATGCTATGAGAAATGACACAGGTATAAACTAGTGGTTAGGAGTAATCTCACTTTGGCACGAAAACAATGAAGCCATTTGATCTTATTTTCAGTACTCTCGCCTCAGTGTCAGTGGGCCTGCACAACAACACACAAGCATCACACACACACACACACACACACACACACACACACACACACACACACACAGGCAGATAGAGATGGTTCACTTGTTACCTATTCTTGAAGTAAATGAGTGTATGGAGCTCAACTGAGGACCGACTAGCCATCTGGGCATTCTTGTGGCGATAATTCAAATCTGCGAAGAGCACATATGAAACTGAACTAGCACCAATAGCTTTCAAACTGATGGATTTTGTTGAAATAAATAGACTGCATATTTAAATAAGAGCAGATGTTGCGATTATGGTAAATACTGTTCACAGTCGATTCAATTCAGAGTTTTTGAAATTAAGCCTTTAAGCAGGAAAGCAAAGTCATTTGTTAACTATAAGTTGAAGGAATAGAAGTATATCCTCAATCAAAGCACGATGACCATGGTACTGCTTGGCGAGACCATGTTCTCAATAGCAGCAACTAAGCCAGATTTACGTCAGTTCCAGGTAGTAAAGTATCACATTCCCGCCCAAAAAGGGCCAATTCTGGAGCAGAATGTTCTGCACTGACAACTACCAAGCACACATACTCGCTCTGCGAAAATGTTCAACATCAATAATTAGAGAATCCCATTATATAACCCACTTATATTCTCCCTTTCAAACGCCATAATCACTATCACCTCCTTTGGGAGTGCAACATATTCATGCTCATTGGCAATAAGACATTCATAACACATCACGCTGGGCCTCCAACACTTAGTACCCCCCACCCCCCCCACCCCCCCACCCCCCCCCACCCCAACCCCCCTCATAGGCTATCTCTAATACAATTTGTTAATGTGCCATGTCCAAGGAGAGTTATGCAAATAAACTCCAGTAAAATATGCCGGCTGGTAGTCTTCACTCATCTTGACTTTGCAAAAAAGGTTAATTCAAATTGAATATAAATTCATTGGCCCACATTTGAGAAACACTCCAAGTTCTCTTCTACAATTCAAGAGGGATGTCACAACCACCTATTACAATGGAAGGAATGTCGTCCTCGCAAGCTCCTTCCAAAATAAAGAATTTTCTCAGACATATTCCTTTGGGCTTCCTGCACTGTTGATAGCTTATAGACAGATTTAACACCATTTTGGAACTGTATGCTAGAAACTAATGCAATGGGCTCCACTAGAAATTAGTTAGCACCCTTCCTTATGAAAATGGTTAATGATAAGACAACTTGTGCATAAACCACTCCCATTCTCTTCTTGAATCCATGCGAGATAAACAAGTGGTGATCTACTGAAATAAATAATCATGTGAGAAAGAAGGGTGAGATTTTGAAGGCCGAATCAATGGAATATCAACTATTGACATATAAATACCAACAAATATAAGTGAACAAATCATATCACTGGTTGAGCAAGACAACAGACAATTATTAGCATAAGGATCCACCAGTCAGAGTTGAACGTTTACCCAAATTGATCAAATGAAACAAAAACACATGCACCACTAAAATATAGTGCACCATAGATCACTCATATTTTAATGTCAGTGTCAAAGTCCTTACTGTCAGCAATACTAGTAAGCCGAGGTCCTTCTTGGAATACATCTGGGAGCTTGGATATTCCCAAGGATGCAGCAAGCAATCTGTGAACAATGACATCTGCAAGAAACATTAAAATCCAAGAGCATTATGTTGATAGCATGGCACAAATTGAAGAAAACCAAGTTCTTAACATACCTGCATATCTTCTTATGGGAGAAGTGAAATGTGTATACAACGGAGCAGCAAGACCATAATGGGAGAACTCTGAGGGGCTTAGATCTCCACTGCAAAAGTACATGGCCTGACAACATGTTACACATAAACAATCAGAAATCTATGGCACACCTTGCGTCGTAAAATATGCAGTATGTCTGAATTGATTGGAAGTACCTGAGTCATGCATCTTGTTGCCAGAATGCGAATCAGCTTATTAAAGTATGCATCATCACTCTGTTTTATGAGGAGATGGTAGAGAGCAGTCAGGGAGGGTTATAAATGTTAAGACAATGCATTTGAACAATTAGACAGAAGGAGAGCATGCACAAAAGATCGCTAAAAAGCCTAAGATAATAAATCTATCACCTGAGTATATTTGGACTTCTATGTAAAACATATATTGAGAAGGAAATTCATCTTCAAAAAAATCATAAACACAAACACTCAAATCAGTCTGGCACGGGAGCTCAACGTGGCATTGTTTAAAATCTCGTTTTAATTTCTTTATCGCAGGGTACTGCAGTCCGCAGTGACATCATAATTCAGATTTATCTCTAGCAGACAAGTTCCAGAACTTAAACTAGTGTAACTCCACAAGACAAGAACGCAAATAAGATGCATGTATCCTTAAGAAACGAGCATCCGGAAAAAAAATTACAGAAAAAGAACGGAATGATTGAATATAAAAATTTTCTTAGACATCAAGCCTCAAAATCAGGCGCTTGTGAAGCATATATCTTGTCGTCTTTCACTGAAAAGAGTAAAATAAGATTTTATTCTTTGTTGCACGGGTAACAAACTAGAAATAGATGTCCACAAATAGTGCAATGAAGCTCAATAGTGGCTAACTCACCACAGCACGATCAAGTGAATCAGCCAGTGCTTTCGAAGATGTCACATCCAAACAGAGACCAACTGCAGCAGCTGTCTGAATTAAGGGTTCAAGCATCTCTCTAGTGGGTCTTGCATGCCGTCTGCATATGAAATATATCATCATAAAGTGAGCAGTGCAAAACAGGAAAATTTAACCAGAGAGTTAAAAGGATATCTTCTTTAACAAAAGAGAATCTTTAGAAAGCCAGACTCCTTCAGGTAGCCTTGTACGGTTTACCGGTTTACTCAGCTACTCATTAATCATAAATGAGCAAGGGAGAGCAGCTTGAATGGATGGGCAAGGTCTACTCTATAGGAATCAATAAAATGACTTGAGAACGAAAATATTGGTTGCGGAGTATTATCAAATGATATCGTTTATGGCCAAGGATAAGCTAGTGATTTCGGAGAAAGTGGAACTGGTATAGCTTGTGATAGAGAGGCTAGTACAGTACCTTAATAGCGAACTGAGGGGGAAATGTTCCAGAACTTTTTTAGCAACGGAAATATTAGCAGCAAGCATAAACTCCTCGATCATCTGGTTTGCTTCTCGAATTTGATACATACCTGTACATAAAAGCATCAATAATCATACTGAAAGAATCATAATAACACCAGGCCATGCTCAATAAAGCAAAAGGAAACCACAAGAAGAAAACCAAAACAGATAGCGAGACCCATCACACACGTCTATTGGCCTTTTATCAAACATGCTAAAAGTCAGAACATAAAAGGTGCCAAAAATTTGAGGCTTCTAATACAGGCTCCAACCAATTAACTTTATACTACGAACAGTCAGCTAAATGGTGATTGGTTCTATAACATGGCCAATCAACTATTGATCATACAACTGTTCTGGAACTATTAGCCTGTAAAACAAAGGAAAGCAGCCAAAGAAGTTAGTTACAGTCACCTATCCACTCAGACCTAGCAATAAATTTTATCAACTACTCGTTGTAAAAGTGGAGGATAAATTTGACCATCTCTTCAGCATCTAGTTACAAATTACAGGAGCTGAAGCGTTTTTCCTTAGTAATAATTGGCTTCTGAACTTCCACGTCCCGTAAGAATACCCAGTTTTCAGATACAAAACCCAGCCTTAGCTGGTTCCCAAAATAGGTAAAATACTGATGGAAGGGACCTGGCATTAATGAATTTCACAATAAGTGAAGGAAGAACATACCGATATCAAGGGGATCATGAGTTTCAGTATCAATCTGAAATTTCACTTCTGCGGAAGCAAGAGTTAAAGCTCCTCTTTCAATGCGTTTTTGCCTCATTATCTACAAAATTGCAGGAACAACATTTAGCCTCACTATCCATAAAATTCTAAGTGCAAACTTTTGCTTTATTAAGAAAAATGGTTATATAGTAAAACTCGTAGAATTTACCTTTGCTAAAGCATTCAGATTCCGCAAATCTCTAGTCAATGGATCCATCAAGCGACTGTACATAAAAAAATTAGAAAAACAATCAGATACCAATAACATAATATTTTGTGCCCTTTAGAAATATCAGCCAGATAATTACCGGTTTGTAAATTAAACTGCACCTCGGAAAATTTCACAGGCAGGAACAAAGACAAAATCAATGCCACTGCTGGATGTGCATCAGAAGAAAAAGAGGAACACAAGGAAATAGTTTTCGACTAAGGATAGACACACAGCGGCCCATTTCCCAAATTGTATTTAAGAAATAAGAAAAGAAACATAGTTTAAGCCATGTAACCTCTTAATTTATGAGTGAAATCAAAGTAAGTAGTGGTAAGGTTTCTAGGGATTGTCTGGATTGAGATTCATTGGGATTCTAAATTCTGGTACTCAAAATCTTGGCTATTGATATTACTATGAAAATTAAGAATCCTTGTTTGTTCTAGGATTGAAAATCCTTTACTTTTTTACTGTAGATATCATGTATGGAAAGTTGACAATGTCGTATTATTATATTGTACCTTTTTAATTATTAAATGCAAATACAGATAAGTTAGAGTAATGATTGTGAAATGATTAAATATAGAATATGTTTTAAGTATAGAGGAGAGAGAAGTAGAGATAAAGAATAGAGAAATGTGAATAAAATAAATATGGCGTAGATATTTGGTAAGATGATGAGATAGAAATGTGAGTAAAATAATTATAGGATAGGTTTTAGGTTTAAGATAGGTGTCAGAGTTGGTTGAACAAGTATTCAAAAAATGAGTTAGTACAAATGGGTATAGGCATTCCGGAAAGTAAATCATCAAACAGGAGCACTAACAGATATTAAACAGTAGCCTCCACCAACATCACAATGAAATATGTTCTAAGCAGACGAATTGTCCGATCTAATTAGCCTTCAAACTTCTGCAATTTCATACATCAAGTGTTAACTTTTGCTGTTTGGTTGAGGAATCAGATAATGATGTTCATCAAATTTGATTCATGATTACCAGCATGTTCGAGGAAGAAAAAGGAGGAAACAGCGACCAAATACAGCAGTTGCATGAAAGAATTGAGAAGTAATCATATAATCACAATTCATCTTCAAGAAATTCAACAAGCATGACAAGGAACATTTTCCAGTGCCAAAATAACAAGTGTGCTATTGTAGAACTTGAAAGCAGCGATATCAGCTCAGAAGCTTGCAAGATTAAACTTCACATAAAGAAGAAATGCCAAATATAATACCTATCATCCATCCTCGCCTGAGCCTCAACATAAGATAACGCTGCACAAGATTTGATAATGGCCTTTCTGTACCTTGTACACATAATCTCTGCTTCAGGAGTCATCTCCTAAATCATATGTAAACATAGGAAAGGGAAATCATTAGTAGCCTGTAAGTTAAAGCATACAAGAAAAGATAATAGAGTAAACATATGTTTGAAGGGTTTTCTCTTCTCTTTTTCAACCGCTGGGGTGCGGGGGATAGGGGTAGTTCGTCAACAATTGAATAGGTACTTCCGCATACATGTACGCATGGTTTTGACGGCGGTAAGCCGAGTCGACTGGAGGCCGGCATGGCGAGTCGTAGACTAACCATAGACTAGTCCAGACTAGTCGACTAATTATAATATTTATAGGGCGAATTACATAAAGCATCCCTATTGTTTGGTCCAATTACATATTAGTATCCACAATTTGAACAATTACACCCACACCCGAATTTCATTTTATGCGTTGACTTTTGGACGAATTTATAATTGTTCAAACTACTTGCTAGGGCTGGGATAGTTCGGTTTTTTTAGAAAATAGTCTAGAACCGAAATTTGAAATTTGTAATGTAATCCGGGTTCGGCTCCTGATCTTTTTCTTCAGGAACCGAACTTTTAGGAACCAAAGTAATTTTCTCAAGGAACCGAAATACCAGAAGAGAAGTTTCTATTTCAAATTTCTCAGAAAGAGTTGAAAAGAACCGAATTTTTTTCGGTTACTTCATTTATCTTTGGTTATTTTCAAATTTTTCTGAGAAAGGGATAGTAAATTATGGTGTTTTAGTTTATATAGTATGTAAAAAAAATTAGAAATAAAAATAGTTACAAAAGTATAGTATGGTTTATATTTCGGGTATTATGGGTTATAATTTATTATTTGATTATTGACGTTAATTTAAGGTATTACGGTCATTGAAATTTTGAAATTACAATAACCGAACCCAAACCCGAAGTTTATTTTAGGACCCGAACCCGAATTTTTTTAATGATTTATTTCTCAATACCCGGATCGAACTGTACTGAAATTGACAGTTCGGTTCGGATCTTCGATTACTCGGGTCCTAAGTCCCAGCCCTACTTGCTAACGTGGATGCCATTTTTGAATATCATCCACACTCGAATCTCACCTCTGACATTGACTTTTGGACGAATTTGTAATTGTTCAAACTGTGGGTACTAATTTGATCTTAGAGCCATTTAGCAAGGTGGGATATGTAAATATCCCATATTTATATATAGAAATTATATTAAATATAATATATATATATATATACGTAATTTTGTAATGTAAAGAACATGCATCATTAAACTTCATTTGCAATCATGAAGAGTATGCATGATCATCTTCTTTGATATCAAAGAATCTTCCCGAATAGAGAAACAAATTCGTGCCATACAAATCTACTTCTACTTGAGAGTCCCATCGCTTTAGATCGACGAAGACGGAGTGAAGTCGCTTCAGTCGGCTCTGCAATAAGGTTTCAAAATACCACTTTTCCCCTTTTTTAATACTACGGGTCGGGTCTTATACCAGTTGGCTCCTAGTCGTCACCCAGTCGACCCAAGTCGAGTAGGCGACCCATGTCGTTCCTGGTCCGTGAGATACTTACATCAGTCGAGTCAGAGTCACACGGCGACTGTCGTGCACCGCCTGGGCGACTAGTCGCGACTAGTCGCCCACCGTAACAACCATGCATATACGACAGATAAAGCAGCAAGCCTCTAAATTAAAAAAGTGTGGTTAATGTTGAGTTTCTTAAATAAAAATTTGAAGGCATGTTTTAATAGATTGCATCAACATTACTCTTCATCTAACCAACAGTTAACAAAAAAAAAAAAAAAATCTACCAATATATAGTGAATCCAAATGATAATAGATGCCAGGTGCCACAGCAACAACCTATTGGAACATTCAAGGTTTCAATTTCTTTGGTTTATTCATCTACATCACTTGGATTGACAGCTTGACAAACAAAACGAACAAGCTTGTAATAGAACTCACTGCTCCTAGCAGAGTCAGGACATAAAAGAAACACATTGAAACTAGTTTTACAAAGCATCTACAAATCAAGCGTGTTATCCTTTTGAATAAATGTAAATTAAGCAACACCCCTCTTTCAAACAGTCAAAAGAATTGAATATTGTTCGACAATACTTCTCCATACCTATATACTTATTACCCACAAATTCAGTTCATGAAATGCATTAAACTCTGGGCAAATCAGCAAATAATTAGCCATTAAATACAAAGACAAGCTTGTACCCATATAACAGAAAATGTTAATCTCTCTACATCTGAACGCAATGAGCAAATATCTGCAAAGAAAGAGAAATGTTAGTGTTAGAATAGGTTAATTCTTTCGGCTACCTATTTGCACCAACGCAAGATTCAAATGAAACCAATGTCTTAAAAGTCGTGACTCGTATCTGAGGCGTTCTGCAAATGAGGCGAGGTGTACGCCTCGAGGAGAAACAAGGTGTAAGCCTCAACTTTTCAGGGAAGAAAAAATATAAAAAAATATAAAAAACAATAATAATAATAATCATCATCAAACACATACAAAATAACAAAAATCAAGTATCTTCAAACCAAAAGTTATGACAAGTACAAAATCTGTAGAAGAACCAAGTTTCCCTGATCAAATTTAACTAGGGAATTGTCCGTGTCCAATGGTTTGGAAAACTCGTCAAATTCCTCATTTTCACTTTCGCCACCAGTCACAGTACCATCAAAAATTATAAATAATATTTAGAGTCAAGATTATTAATAAAAACCCACTAATATAACCATTCAGAATTTTTTATTAAAACATTCATTCCTCTTTAAATATAAATAAATGTTCGGATACGGGTGTAAATTTTGGGTAAAACCATTTATTTTAAAATTTTAAGATCCAATGACTGTTACAAAGGATCCAAAGTTAGGATAAGGGCACAGGAACATAACACATGCATAATTTATAACAAAAAACAATAGAAGTTAACATTTTCTTTTAGAAAAACTATTATATTTATCTGAAATTGTGACCTTTTAAGCATTGTGAGTGTGACTTCTTGTTTACTCCTGTGCACTTAAGTAAGTTTTCAAGGGCCACTATTAATACATAAATGTGACCTAACATTTCAATTTAAATGGTATGAGCCAAGCCCAGTTAAGTCTAAAAATAGTCTTCTTCCTCACACCTAAACCCTAGACGTCTGCAAATATTGGGAAATAAACATGACAACAATGGCACCCAATTCTTCTCCAGGAAATTGCGTAGACCACGATAACAGGCTTACTCGTCTGCCTCTTACAAGTCAACTCATGATCGAGTTGACTCGTCCGCCTCAGACACGAAATCGTAAGTTCCAGGTTCCCCCCTAACTAGTCTCGAGGCACCACTCTTCTGCCTCGCCTCGAGTCGATCGTTTTTTTAAAACATGGAATGAAACTATAGATAACCCATTAACTAAACATAAAACACCTTCTGTAAGAGGTTTTGGAAGCATGTCTATACGCCTGTCAACAAGGTAGACAGATGTACCCCTTTGTGCAGCCTCGTCATCCAATGGAGTTCCAGGATAAACAAAATTTGTGACATCAGCAATATCTAATACACACGATTAAAGATCAACAGCGAGATGAATTATAATGATTATCTGTTCATGATTGGAACAAAACTTTCATATTGCCTATATCTCCATCATTAGCTATATAGCATACAGTGAACAAACTTTCACATGCTTGCGTCTGCAATAAACCACCTTCAACTACAGGATGGCTGTGGTTTCTAAACCAAGTGAAATGCTACAACCAACAACATAGGCAATAGTCCATAGGTTTCCTGTACCTCAAAATTACAAATATTTCATCATGGAACATCAAACTACAGACGTTTATTATGCCTTTATCAGTTGACGTGAAAAAGTAAGGCCAGCTTACATAAAATTAATAAATAGGCTCTAGTTAGCAAAACAAGATAGTGCAGAAGATAGCAGAAAGAACACATTATCTTCTTTTGCTTGGTCTTCAGACTATATAAAATAAATAGAGAAATAAAAGATGGTGGAAATAATGCTTCCTGGACTAAATGAAAAGGTGTGAATCTCCTGCATGACAACTCGGTAATCATATGTAATAACGGATGGATTTTGATTTCTTTCACTATGAGAATAAAAAGTTCATAATCACCACAGCCTCTTAATAAATTAATCAAGATAACTTTTTTATAAATTTAGGCAATAAGTAGTCCATAGGCACTACAGTGGTGAAATTTAGTCCAGCCACAACTGATCCAATCTGATCATTATCAAAATTGTGAATTTGATTATAGATGGAAAAAAACTTCTTAAATTAGGTCCTGCCTTAGATGCAACAAAAGCCAAACACAATGAGAATTCATTTTTTAGTCTAAATATTCTCCCAGGAGATGCACATAAGAGAACCAGAAACAAGAAACTACACACAATCAAGAGAAAGTAAAAAGCTCTGCTGTGATGATATCTCAGAGGAATATTAGAAGGAAGCCTAAATAGCTATGTTGCATGGATACGGGTATGCCTATCGGTATCCGACACGATACAGATACGGCGACACGGAAAATTTTGAAAATATAGGACATGATACGGCTAGGATACGGAAACTAAAAGAATATAACAAATATTATATATATATATATACATGAATTAGTATCAAAAGATTAATTTTTTTCATACATATGATCAAACCACAACATAATATTCATTACAAATAATCTACATAAAAAATTAGGAAAAAATAATAAATAAAAAGAAACTGGGGACTGAAGAGAAAACTTATTGACTTTCACCAAACGAAAGAGAGAAGAGAGAAGTTCGGTCGGAAGGGAGAAAATAGGCCATTTCGCAGCGTCAGGCCAGAAAAAGGAAGTGGGTCCTGTACGTTCGGCCGGGAAGAACCAGGAAGTCTGCGTTCAGTCGTGTTGGGCTGGGAGAAGAGAGACTCCTGTTTGGTTAGGCAACAATTAGGGTTTTATTTGAGGATTTTTCAGATTTTTGACCATAAAGATCAGCTTTTGCAATTTAATCCCTCAGAATAATTATTTTTTAATTTCGTCCCCGCCATGTCCAAAACCGTGCCCCAGCCGTGTCCAATTGGTCAAACAGAAAAAAATAGTTTGTGATATTGTGTCTATCCGTGTCCGACTGGGAAAAAAAATTGAAGTGTCCGTGCAACATAGCTAAATAGTTTGTGATATTCATAAGAAAATAAAAAGTGGACCATAATAGGATACGAACTCCCACTTCGAAATGTCCATTTGGAAGAAGGGTACAATGTAATGCATCATCAATGTCCTTGCATCCTGCACCAATAGAATTTTTTTAAACCATGATACGACATGAGCACAATCACTTATGTGACTGCAGGACTTAGTGCATATATCAAAGACCAATTCAATTCAACAAAGACCAAATACCTGGAGGATCAACACTGAAGACACGTAGATGACGCAAATCCTGTCTAATGGGATTTGCTATATCTTCGGTAGAAATAGACCAGGGTAAGGGTGGCAAACATGCCAGGACTTGAGAGGAAAATGGTCTGGCATCAATATCATTCTCTATCAGCACCACCTGCAGCATACGTGTTTGCAGTTTCACAATTCATGCTGATTAATGGTAGACTTTACGTTCAGATATGCGTGTTTTTGGCATTAATATTCAGAGAAGGTATGCATTCTTTTAACTCCCATTTTTTCATTAAATATTTTATTTTATGTACGTGCCTTATATAGTGGGTAACAATCATAATTTCTGGGATAAGCCTCATATGGCTTAGTCAAACAACATGAATCGGCTCTTCTATGACACTATTATTGTCAATTTTTTCCTTTCCACAGCTCTAGCTGGCATCAAATCATTACATGTTTGCAGTTTCACACATTCATGCTGATTAATGGTAGACTTCCATCCAGATATGCTTGTGTGCATTCTTTTTAACTCCCATTTTTTAATTAAATATTTTATTTTATGTACGTCCTTCTATGGTGGGTAACCACCATAAATTCTGAGACAAGACTCCTATGGCTTAGTTAAACAACATGAAGTGGCTCCTCTATGACACCATTATCATTAAATATTTTCCTTTCCACAGCTCTAACTGGTCTTTTCCTTTCATTTTCCATCGGCTGAGCATCATGGGATGGTATTATAGATGCCATATTTAATAATCTTGCTTCTAATAGACGCAAAAAATAAAAATAAAGTAATTAGATTTAATTCTAAAACTTACAAACACATAATGATAAGAAAATATAATCATCCACAAAAAACTTAAAAGTGTTAAGCAAGAAATAAAATAAAGTAAATTAGATTAATTCTAAAACTTACAAACACATAATGAATGATAACAAAATATAATCATCCACAAAAAACTTAGAAAGTGTAATGAAAACCAAAAGAAAAAACTAATATCACAGAGGGTGCCTGAGGCGCACCTTGGTGCGCGCCCCCCACACATCACCCGCCTTTGGGCTTAAGAGGCGATGAGGGTTTCATCCTGAAGTGCACCTTTGACAACTATGCTGTATAATATTCACAATGTAACGACTCTCCTAAAAGCTAAAACAGATAAAGGAATATAGATTCTGAGGAACTTTACAGGACCTAAGTGGTTTCAAATTCCATTTCTATTCTTCATTTAGCTTCAATTTGTTTACAAACAGAGTGCAAGGAGAGGAAAGAATTAATTAGATGGCATTCCAAGGCAGTTAAACAATGAACAAGGGCTTTCCGCATTAACAAACAGTATCCTCTTTCCTGGAAGAAGATTGATTGTAAGATGGCAGTCAACCGTCTAAGGAAAAGCTTAGCAAAATAATTTCTACATGTTTTGCTTGTTGGAGGAGCCTATTGTCTGCAAAGATGAGGAGCTTTGAATGCTCTGTAGATTACTTACCCTATAGGCAGAAAATAGTGAGGCATATTGGATCCTAACGTAACATTCTTTTCCAGAAAGAAAGCATTAACTGTGATTATCCTAAAAAGGCAATGGGGGCAATCAAACAGGAATTCAAGAGGTGTATAATTGACTGTAGTAATTATCCAAGTAACCGAGCTTAAAGGTAGTGACTGACAGTGCAATAGCATAAGTCATGGTAGACATGACAGTTCAATAGCACAAGTCATGGTAGCATGCTCAATCACTCGATCATGATATTTTAAGAAACAGGACAGGTAAAAGGACAAATTTTAAGATATACCTCACTTTCAATATCTCTGTCACCTATCTGGCCGATTGTTCTCACATAATGTCCAGAAGGATATCGAGATAACCGATCCCATGAATCAACCGCAACAATGATTCTTTTGCCTAGTAGATTTCCAAGCTGCCGGGTTTGTATCCGGATCTTAGGAATTCTCCGATCTTTGGAGACAAATAGAGCATGTGCAACACCACCGTCACCCGCAGGCATAGGCATTGGGTCCAGAGATCCACAGTAACTGCACATAAAACTTGAAAATTAAAGTAGAGAACCAACAAAGTTATCAGCTGAAATAGCAAGCATGCAATGCAGTCACTCTCCCATGCTCTTTGATATTTCCAGTCCAGGAAGGAACTTTTGTGGTTTGCCTTTGCCATGAGTCTTATAATTAATCGGCAAAATAGATAAATTCAGAACACTGAGGAAGAAAGAGAGAAATGGCTTTCCTTCCTATATTAAAGACCAGGTTGCTCGGATTGTGCATTAGAGGTCAGTCTAGAAGACATCTTCACCTCCCCACGGATGATAGAACAACCCGGCATCACGAAATATTCCAAAATATAGGATATCATGCTGGGGGCATATAACATCTGAAAAACTATTTTTTATAAATATGTCCTCCAAAGCATACCGGAAACTAGTCAAAAGTAGTTCTTGTGGTAGATATAAACTAGTATTGTTGTTTCTACAAAATATTCTCCGATATACCTAGAGAGTGCATCAAGTTGTCTTTTCTTGATCTGTCGATCTAACAATCACTGAAGGCTGACATGTTGTTCAATAGTTTTTCCCATCTCCTCCCCATTCTGCTTCATGTCGACTTAGAGTTAATATGTCAGTTTTTTTCCCATCTCCCCCATTTTTATAATAAATCAACATTTCTAAGCTTGTTTTCCAACTCATTTTCTCGTAATTAAAGATGTTAAACGGGCTAGCCCTAGCGGGCTTTGGGCTAAACGGTCCGGGTCAAAAAATCCCGGATTTCAACGGCTAGGAAATATCGGCCCTAACCCTAACCCTAGCGGGCTTCAGGCTAAACGGGCTAAGCGGGCTAAATATTTAAAAAATCTATTTTTTATTTTTTTATAAGCCATAAACCAAAAAAAAAAAAAAACAGTAACAATATTATATATATATATATAGTAGCAAATATACTATACTAAATATAACAAAAAAATACACTTTTATGTATATACAGGGATTGGCTATGGTGGAAACACCCTTAATGGTGAAATCTAGAAACCAATTGCATTATTAAGTAATTTCATTGCATATTTGTTATTATTTGTTGCATCAAGCTGGTCGTTAGTATATGCAACAAATAATGCAATAAAAAAATACATAAATGCATATAATTCTACTCATCTACAGCCGTTAGATCACTAATATCAATGGCCTACAAAAGTTTCTAGATTTCACAAGGTAATTAGTTTTCATATGATCTATTTCCTATATATATATATATATATATATATATATATATATATATATACACACACACACTATATTAACAAGTACAGTAATAATATATATTATATATATAATAATAATATATATTATATATAATATAATATATGTTATATAAATATAGTATTACTATAAGTGGAAATTAACAATATTATATATATAGATGTTAAACGGGCTAGACCTAGCGGGCTTCGGGCTAAATGGTCCGGGTCAAAAAAGCCCGGATTTAAACGGGCTAGGAAATATCGGCCCTAACCCGGTTTTTTGGCGGGTTAAACGGACTAGCCCACCGGGCCCAAGCCCGTTTAACATCTCTGCTCGTAATTCTTTAAATTAAGTTCTCAATATATTTAGATATATATATATACACACACACATATAGGTAGGAAGAATCATTAGTCATTCTTTTAAGAACCAAGGAAACAACACATACTAAATCAAAACCTCTTCGACCACAGAAGTTCTTGTCATCATCAATAGCAGACTGGGTAAATCAATAACTTAGTTCAGTTTATTAGTTTTTAGGTTTTAAATTCCTTTAACAGAATCACCAAGAAATGAAGTCCAGTCCCTGGTACTGGATGCGGCACTCTCACTGTTTGATTTGCACAAGTTACTAATTTGTACAATTAAGTCAGATAAATGAAAAACCTATGCCCACTTTTAAGCTATTTTCCTTTTCCTTGACCAGAACAGTTATGTGCAATGCATCCGACTTTCCCCTTTTACATGATAATTTTATCCCAAAAAATGCCACAGATCTGGCAAAGTCCCAACCTGCCAGAGCATGTCTGATGTGTGTTTGACAAGAATGTTGTCTGAGAGGTTAGACGCAAGAATGGGCCTCTAGAATGGTGCAACCCAACTGATTGATCCCAGTACTTAATTATAAATCATCATTATAGATTGCGTATAAATGCTAAATCATTTATTCATGAGAAGCATTAAGTCTGCACATCAAGGACTGGAGTCCCCAGTAGTTCATGAAGAAAGGTGACATGTTTGTTCAGTTGTTTCACTTACGAGTGCCAGTTCCGTTTTATAATGCCAATAACATGACCAGATGGGCGAGTTGGTATAGCATTTTTGTCCCCAGCAGAAGCCTGCATTAGATTTGAAACTCTGGGAGCATCATCAGCACTGCTTGGAGCTAAATGAACATCATCTTCCTCCTCATCCTCTGGTATACAAACAGAAAGGGATTAAATGGGATATTCATAATGAGTAAGGGGGAGGTCAGCAAGCACTCTCCTAAATTCCTAATTAATGGGGATAATGGGTAAGCACTCACTAGGAGTAGGGGCTAAAATAAGCTCTCTCTATAGGCCTCACAGAATTTGAGAGGATCACTGTGGACTTAACATCTCTATATATACCATGTATATCTACAGACAATACTGTCTTCTAGTGAAATAAATAAACATTTCAAACACACACACAAAAATATATATATGTAATATCTAACTAATCAGCACTGTTTGCCTGAAGTATTCGTCTTGCATTCAACTTCGACACAGCTATTGTATTCCCTTAAGAGAAAAATGTTTCACAAGGAAATAAAACAAACTGGTGTTTTTTATATTATCGGATCCTGTTTACTTTAGACTAAACATATTGATAGCATCCACGAAAGGGTCATCACCCGGAAGCGGTGCGCCACCTCGAAGTATGGGTGTGGCGTCAAATATGCAAGGATCGTCGCAATGTGGACAGAGGCATGCAAAGAAGATAGTCCACAAGCCTAGTAAGGGTAGTAAGATGCGGTTTGGAACTTGGAACATTGGCTCTTTGACGGGAAGATCAGTGGAAGTGGTGGAAGTTATTAAAAGGAGAATGATTCACACTATG
Organism: Orobanche coerulescens; assembly: GCA_033398695.1. Lineage (NCBI taxonomy): Eukaryota > Viridiplantae > Streptophyta > Magnoliopsida > Lamiales > Orobanchaceae > Orobanche > Orobanche coerulescens. Next base: position 103,732,356 of record CM065803.1, on the reverse strand, counting down.
TGCCTACAAGAGACTAAGTGGGTTGGGGAAAAAGCAAAGGTCTTGGCTCCGTGGGGTTATAAACTATGGTATTCGGGAAAAGAGAGAGGAAAAAATGGAGTGGGTATCGTCATGGAAAAAAACTTCATAGACGACGTGGTAGAGGTGTTTAGAAAGAGTGATAGGATTATGAGTATTAAGCTTGTGGCGGGGGATGCGATTCTAACTATCATAAGTGCTTATGCACCTCAAGTAGGATTGAGTGAATTGGTGAGACAAGAATTTTGGCAGCACTTAGAGGAGGTTGTCGAACGAGTCCCTATTGGGGAGAAATTGATCATTGGTGGGGACCTCAATGGTCATGTGGGGATTGAACGAGACGAGTTCGAGAGTGTTCATGGTGGTTTTGGTTTTGGGGATCGAAATGAAGTGGGATGTGGTATATTGGATTTTGCGCAAGCATATGAGTTGAGTATCATGAACACGTGGTTCGAAAAAAGGGAATCTCACTTGGTGACATATAGAAGTGGAGGAAATGCAAGTCAAACTTTTTAGTGAGAAACGTGTGGAGAAAGACGCACACGGATTGCAAGGTGATACCCGGAGAGAGTACCGCGACTCAACATAGACTTGTTGTGCTTGATTTTTAAGGTAAAAGGTTTTATAATAAGAGAAGTCCGCAAGTGGACCCTCGAGTTAGATGGTGGAAGCTTTAAGGGGAGAGTCGACAAACTTTTGTGGATAAGGTTGTCGCTATGTGTAATGATTTCGAGTGCGCGGAGATGGATGTAGATTCAACTTGGGCTATGTTGGAACATAACATTAAGGAAGCGGCAAAAGAAGTTTTTGGGGAATCTAAAGGACACAAGCCATCAGGTAAAAACACATCGTGGTGGAATGATGAGGTAAAGCAGGCGATAAAAACCAAACGTGAATGCTACTAGGCATTAGGAAAATGCCCGAGTGAGGAGAACTTTGGGAAATATAAGGAGGCTAAAAGAGAAGCCAAGAAATCCGTCTGTGATGCTAGGGCAAAGATTAATCAAGAATTATATACGAAATTAGATACTAAGGAAGGGGAAAAGGATATTTATAAATTTGCTCGTATTAGAGATAGGAGGACGCGAGATATTGGGAGAGTTAAATGTGTGAAGGATGTGGATCATAAGGTTTTAGTCGGAGATCAGGAGATAAGACAAAGATGGAGGGCATACTTTGATAACCTATTTAATGGACAACGTGAGGAAGATATTGGGGATGTAAGTATTGCTTCAAATTTGGTTAATCGGGATTTTATGCGACGAATTCAAAAGGGTGAAGTACGGATGGCATTAAAGAAAATGGGTTCGAAAAAGGCCGAAGGGCCAGATGGTATACCTACTGAAGCATGGAGGTGTTCTGGAGAGAGGGGAATCGAATGGTTGACTATACTTTTCAACAAGATTTGGAAATAAAACAAGATGCCACTGGCATGGAGAAAAGCATTATAGTCCCTTTATATAAAAACAAAGACGATGTCCAAGAATGCTTTAATTATCGGGGGATTAAGTTGATGAGTCATACCATGAAATTATGGAAACGAGTGATTGAGCAACGTCTTAGAAAGTATGTGGAGATATCAGAAAATCAATTTGGATTTATGCCTGGGAGATCGACTGTGGAAGCAATATTTCTGATGAGACAGATGATGGAACACTATCGTGATAAGAAGAAAGACTTGCATATGGTTTTTATTGATTTAGAGAAGGCTTATGATAAGGTACCAAGAGAGGTACTTTGGTGGGCATTAGCCAAAAAGGGCGTGTCTAAGAAGTATATTGACATCATTAGGGACATGTATGAAGGAGCTAGTACAAGTGTACGTACTATCGTGGGAAGGACTGGGGAATTCCCTATTATGATTGGGGTGCATCAAGGCTCGGCTCTTAGTCCTTTCCTCTTTGCCATAGTCATGGACGAATTGACAAGGTTAATTCAAGACGATATTCCTTGGTGCATGATGTTTGCGGATGATATAGTATTGGTTGATGAAACGAAGGACGGAGTTGAAAGAAAGTTGGAAATCTGGCGAAATACGATCGAAACTCGTGGTTTTAGGCTGAGCAGAAATAAGACTGAATATTTGGAGTGTAGCTTTAGTGGAACTGGAAGTAGAGATGCGGGTACAATCACTTTTGATGGGAATGTTATACGAGGATCAGAGTTTTTCGTTATCTTGGGTCTATTCTTCAAAAGGATGGAGAATTAGACGGTGACGTGGCCCATAGGATTAAGGCGGGATGGTTGAAATGGAAGAGCGCAACGGGGTTATTATGTGATCAAGGCGTACCTTACAAATTAAAGGGAAAAATTTACCGAACAGCAATTAGGCCTGCACTTTTATATGGCGGCGAATCTTTGTCAATGAAGCATAGTCATGTGCATAAGATGAATGTGGCGGAAATGCGTATGCTAAGATGGATGTGTGGCCATACGAGAAAGGATCGACTTAGAAATAATGTAATTAGGAAAGAAGTACGAGTGGCCCCTATAGAGGATAAGCTGTTGGAGAATCGGTTAAGATGGTTCGGACATGTGAGACGGAGGCCGATTGATGCACCAGTGCGGAGGCTTGAAGAATGGGGAGCGCATAGGCCGGTGAGGGGTAGAGGAAGACCAAAACAGACATGGATAAGAGTGATTGAGAATGATATGAGGTTTCTTGGGATTGGAGAAGTTATGGCATCGGATAGGACGACGTGGAGGGAGAGAATTCGGGTGGTTGATTATGTTTGAGTTTTTGTTTTGTTTTTTTGCATAATGATTATTACTATTTTTTATTTACTTTTTATTATTTATTTATTTTTGCAAATTTATTATTACTTTTTTTTCGTACTAAACTTTTCACCTATCACTTTTGCCTTTGCATAAGACTGTTTTATTGGAGACGACTTGACGTTTTCAGAGATTGATTCATGTTAGCCGACCCCAAAGCATTTTGGGACTAAGGCTCTGATGTTGTTGTTGTTGTATCCACGAAAAGGGCCATCAGATCTTGTTTAAGCTAAAATAGAACAATTGAATTCATCTCATTGTCTAGAAGCAACCTAAAGCATTTAGGTGGTTGTTTGAACATATCTAGACACATATAATGATGTTCAATGTATAGTCCAGAAAAAGCGATGAAAAAAACCACATCATACGCATATTCCTAATAAGGTAATTTTCAAATTTTCAGAAGGGAATACAAACAAGTTATGAATTAGTCCTAAGAGTCTTACTGACTAAAGCAGCACCATGGAAGAATACTGATCCCTAACAATGGATAGGTTACAAAATGCAGTTATTACCGTAGTCCAGTCAAGGGTGTAAGAGAACATTTTATGTCATTTAAGGAGTCCTTTATTTACTCCTTTTGTGTTCACAAGTCGTTTAGCATTTAAATCTTGGTAAAATTAGCCAGTCATAACTGGCTATTACTAGTCAGTCCGTGAGATGTATTTCAGCCGAAAAAGAAAAGTACTGTCCCATGATTTTGGATGTAAACAACTAACTGAATAATCCGCAGATTACTGTAGCTGCACTGCAAATGTGTAATGTAATCCATCCTTAGATGTGACGCCTATGAGATTCTACGAGTGACCAACTTCTACTTGTTATTTGTCTACCTTTCACTGACTTCCTCAACGCTTTGTAGGTAGAACTTTTTTGACTGAATTTGTCCTATGATATTCAAGTTAGCAAACCCAACCTGTATTCTCTTTTGAAAGCAAGTCCTAGGGAGTTAAAAATTAAAAATCAGGTAATAACTTTTAGAAGCAATTTGCATGACCATCAAAGCATCTGCAACTGTTCAAGAGCTCGAACCTTTTTTATAATCATTTGACAATTACTACTCAACCATTCTAGTTTCAAATAATAAACATCAACATCTATTCATTTTGCAGCAATGATGTACAATTATAAGCAATATAAAACACAAATATAAACATTATAAAGAGTACAAACCATCATATGTTATCGCCATAGATTTCTCTTCTTGCCACTGATCTTGAGGCAGAAGTTCCACAACCACTATATCACCATCAAATGCCCTATTCATGCCTACACGCCCGTAAATAATAATTTCATCCCCAATACTCTCACTCCCAACATATGCTTCAAAAGGATTGTAACGGTTAACCCGTAATTTTCCTTGGTGGTAAATTCCACGGTGCAAACCAGAAGTGATTTCTGACATGGGCTTATGCTGCGTGAGAAACCAGTAACCGAGACAATTACTACAAGTCACAACTGGATATAGAAGAGCAAAAATCATCATTTTGTATCCATCAAGGGAGCATGATATCAGCCTGAGTACCTCAGGATAGATTGTTTTTCTCTTTGAGGGCCTTTGATCTTCTTCATCATCCATTTTGACATCTTCAGATGGAGGCTGAACAATAAGGTCAAGTAATGCTGGGTCACCAAGCAATTTGACATATGACTCGACTGCATTGTAAATTAAGCTGCATTACTAGGTAGGTCGGGATAAATATGCAACAGCAGACTTTCTGACGATATAGCAAAAACAAAATCAAACAGAAATATATATTTCCAGATTATGTTGGGGCTCAATCATGAAGTAGAAACAAAAAACAAACAAAAGAATCAGAATATACCTGTCTCCACAGGAATCCCATCCTTAAGGGCCTTGTTTTTGTTTTCTCTGTCATTTGTAATAAGTAAGATCCGCACTTGACTACCGAGATGCTTCCGATACCAGCGAGCCGCAACTCTGATTGCTGAACCATCAGTTTTATAGTCAAAAGAACACCATTGTTTTACAAGCAGGGTATTCTTTCAGTATGCACATCTATATAAAGTTAGCTCAGAATAAGTTAACTTATTCTGTATACCAGTTGACATATATTGATCAAGAGCAAAAAATTTAAGAGTAAGCAGGTGTGGGTGTGAAACAACAAATGAAATTTCGTGTCTTCTTTCAATATTCAGCGTGAAGTGCCTTCTCCAATTGAGAACTGAAGAGGTGGTCTTTAGCAAGATTAGCTCCTCTCTGTCTCATCCCTTTCTGCCAAGATTTACTTTTCAACCCAATAACAGCTAAAGTAATGTCAATGCACAAGTTTATGCAACTACACCCAAAATTTGTTAAGTTACTTTATAACTTGAGATTCACCAACCTTACAAAATGAGTTGAAGAGTATAGTTGCAAAAGGTCGGAAAATTTTAATTGTAAATATGATTCATTTGCATCTGACACTAAGACTTCACATTTATCAAAACACTGGTACAACAAGGGGCATGACTTTGGTCAAAAAAAAAAAACACCGGTACAAGGGGCGCGACTTTTAGTAATATATGACAATAATTTCAACTTAAAGAAAGAAAATATACTACCAACAATGCGCCAAGTGACTGCACTTTGTCACAATCTTACAAGATAAAACACCAGGATGTTGATCTTTTATTATGCTTATGAGAGTCGATATTCTCAAATACTAGAGAAATCTTCAGCATGTGCCCTCATTTTTTAATCTTTCTAGGGTTCCATGACTAGTCTCTAATAACAAAACAACCCAGATAACTCAGACAATGTCCATGTCGGTGGAGCTATACACATTTTTGGTACATCGAAATCCAGTGAACATTCTGAAAAGTTGGGTATTATCTTTAGCAACATAAAGAAAGCTAAGTGGAAATTACAGATAGGGATACGGGAACTATTCAACATTCCATTTAAACCAAAAAAAAAAAAAAAAAATCCTAACATACACAACCAGTTACTCCCACAACTCAAGTTGTCTTTTCTTTTCTTTTTTGTTACCGTGGAACCATCAATCTTCATTTTCTGTCACCCTGCTAAGTGCCCCTTCTTACTTAATAATTTCTTTTGTCTGGAGGGGCATGACATTTATTAAGATTAATATGTTAAGGCTGTTCCCACATAGAAGCTACAGAGGGTACAATGAATTTGCAGCTGTTACCTTAATTAAACATTCATTAAGGCATCATACAAACAAATATATTTGAGAAAACCATCATACTAGCAAAAATATATTAGTTTTTAATCTTTCATCAAATTTACCATGAGATACAGTGTTTCAATATAGTTTAAGCATCTAGAAAAAGGAAAAGAAGAATCTATACATCTCTAACTAAAGTATCACTAACTGGTACCCAGATTTCCGAAGTGTTTATTTAACAGCTTCAAATTCAGTTGTATTCAATTGAAAACCGTCAAACTCAATAACCGACACTGTCAAAAGAGGTCATAGCAAAATTACAAGAATCCATAAGCCGGACATATAAATTTCATTTACACTTCATATTAGTCAAATGAGAATTGGGGAAAAAAGAACAGTCAGATAAAACTTTTCTGGAAGTTTACCTCAGTTTTCTGAGTGCTTTGTGATGCCTATACTTCTCACAAAATCTTAAAAGCTAAATTGTGATTGTTCAAGATCTGGGGTAGATTTAGTTAGATGAGATCATAACTTAATCTCTATTCCTATCAGAGTTCAAATATATCATGCAGCAGGAAGTTAAATTGTCTTAACATGTAACTGAGATACTCACAATATTAATTTAATAGAAATAAGAATTGAGTGAAATTAGGAACCGTGACTATCATGTTATGTTACCTACCATCATCATGTATATAATTTCATCAATAAGACAGCAACAAGAGCATCCAAAATCATGTAAATTAGAAGAAATATTAAGTAAATGAATAGCATAAGATTATCCGGGAGCATAACAGTAAGGTTGAGAAAAATATAGGAAAACAATCAATATGGTGATCATACAGTGCAGATGAAAACGCATTCCACTGACCTAGAGGGAACCCAGAGCAATGCTTGATTTTTTTGTTTAACACGCATCTTGAAACCCCGGAAATGAAATGTGTATGGCAAAGCCCTTCTAGAGGGAATGACGGTTTTCTTTATTTTGAAAATGCCTTACGCACCTTTATTGATTTCAAGAACCACATTCCACTCTTTAAAAATATAAAGAATTTATATTTTTCACTCGAAATGAGAAAACGAACATACATCTTCCCGACAGTACCGTAATCCAAGGACACAATAACAACTTGATGTGACACCACGATCCACATAAAATTATACATGAGCAGACAACTATACTAGAAAATATGATCTCTAAAAATGAAACTGGACACATCTACAGAAAATTTATCACATAAATCAATTTCAGAAACTCATCCAAACACATTTACATGGCCTTACAGCTATATGGCATGGACTCAACACGCTGACATGCGATCCGAGACGACATGGATACAGGAATCACAATTTTTTCCAAAATACAGGGCAGGGACATGACAGGTAGAGGACATTTTTCTATTTTTTTTTAATATATATATATATATCACAAAATCTTTTGTTATTATCTAAAATCATAATATTAAACTAAATAATAGCAACCCATCCCATAGGTGCATAGACTATTAAATAAACGAACCCTACATAGAAAGAAGCCGAGTCCATAAGTACCCAGTGTGTAGCAGGTTTAACCTAGTTGTAACCTCCACTACCTTCCTCCTTCCTTTCTTCTCTACAACTAGATGGAAAACAGCCGCAATAGGTACTTAAAAAATCCCCAGCATCTCCACTTGGTGTGTTCGGACATGTCCCGGACTATAATGCACTGACACGGCAAAAACAGGCGGTGCGCAGTGTCGGACGCTGATCAAATGCGGACACGGCTTGGACACACATTCGACAAGCACGTGCCGGATGCTGATTGACCAGGACACGACTTTGGACACGGCACGGGACATGGCGGACACATCAGGAAACGGCTCTTCACGTTTATAAGTAGGATTATGTTTTTTCTACGTCCGACACTTCTCTCATCGTTTCATTTCTCCTCTCTCTCTCTCTCTCTTCTTTCTCGCCGATTGGCTGCTGCTTCAGTATCAATAGGTATTTTCTTTATCTTCATCTTCTAATGTTGTTCTTCGAATCACTGCTCTGCTCTCAGTGTCTCTCTGTCCCTGATATGTATATAGGAAATCAATAATTAATGACAATTGACATTGGTTTAGGGCCCTCTGGTATCTCTCTCTTTGCCTCATTAGAAATTTTTGCTTTTTAATTTCTGTGTCAATTTCTCTGCCGTGGAAAATTGGGGCTTCCTGCTTCTGATATTTAATTTTTGTTTTTAATATCAGTTCTTAAAATGTTTTTATTTATTATTTCTGTTTTAACTTTTAAGTTTCAGTTTTTACTTCCTAATATCTGTTCTTAATATGTTTTTGTTTATAATTTCTGTTCTGTAGATTCCAAACAATGTGTGCCAGAAACTCCCATAATAAGCCTCCCCTTAGTAATGTACTCTTAGATTTTTGGCTATGAAGTATGCCATTTTTTTGACTTAAATGTTTAATACATGTCTTCATAAATATATATATAGGAAATAGATCATATGAAAACTAATTACCTTGTGAAATCTAGAAACTTTTGTAGGCCATTGATATTAGTGATCTAACGGCTGTAGATGAGTAGAATTATATGCATTTATGTATTTTTTTATTGCATTTTTTGTTGCATATACTAGCGACCTGCTTGATGCAACAAATAATAACAAATATGCAATGAAATTACTTAATAATGCAATTGGTTTCTAGATTTCACCATTAAGGGTGTTTCCACCATAGTCAATCCCTATATATATATATATATAAAAAAACATAGAAAAAATCCCGTGTCCACGCCGTGTTTTAACTTTTAAGTTTCAGTTTTTACTTTCTAATTTCTGTTCTTAACATATTTTTATTTATAATTTCTGTTTTCTAGATTCTAGACAATGTGGAAACTCCAAAAATAAGCCTCCCCTTAGTGGCTGTGAAGTATGCTGTTTTTTTAAACTTATATGTCTAATACACGTCTTTATAAATATATATGAATAATAACATTAAAAATATCTGATGTCCAAGCCATGTCATGTATAATGTTTTTTTAATTTTGCCGTATCGCCGTGTCCATGTCAGTGCAACCTAGGTCCTGAAGTGTAGCCAGCATGTCGGGAGTGTCGCCAGTGTGTCAGGGGCGTGTCCGACCAAAAAAAAAAAAAAAAAATCTGACACTTTCTGACATGCATGTTGGCAGCGCGGGCGTGTCTCGAGTGTTCGACTCATGTCAGACGAGATAGGTGGCTTCGAGAGAATGTCCGTGCTTCATAGCCCATAGCGCATTTCCCTCAATAACTACTCAACAACAATACTCCAAACAGAACCAAATATTTTTTCAGAAATTCCAAGCTCAAAATTATCTTGTATTTCATTGCAGCAAATAAGTAGAAAATATGTTTGGTGTTGCGGCCAAATAAGGGAAGAAGTTATTCTCCCTCCAGTTCTTTTGTTTCTTCCATTTTATGGAACCTGTAGTATTGAAGTATATGCAAACAACATACCTCTGTCATTCCTATCATTTGGACTTTCACCAGCCTCAATCTTCACATATGTATCCCTACAAGTAAAAGAATAAATAACTAAGCACATATTCTATCAGCTTAGATAATAATGGAAAGAACTGTTCACAAGCATAAGGCATATCAATTTAAAGAGTAAGAATTCACATTGGAGTTAATTAAGTAAAAATCCAGATTACATGATACAGTGTGGAATACAGAAAGTTACCAAACAAATCTTAGCTTAGTTATGCCCCAACCCCACACCACAAGGAGCATCTTAATAGGCACTAGTTAGCTTACGACATCATCCCAGACTGTCCCAGAAAAAGGTCATTCACTTTGGTAATCCACAAAACGTGGTACATTTTCATCACCTCAGACTGCAGTTTTCGCAGTTCCCACCTCAGTCCTTACGATTAGAATGATGCACTAATCATTTTAGCCTCGGTTAATCTATTAGCAAACGAAACCAGTGACGTAGTTGCTTTAAAATTTCTGCTTAGATGTATTTCTAGTTCTTTCATCAATATTTCTGATTTTCTTTGGCAATTGTGTGCCTTTCCATGTCCAGGGATTAGGCACCCCATTTGATTTTCTTTGTGCCGAGTTCAGGGGTTGACAACCCCAACTTGGTGTTTGTGCTGTGCATTGTTGTTATGGCGGTCGACTAGTCGTGACTAGTCGTCGACTAGTCCAAGCGGTGGAGAATCGGCACCGTGCCACTCCGACTCGCCTTGTGTAAAGATGTCGCTCGACTTGGACGACATGGGTCACCTAGTTGACGACTTGGGTCGACCGGGCGACGACTCGGGTCCGACTTGGACCACCCGAGGCAGAATACTAAAAAATAATCGTCAACTCTCCAATCTAATTGCAAAACGAGTCAGCCGACTGAAGAAATCTCCACTTCGGTCCCATCGAATCCAATCTGAATCGACCACCGCCGTACGCCGATTTGCCACGCCGCCAATAAACAGGTACACTTCCTCTACTTTTCTTTCTTCTTCTTCTTTCTTTTTTATTTCTTAAGATTTCCAATTTCCGATTTCCGATATTTTCTTCGGCCGATATATGATATATATTATATATGTGTATGTATATAAATATTATATATATATATATATAATATTCAGTAAATTAGTATATATATATATAGTATACATCAGCCGACTCCATCATGTATATTAGATTAGACTATTAGTATATGTATATATATATATATATAGGGGCGCGTTCTATGCAGTACCAATATTAGATGCAGTACTTTACAGTACTAATTTATGCATGAGTTTTGTACTAATTATGCATGAAATATATGCATTTCGTGCATCAAAATTTCAATGCATTAAAATATGCAATATATGCATCAAAATATCGATGCATTAAAATATTAGATTATATGCATCAAATTTTTGTGAGAATTAATGCATTGAAATTTTGATGCACGAAATGCATATATTTCATGCATAATTAGTACAAAACTCATGCATAAATTAGTACTGTAAAGTACTGTATCTAATATTGGTACTGCATAGAACGCGCCACTTTATATATATTAGTTTAAATATAATCAGCATATATATATATATATATATATTAATATATAGTATATACACTAGTATACATATAATCATATATATTGATTATCTTCTTTTTTTCTTCAAATTGCAGATGGCAGAATCAAATGAAGCTTATGATCCAGCTAAGGATCCAAAACGGAAGGCAAAATCCAGGGATGTTGGATGCAAATATGGATTTTGGCCAGATTTAACAAATAAAGATGTGGTTCAATGCATTTTTTGTAGTAAGCAAATGCATTCGGGTGTAAGAAGGTTGAAACAACATCTTGCGGGCGGATTTCCGGATGTAGCAATGTGTACGAAAACTACAACGACAATCATAAAAGAAATGAAAGACTATATTCAGAAGAATGCAAAGAAGTCTGTGCCACTTGATGATGATCAAGATTTGGTGTATGTGCAATACAATCGGAAAATTGCAACAGGGTTCCAAAAGAGACATGAAGATGGTAAAAATTTCAATCCATTGCTTCTAGATGATTTCCAATGGGATAATGAGTGGGTGAATGGAGAAGTTGTTGATCCCGATAATGCGGATTGGCTTGCTGTAGATAGAGCATTGGAGGCATCGGAAGGCATTGATGGACGTCGAAATCCTAGTAGAGGTGGTGGTGGGGATGTTGCTAGGCTTACCTACAGTAGGCGTCGTGGTAGTGGTTCTTCTCATATTGATGCACTGAACCGGATCCTATCATTTTAAATGACGATGAGGATGTTGATGATGATTAAGGACATAGGCCACCAACTACTTCTACTCACTAAACTAGTGATCGCGACACATATGACTTGGAGCTTGATGACTATGTTTGATCATGATTGTGTTTTTTTATTTTGCACTCAATTAGATTCTACATTTACTTTTGTTGAAACTTGCAACTTAAACTTGGATGATCATTGTTATTCTATTTTGCAATGTGGTACTTGTCAATTGCCATTACATATTTATAGGGGTGAAAACTGGGCGGATATTTCCCGCCCGATCCGGAGCCATATCCGATCGGGATCGAATTCGGGATGAAAAATAGGTATCCAGTCGGATTCGGATACGGATCCGGATAGTTGAATTCGGATACGGGTTCGAATTCGGATAATGCAATATCCGCCCGTATTCGAGTTTTTCCATATTTTATCGGATATTATCCGGATACCAATCCGGATAATAAATCCGAATACCAATCCGGATAATAAATCCGGATATCCATATTTTTAAAATTTAAATATACTACTTTATTATATATATATAACACTTTTGGGCTTCAGTGTAATAAATTTTCAAACTTTCAAGAAAAAAATATTTTTTTCAAAAAAAAAAAAAAGTATTTTCTGGAAAAATATATTATTTTTCGAAAAAAAATATTTTCTAGGAAAAAAATTATCTTTTCGAAAAAAACATTATTTATGGAAATTTTTTATTTCTTCGAAAAAAATTAAAAAAATTATTTTCTGACAAAAAAAATATTTTTTCCGAAAAAATAAAATTATTTCTGAATTTTTTATATTTTTTTAAAAAATAAAAAAAATACTTTTTGCGAAAAATAAAAAAAATTATTTTCTGGAAAAAAATTATATTTCAAAAAATATTTTTAAAAGAAATGTATTAGCCAAACACTTTAATACTAACTTATAAGCTGTTTGTTTCATATGAAATGTATTTTAAAATAAATGTTCTATTCAAGTAAATAGAGGGGCAATTATATATATTATAAGAATTGTTAAAAACAATTAAATTAACACTTTTTAGTCTTTGCTAAGTATGGAGCTTATATTTTTTATGGGAGAGACTGAATAAGTAAAAATGAGGGAACCTTATTATGAAACGATTTTTAAAAAAATTACAATAGTTTGCATTAGAACTTTTATGAAATATTGTGTAAGTAGTTTTTTTATATGCTGCAATCACTTTCAAACGATTTTTGTATGACACGTATTATCCGATTATATTTATTCGAATCCGGCCCGAATCCGTCCTGTATCCGTCCCGTGTCCGTATCCCGAATAATCCGAATTCGTATCCGTATCCGGACTTCCCGTATCCGACTCCGAATCCGAAAGAAAAATATGGGTTAGGATACGGGAAGAGCACTATCCGCCCGTATCCGATCCGTTTTCACCCCTACATATTTACATTACAAATATATATATAAGAGATATATATATATATATATATGAAATTATATATATACATATATGTATTATTTATAATTAGTCGACTAGTCTACGACTCGCCATGCCGGACCTCCATCGACTCGACTCGGCTTACCGTCATAACAACCATGGTGCTGTGTAGGGGTTTGGCATTCCCATTGACTTTATTCATGATATCAAATTCAGGTTTCCAAAAAAAAAAATTATAATAACTAGACAACTTGTAAGAATCTAAAATATTAAAAAAAATACTAAATACAGGAGCTACTTCCAGTCAGAAATGATCTCTGATCACACAAAGGGAAGCCTGAAGCGAATAAAACACCAAGACAATGACGCCAACATAAACACCATTAACAATAAAAATCAAGATAGGACCATACTTGTGGTTTTCATTCGAAAAGACAAAGAACCTCCTTAACGGGTTGCTGCAAAGGGCCCTTAGTCTATTGTATACAGCAAGATTTTTGTTCTTCACCTCCTCCAACACTACTGATAACACCACCACATCATCGATGGCTGGATTTTCCAGCAAATCAATCTAAAAAAAATCAAAAGAGCAAGACAAACATACAAGCAAATTCAAATGCTTCATTCATTAGTCGCACTCAACTTTCTGAAATTTTAGAAAATAAAGAAATTTCACCTGATGGAGAACAACATTAGTGTCGATGATGATGATAGTCGAGGCAGTGGAACTGAGGCAAGCCGCTGCTACATCACAAACTTTGCAAAAAGGGGCACCACAGTTTATATCATCCCTTAAATAGTGTTCTCTCACAACCTGCAAAACAAATGCATAGGCAAACACTAGTTCAAGAAAAGCTGATGATAACATCTATCTCGATAAACTAAACTCCAAACCAAAAGCCAAGAAGGAAAAAGATAACGCAAAGGGAGAAAAACAAAGAACGTAAAAATCAAGAACAGTAGAAAATAGAGAAACATCGAAGGTACGGCATATTGAGAACCTTGATTACATTCCCATGCTTAGTTTTCCTGATAAATGACCTGCTCTGCAGCATCCTTGAGCTTCTTTCTCTGAGCCTATATGGAAAGCGTCTGTGTGGGGATCCACAGGGGAGAGGCGACTTGGGGACTTCTAGGGTGGAAAAGGCGGCTATCAACGGCAGCGGGTTGCGGTTTGTAGATTGGGGTTGTGAGGTCTTGGGCTAGTGAGTTGGAGAATTTCGGACGGTTAAGCCAAAAAAACTTGATATATGACCTAATTCTAATCTTAAGTGTGTTTTGGGTTAAATGGGTGCGCTAAGTTAAAATACAAAATTATACTCTCCATCCTTTAATATTAGTTCTATTTCAAAATTACATAAATATTAAAAAAACTTAATAATAATTAGTTAATTTCATATTTGTCCTTATTAATTACATTAATTTAATAAACCAGCTATATTAATTAAGGTGTTTGTATATGTTGAAGTTGAAGAGCCCATAATAAATTAAGGGTATTCTTGGAAATGTTATTACAGATTTGCATGGGAAATAGAAAATAACATGTATTATGGGATAAATTTTTATTTTGAAACAGGACTAGTGTTAAGGGACGGAGTGAGTATTTAAACTGTTTCAGGAAAAATGTTAAAGAAAGTAATAGAAAGCAAAAGATGTAAAATCATTGTCTTGATATGTAACGCCCCGACTTACTAGGGGTAATTATAGGAGAAAATATGTAAAAGGTAAATTTTGACAAAAATAATTTCTTTTGAGAAGATTAAAATTCTCGCCTACAAAGTCGAGTCGCTACACTGACATAAATTAAATACCTTTAATTAGGCAACAATACGTCATAGATAAGAGATATTAATTGCGGCGGAAGAATAAATTTAGAAATTTGTTAATTTCTGAATGTAACACCCCCAAAATTTCCCGAGGCATTACAGTGTCGTGAATCCCGAGCGGGACCCACAAGGCTAATTTGGGAAATAGATATTTTAAAGAAATTATTATAAAACGATGAGTCTGCGGTTACATAACATAAGACGGAGTGTTTTGAAAGAACATAATTAAGGGTGCGATTATTACATAACGGAAGTTTCGAAAATCATAATTAAATCATGCGGCGGCAAGACTTTATCCCAACACCATTCAAGCATGACCGGACCCCTCGGGAATGTCCTGCACATATTCAATAAATTTACCTGGCACGAAGAATCAAGCCAGACAAACCGGGGCCAGAGAATGTGTATTAACGTACGTAAAGAAGTTCAAATCAGATGAACGTTGGGAAAAGTCAAAGTCAGAAAAGCAGCAACGGATATATGACATCAACAATGACGTACCCTTAACGTACGTAATGGATAAATGGCTAACGTACGTAACACAAGAAACGAATATTACTGGACTGAACCTGGGAGAAGCTAACGTACGTAACACGGGTTGATTAGCGTACGTAAACCAGCTTATGTACGTAATATTGCAGAGATAGCTTACGTAATGCAGTATGAAGAGCCAACGGCTAGTTTGGTTGATGAAGGCTATAAATACCATATCTTTGGTATTATTCCATACAACAACGAAGAGCAAACGATTCATTCATCAGATATATATATTGATATTATTGTTGTTGTGATATTGAGCTTATATTGTTAGTTTGAGTGTTTATACATTCAACATTATACACGAGAGGTAAAAGAAAAGATACGATTGGATTCGGTGTTATTAGGATCAAGGATCCGGTATTATTAGAATCGCAATCGCTATCTTCGTGAGGTTTATCTAGTACCCATAGAAAGCTATAGAGGTTGATTTCTTGTCCTATAGAAAAGGAAAATAGTTTAACTTGGACCGACACAAAGACAAGTACGAGTGGTTTATCACGGACCAATAGAAGACGTGATTGTAAATGGTTATCCCTCGACCGATAGAAGAGAGGCGTAGAGGTTTTTCTTCAACCTATTGAAAAAGATACCGAGAGAGGACGTAGGCTCGATTATAGCCGAACCTTTATAAATCCTTGTGTAGTTTATATTTCCGTGCTTTAAATTCGCGCTTCCGCAACACGTGCATATTCCCGATTTTGCTCCAACAATTGGTATCGGAGCGGTACTCCAATACACGGCTTAACATCCGAGGGGTCGATCCAAATGGCATTTCAATTTGCTCCAGTCGAAGGCCTTGCTCTCAACCGACCACCATTTTTTGATGGCGCAAACTTCATGACAAGGAAGAAAAAGATGTCGATCTTCATTCGTGCCTATGATATAGAAATTTGGAAGATCATTTGTCTTGGCCCGAAAGTTCCAATCAAATCCGACGGATCTCTTAAAAGTTTTGAAGAATATAATGACGAGGATTGGAAGAACGACCATCTAAATTGTAATGCTACTCAACTCTTATATTGTGCCTTAAATCCGGAAGAGGTCAATCGAATCTCATCGTGTGAAAGTGCTAAAGAAATATGGAAAATTCTTGAAATCACACACGAAGGGACAACTCAAGTCAAGGAGACGAAGATTAATATGCTTCTCCATGACTACGAGTTATTCATGATGAAAGGTGAATCACCAACATGCTCGACCGATTTGCGGTCATCACAAATGGACTTGCTTCGTTTGGTAAACCATTATCTAGTAGTGAAAAAGTCAAGAAAATTTTACGATCACTACCTAGCGAATGGGACGGCACCGCGACTGCGATCATGGAATCTAAAGATCTCAATACGCTTGATTTTAGCGCCCTCGTTGGTTCGCTAATTAATTATGAGATTGTTTTAAAATCACGAAGTGTCAAGCCGAAGCCGAAGGAAAGATCGATAGCCTTGAAGGCTAAGATATCTAATAAGGAAGTAATCCCGGTTGACGAAAGCGACGAAGAATCGGCATATTATGTCAAAAATATTAATAAGTTTCAAACCTTATTAAACCGGAGAAAGAAGGACATCCAAACGAGCGAATCTAAGAAATTCGACAACTCTTGTCGATTATGTGGAAAACCAGGCCACTTGCTAAGTATTGCCGAGTCAAACCAGAGAAGGAGGTTCTCGTTGCAACATGGAGCGATGACGACGAAGATGATGATTTTATCAATCAAAATAATCTCGCTCTCATGGCCCGGAGTTCATTCGATGATAGCGACGTCGAAAGTCAAGTAAGTAATTCTTACGACGAGTTATTTGAAGCATTTGAATTATTACATACCGATTTCCAAAATGCTTTATCCGAAATCAAATCCCTTCAAACGAAAAATAAATCTTTGGAAAATGAGATTTCCAAAATTCTTGAAAAAGGGAAATTTATCGAAACCGATCATTCTAAATGCCTTGAAAATGAAAATTTTTTAAAGAATGATCTTGTTAAAATGCAAACCGAGCTCAAAAATTTGACGAAGAAATTTTCTCT
The DNA here is from genome assembly GCA_033398695.1 of Orobanche coerulescens. Classification (NCBI taxonomy): domain Eukaryota; kingdom Viridiplantae; phylum Streptophyta; class Magnoliopsida; order Lamiales; family Orobanchaceae; genus Orobanche; species Orobanche coerulescens. Next base: position 103,714,880 of record CM065803.1, on the reverse strand, counting down.
CGGAAACGAGAAATTTGAAAATATGCTCTCGGTTCAGAAATTTACTTTGAATAAAGAGGGGTTAGGATTCAAACCGCGTTCTAAAAATGAATCCGTAAATTTTAAAATACCCCGATGTGACAAATGATTGAAAATTGGGCACCACAATTCAAACTGTAAAAGCCCACGCCAGACGATTAAAATTAAAAAGATTTGGGTTCCTAAAGGAATAAATATTTCAAATATCGTCTATGTTTCAAATGAAAAACCAACTCTCGGTTGGATCCCCAAAAATTGATTTTTATCAAAATATATTTTACTCAGGGGGAGTAATAATTTTTTAAAGGAAAGATAATATTTTCAGGGGGAGTTTATACCATATAGTTATATTCATCATTTGGTATCACGCATATTTTATATTTTGTATCTCTATATTTATTTTTTTACACTTTTTGATGAAAACAAAAAGGGGAAGAAAGGAGAAAAATGGGATTAACCCGAAAGGGGGAGAACATTGAAGATAAGTCGAAAAGTTGAAATTGAAAAGAAAAATAGAAGTTGAAAGGAGAAGAAAAAGTCGAAAAAGAAGTTGCAAAGAAAAATGAGGAGACGTCGAAAAGATGATGAAAATTTGAAAATGAGAAAAGAAAACGAAAAGGAAAGAAGGAGTCGAAAAAGAAATGGGAGAAGAAGCTAACGAAACGGACAAAGTCGAAAACTTTGGTATGTAGACATATACATATATTTATATATTTGCAGGTAAATCCCATTGACGAAGTGTTGTTTTGTAATCATCAAAAAGGGGGAGATTGTTGGAACATTTTGTTCCATGCATGTATTAATAATGTTTTGATGATTTAAGTTGTTACACAAAACAAAACAACAAAAAGACGAAGCCAATCATCGATGAAAACGAAGTGCAAAAAACTGGATTTCTACAAGGCTAACGTACGTAAGATATCAAAAATAGCGTGCGTAACGAGTGCAGATTAATGTACGTAAGAGATGTGTATTAACGTACGTAAAGAAGTTCAAATCAGATGAACGTTGGGAAGAGTCAAAGTCAGAAAAGCAGCAACGAATATATGATGTCACCAATGACGTACCCTTAACGTACGTAATGGATAAATGGCTAACGTACGTAACACAAGAAACGAATGTTACTGGACTGAACCTGGGAGAAGCTAACGTACGTAACACGGGTTGATTAGCGTACGTAAACAAGCTTACGTACGTAATATTGCAGAGATAGCGTACGTTGTAATACCCACGATTTCCGTTCCGGTTATTTTGGATTTTTTTTCGGATATTTCCCGGTTGTCGAGTTCCGGTATTATTTTCTTGACAACTGATTTTGGCGTTTAAGACCGTAGGTGATGATTTGTTATCTGTTGTTTTCATTTCGGACCGATGATGTTGTCCCCGAGTATTTTGTCGTGTTCGTTCCGTGCGATTTCGGAAAATCGAGTCGTCGAATCTTGGTGGTCGGACACTGGCCGGACGGTTGGGAAAGCAGTGGCGGACGCAGTGCCGGGCCGGACGAGTGCGAGCAGCCGGGCGGTTGCAGCGAGAACCGCGTAGCGCACGCCTTCACCGGAAAATGCGCCCTTCGGCCAGAAGGCAGCGCCGCTATGGCGGTTATTTGCGCGCTAGTCGACCGAGGCAATAAGGGCAGAAAGGTTCTGGACTGGGGAGATCGGTATAAGCGTCGTATATTATTTGTTTCATGGTTGCGATATTTTTGGCATAAGGATACGGGCCCTATGATTGTTTCCGTACATTGTGGTTTGGTTATGTATCGAGTGTGACCGTTGTGTTATTCACTCGAGTATGGGATATGGATGATTTGGGTCGTGGACCCTGTGTTTGTGACCAGATTGGTATCTTTGAGCAAAAACAATTCTTTGGCCCGTGTCCCTATGTGGTTTGTCGAGTTAAAGATTTATTAGCCCAGAAATGTCTTTCTAAAACTCCCGAGACTTTTTAAATGCTTTTCAAAGAGCCTGCGTGTCTCATTCCAATTTTTCATGGTTTGAACTATTTTATTCAATGAAATATCTCGGGAAATCTTCATTAGGTTGAATTGTGGAATTAATCAAGTTTTTATATTCTTGGAATATGTTGTGTATAGCTCGTATTTGCACTTTATACTTGCACTAGCAAAACAGTGGAGTTTTGCTAACCCCCGAGTATTTGGGGGGTGGATGTCTGTATTGCGTCCAGGTACTTGCAGGATGCTGGGGAGCGAATCACAGGATCGGTACGAAGGATGATGGAAGACGACGATGCTAATCACATGAAGGCCGTGTTGGGTATTTGGTGAAGTCTTATTGTTTTGTCTTTTTGTTGGGGTATTTTCCAATTTTCGGGAAGTATTAATGTATCCTAACCCCTGCGTGGGTACGAGTTAGAAAAAGGAGTTTTGTATGTTCGATGTAAAAATTTTTGGTAAAAGACCAAATCGGTCTAATGGTTCATTATTTAGCCATATCGGCTTAAAATGTGATGTATTGTTTTCGTATTTAGCCTGGTAGATCCTCATGGAGAGGGTCTGCGGCGCTGTAATATTCCCAAGTGGTTTGGGGTGTTACAGAATATGGTATCAGAGCTTAGGTTGCGGAAACCTAGGCTATCGGGTCCATCGGGTATTGTCGTGTCTTGTTACAGCCAGTTGTGTGCATGTCTAAGTCGTGTCGCGATGCGTCGTCTGTGATGTCGGCCGTGATTAGTATCGAGGTGCAGCCATCATCTTCGTGCGACCTGTGGATGTAAGTCTCCCTACTATATTGTGCCTTGTGATATACGAGCTTGTATGATTTTGTGTTATGACGTGGAGTTTAAAGGTGATTTGTGATTATGTGGCCTATGTTATTTGATCCTCGTATGATGCTAGAATGGAAGTGGTGCCAACATATATGTAGTTATACACACATCCTGATATAAGTCGTTTTTACAAGAGTAATAGCCTTGGTGTGGTTACGCAAAGAAAGATTCATCAATGTGATATTTTAAAACTTTACATGTTTTTGGAGAGTCACGTATATTTTGTTTTAAAACATCCTCCAAAGGGAGAAAAAAAGTTGATTTTTGTATAATGACCTGAGGGCCGAAATTTTTTTTTAGAATTCAAACTACCGATATTTTATTTTCATCTTGTATTATAAGTTTTCAAAACACGATTTTTGAACTCAAGTGAAGTCTACAAAATGTAGACAAGACGTGACTCTCGTTTTCAATTTATCGGTTTTATGACTGTTAGTCGGCAAATATGTGATGATGTTCTTGTTGTTCGGGCAGTGTTACCAGTTTTAAATTAAAACTATGATGTGAATGCTGGGTCGTTCGATTTATGGGCATTGTGATAGCTCTCTTTAATAAGAGGTGAGATTTCGGTTTTTGAATAACAATTGTCTTTTGATGGTTTCTCATGAAGTGTCGAATCAATGGCTTTGGGACTCGAACGTGTTGTTGTTCATTTGTGACCATTGATTTTAGTAATGTCGTATATATGTTCGTAATCACGTCTTGAATTTGGTGTTAGCGCACGCTAAGTACAAGGCTAGCGCGCGCTAATGTGGCATGAGTAGCGCACGCTAATGTTGTTGTAACGCGCGCTAATGCAGCGTGAATAGCGCACGCTAAATAATTGTTGTAGTGTGCGTTAATTAGCTGGGACAGAGGATGTGGAACCGCATTTTAGCCGTTAGGTCTAACTTTCTACGATCGATCATGCGTATTGTATTCTATGTGCGTTGTCTAGTGATGACAACCGTTTTATGTGGACGAGTGTTGTGACCTTTCATTCGCGCTAAGTAATAATTGATTTTGTTCGGTGAGTTGATAAATTATGTCTGCTGTGTGTGTGTGTTCGAAATGTTTTCCTAAAACTTTCATAAGTTTGTGCAAGTTGTGGAAATCAATTTTTGAAACTAATTTGACGTTGCGATTAAGCCGGCGGCTTTGTATGAACTTTGGAAATTGTTTGAAATTTGCGAGCCGGCCTAGGTTTCTCAAAATAAAACCTCGACGGTATTGAAAGAGTTGTTTTAAAATACCTTGAACATTTTGTAAAATGTTACCGTCGTTGATTCTTATGTAATGTTGGGAGAATTTTCAGAAATGACTTTAACGTACTATTGTATTTTCGAATAATTCGAGTACATGATTTTCAAAAATCTTTCACATCATAAAATAATTTTTTTCAAAAACCAATACGATTTTTTTTTTCAAAAATATATAGTGAAAGATGAAATATCTTACTCGATGTAAAGTTCAAACTCGGATTTGGAAATGCTAGAGTATGTAAGAATGGTTTGATGATCTTGCATGGTTAACTTGTTAGTTGTTAACGGTGATGATGATGCGTAGAGGCATGATGATTTTGATAACGCCGGTTTCAAGGAAATATTATTTTGGCAAATGATTTCCAATGAGACGGTTAGAGTATGTTGATTACAAGTTTTGATGAAATAACCCGAGGTACCAAAAGTACTTTTAAAGTTTATTTTGAATAACATACAAATCCAATGATTTTCAAAAGATTTTCTTTAAAGGGATACCTCGTGGATTTTCTTTCCGAGTTGTTATTGGTTACCTTATGTGATATCTCATGCTAAGTTGGTACTTTAGCATATTTGTTTTTGCGAAGTGGTGCAATCGTATTGAGTGAGAATCCGCTTAGTATGCCGAGGGACAATGACGGACGCGGCCGTGACATGATCTGATTGGTTATGGAGACTAGATGCGGGACCAAGAGGATATGGCCGGGAAGGTTGATATTCAAACACTTCGTTTTCGTTGTTTAGGTTTCGGGGACGAAACCTCTTTTAAAGGTGATATGATGTAATACCCACATTTTTTTTCTCGTTTCCGTTTCGTTCAATCGTATTGAGGCGATTGTGTTCGTTAATGCTTCTGACCTTGTGTTGTTTCTCACATTTGTCATTCGAGCGAGTTCTGATATTGTTCCAAATTGATGTGCATATCGTTGTGATCTTTCCAAGGTCGGATCGATTTCTGGTGAACCGTGTTCGAAACTAACACCTCGTGCTTCCTACAAGTTATTGATGTCTTGATTTGAGGTATGAACTTCAAAGGTTATCGTTGTTGTTCGATCATTGCTATTCGTTCGTCGTTGTCCAATCATTATCGTTTGACCTCGAAACCGTGATTATTGAACATCTGGGCCATTTTGCGATTTCCATAAGTGTTGGGAAATTGTCTTCGTATTTGATCTTCCAAATCTGTGAGTTATTGGAATTTCATACCTTTCAGCGTTGGAATCGTGATTCGATTTTTGTATTGCTCGGTTTTATCAAACGCAGTGATTCATGCTCGTTGCTTTTCGTAAGAATTCTTGCGTATTGAATCGGATCGTAGTGGCTTTATACTACCTGGAGTTCTGGTGTGTTGTCGAGAGTTGCCTTGCTTTTGTTTTAAGTTTCGGGATGAAACTTATTTTTAGGGGGGTAGAATGTAATACCCACGATTTCCGTTCCGGTTATTTTGGATTTTTTTCGGATATTTCCCGGTTGTCGAGTTCCGGTATTATTTTCTCGACAACTGATTTTGGCGTTTAAGACCGTAGGTGATGATTTGTTATCCGTTGTTTTCATTTCGGATCGATGATGTTGTCCCCGAGTATTTTATCGTGTTTGTTCCGTGCGATTTCGGAAAATCGAGTCATCGAATCTTGGTGGTCGGACACTGGCCGGACGGTTGGGGACGGTGGCCGGACGGCTGCCCTTGGCCCGGACAGTCAGTGCTTGGCCGGGCGGTTGCGGCAGAACCGCGTAAGCGCCTTCTGGCCGGAAAGTAGCGCCTTCTACGGCCGAGAAGCGCGCCGCTATGGCCGGTTGGCTGCCTTGCGCTAAGTCGGCCGGCGATAAGCGAAAGGTTACGGGTAGGGAGATCGGCGGGTAGCGCACGCTCTTTGCCAGCTGCGCCGCCTTCTGACCGGCCGTGGTAGTGCACGCTATGGCGGAAGAGGCTGCGCCTTACTGGCCTTGCCAGAAGTCTCTGAATTGTGGCGGGCGAGCGCACGTGTTCGGCGCATGATGGCGGGCCGGCCGAACATTATCGACCATGACCGCCCGCTAGCGCCGCTAGCTCTGCGATCTAGCGCACGCTAAGTGCACCCGATATAAATATGACCGAGCGATCTGTTTGCACTCATTTTCATTTCCTTCCTTTCGTATGCGCTACCGAGTCTTGGAGGTGACGAAGGCATGTTGTTATACAACTAATCCACGAAGTTTGGGAGCTTATAACATCGATTAATCACTCCATAACATCCTTCAATCCAGCGAACCAAGGTTAGTTTTTCTAAAATCCTAGTTTTGGGAAAAATTACGGATTTTGTTGATTTCGTCCGTTTGATTCGTTATAACTTAGAATAGTGAGGGGTTGATAATTATTAAGTTGTTTTATATCGAATCCCTTGTTTTTACACGGTTGGATTGCCGAGTATTCGTCGTTTTATTGAGTTTCTAATCGACACCTTGAAAGTGTTCAATAAAATGTCACAAAGGGGATTCGGGCGTTCTACGATTATTCTTCCTCGTTCGATCGTCAATTTATTCATGGTATGATGTTGGGGTCAGGTTCCTTGCGAAGAACTCGAGTCGGAACCCTTCCGTTCGCCGTTTTCCGATCGGTGGTGTTCACTCGTTTATAGGAGAGTTGTGAGCATTCGAAGTCTTCCGGTTAAGAGACGTTCGTCGGAGTGTCCAGTGAGGCAAGTATCTTGCCTATACACTTCATATTTCATAGTGGTTATAGTCAGTAATTGACTAGGTGTGCAATTGAATTATTTTTAATGAACTTATAAAAGAATCGGTATATTCTCGATAAAGGTCCTCTATAAAATCTACTTATGTGTTTGTGAACGATTGTGTGGTTCTGAGAATATGTACTAGTGGTGTGCTTTGGAATATCTTCTTTACGTTTGGTATTGTTGTGCGTGATTATGTTGATAGTGGACTTAAGGTTATGTCTTTTGACAAGAAGTGTGTATATGTGTGTGGACGTGTGTACTATTGATGAATTTGTGATGATGTGTGATGTGAGTATGTGTCGGATGTTGTGGCCATTCCTAGCAAGTACCTTGATTTACATTTGAAGTACTTCGGGGGAATATGTTTTTGAATCGTGATTTTGTGAAAGTGGTAATTTCAGAAAATGTGGTTTGTGCCATGTGGTTACTGAGAGTGTGTGAACCGAGTTAAAACCAGTGAGGGTCCCCTGGGGTCCGGTAGGCTACGTATCCCTACAGATCACTCGGTGGGCTATACACCAGGGAGGGCCTGACGAGGTGTCTCTGGGGTGTGTATCTTGCCTGAGAGGTACAGGGCCAGTATAGCTCGGGAGGTTGTGTTTGTGATGATGAATATGGCACGATGTTGTTTTCGATAATTGTGATATGTCCGGAGTATCACATATGCAAATTCCCAAAGTGAGATACATCATATGTAAGGTCTTGGTACTTGGCTAAAATGGCACCGGTATAAGCATCGTATATTATTTGTTTCATGGTTGCGATATTTTTGGCATAAGGATACGGGCCCTATGATTGTTTCCGTACATTGTGGTTTGGTTATGTATCGAGTGTGACCGTTGTGTTATTCACTCGAGTATGGGATATGGATGATTTGGGTCGTGGACCCTGTGTTTGTGACCAGATTGGTATCTTTGAGCAAAAACAATTCTTTGGCCCGTGTCCCTATGTGGTTTGTCGAGTTAAAGATTTATTAGCCCAGAAATGTCTTTCTAAAACTCCCGAGACTTTTTAAATGCTTTTCAAAGAGCCTGCGTGTCTCATTCCAATATTTCATGGTTTGAACTATTTTATTCAATGAAATATCTCGGGAAATCTTCATTGGGTTGAATTGTGGAATTAATCAAGTTTTTATATTCTTGGAATATGTTGTGTATAGCTCGTATTTGCACTTTATACTTGCACTAGCAAAACAGTGGAGTTTTGCTAACCCCCGAGTATTTGGGGGGTGGATGTCTCAGACAAGGCCCGTGTACTTGGCAGGATCTTGGGAGCGAATCACAGGATCGGTACGAAGGATGATGGAAGACGACGATGCTAATCACATGAAGGCCGTGTTGGGTATTTGGTGAAGTCTTATTGTTCTGTCTTTTTGTTGGGGTATTTTCCAATTTTCGGGAAGTATTAATGTATCCTAACCCCTGCGTGGGTACGAGTTAGAAAAAGGAGTTTTGTATGTTCGATGTAAAATTTTTTGGTAAAAGACCAAATCAGTCTAATGGTTCATTATTTAGCCATATCGGCTTAAAATGTGATGTATTGTTTTCGTATTTAGCCTGGTAGATCCTCATGAAGAGGGTCTGCGGCGCTGTAATATTCCCAAGTGGTTTGGGGGTGTTACATACGTAATGCAGTATGAAGAGCCAACGGCTAGTTTGGTTGATGAAGGCTATACATACCATATCTTTGGTATTATTCCATACAACAACGAAGAGCAAACGATTCATTCATCAGATATTTATATTGATATTATTGTTGTTGTGATATTGAGCTTATATTGTTAGTTTGAGTGTTTATACATTCAATATTATACACGAGAGGTAAAAGAAAAGATACGATTTGATTCGGTGTTATTAGGATCAAGGATCCGACATTATTAGAATCACAATCGCTATCTTCGTGAGGTTTATCTAGTACCCATAGAAAGCTAGAGAGGTTGATTCCTTGTCCTATAGAAAAGGAAAACGGTTTAACTTGGACCGACACAAAGACAAGTACGAGTGGTTTATCACGGACCTATAGAAGACGTGATTGTAAACGGTTATCCCTCGACCGATAGAAGAGAGGCGTAGAGGTTTTTCTTCAACCTATTGAATAAGATACCGAGAGAGGACGTATGCTCGATTATATCCGAACCTCTATAAATCCTTGTGCAGTTTATATTTCCATGCTATAAATTCGCGCTTCCGCAACACGGCGCATATTCCCGATTTTGCTACAACAAGTCTTACCTTAATAGAGGAGGAACAAATAGGAGTGATGACAATCCGAAGAAGAACCACGAGGAAGAACGAAGAGTGGATCGATTGACCAAGATGATCTTCTCCGGAGCTTGAGTAATCCCTTCCTCTATGTTGATACAAGTGATTTGGGAGGTCAAGAATCCTGTAAGGGTCGGAAGAAAGCTTCAAGGATGTTTCTCAAGAGGTTTTTGGTCGAGGGAAATAAAGGAGGAAGTGTTATTTTATAACACTCGATCACGTTAACGTACGTTATACCTCAAGGCTTTACGTATGTAGCAGGGCTTACGTACGTAATGCCCTCCAGTTAACGTGCATAAAGGCCATCCAGAAGCTACTGCCTGGAATGCCCCCATCTAATACGTACATAGGGTGCCATAACGTATGTAAAGCACCCGACCATAGCATACCTTAAGTTTGGCAATTAGCGTACGCTACGAGCAGTTGACTCTTTTGTCTTCTAGCCCGCCGAAAGTACCCCAATCCGCGTCAAAAGAAAGATTCTGGTCGAAAGACCAACTCAGCCCTTACGTACGTAACCAAGTTAAGTTAACGTACATTATGTTACAAATTTAGTGTACGTTATGAATATCCTATAGCGTACATTAGCCACTCAGCCCCTTAGTCATATACCACATTTTTAACCATCTCGGAGTGACCACCCTTTTCACTCATCAACAATTCATCGGGGAACAAGGTGTTGGCCACCGTCATATTCGCACTGACGATTGTCCAACGGCGTCAAGGTACATCACCTCCGTTCTATTCATATCGCATAATTTATATCGCAATAGCACTTAAAATGAAATCACATAATATAAAAAGCAACATCACACTGTAAAAATCACATAGTACAAGGTAATTAAAGCATGAAATACCGATGGTATCACATACCATCTCCCTTAAAAATAGTTTCATCCCGAAACCAAGAAAATAACTCGGGATGACTCTCTTTCATGCTCGACTCGGTCTTCCAAGTTGCTTCCTCCATGCCGTGGTGTGACCACTGAACCTTTACAAGTGGTATGGCTTTATTTCGCAACGTTTTCATACGCCGATCCAAGATAGCGATCGGCACCTCTCTAAAGGTAGCGTCGTCGGAAATTTCCACTTCTTCGAAATTGAGTTTGTGACTCGGATCATAGACATACTTCCTTAACTGAGAGACGTGAAAGACGTTATGCACTCCATCCAGATGCGGCGACAGGGCTAATCGATACGCAAGCTTTCCTACCCGATCTAATATCTCGAACGGGCCTATGAACCTTGGGCTTAACTTGACATTCTGATCGAAATGCCGTATACCTCGCATAGGTGATACTTTGACCCAAACGTGATCCCCGACTGCAAATTCCAACGGTCACTGTCGGTTTTCGGCATATGATTTCTGCCGGCTCTGTGCTGCTAGAATGTGTTTTCGAACAATAGAGATCTTCTTAATGGATTCCTCGATCAGATCTAACTCGGTAACCACGGTGTCAAAAGCATCACCCCAGCATAATGGCGAATTACATCTTCGTCCATACAGGGCCTCAAATGGTGCTATGCCTATGCTCGCATGCCAGCTGTTGTTGTACGAGAACTCCACCAACCCCAGATGCCTAGCCCAATCCTTACCCCAGTCGAGCACACATGCCCTCAACATATCTTCTAAGGTTTTTATCGTGCGCTCGGTCTGTCCATCCGTCTGAGGGTGATAGGCTGTGCTAAAATGCAACTGGGTCCCCATAGCTTTATGAACGGCTTTCCAAAAACGGGACACGTACCTGGTGTCCCTATCCGATATGATGGACGAGGGAACGCCGTGTAGCCTCACGATCTCCCTGATGAAAATAGTGGCTAACTGTTCTGTTCCGGTTGCTTCCTGAATTGGAATAAAATGTGCCGATTTTGTTAGCCGATCAATGATAACCCAGATGGTGTCCCTTTCTTCCACTGCCGTTGGTAACTTGGTGACAAAATCCATGGATATGCTTTCCATTTCCACTCCGGAATGGGTAGGGATTTCATGATTCCAGCGCGGTGTTCAATTTTTACTTATTGGCACATCATACATCGGGCGACGAATCTAGCCACTTCCCGCTTCATATTCTTCCACTAAAAACTCTTTTGCAGATCCTTGTACATTTTGCTCGCTCCTGGATGAATGGAGTATGGGGTGGAGTGTGCTTCTCTTAGTATGGTTTGCTTCAGCTCGTCATTCGGCGGAATGCAAATCCTATTCTTGAACCTCACCAAGTCCCCCTGGATCTTATAGTCGGAAACATCTCCCCCTTCGATCCTCGCACCGATGGCACGTATCTCGGAATCCTCCATTTATGCTAGACGTATCTCGTCTAGTAAGGACGAGTGTATATTGATTGAGCATAATTGTCATTGCCTGCGTTGTACCCATACTTCAGTACTGCTTCTCCTGATGTCTTGCTGCAGTTCGGGTTGAACTGTTATGTTGGATAACATTACTTCTTGTGTAGTTTTCTGACTAAGAGCATCAGCTACGACATTGGCCTTCCCTAGGCGGTATGAGATTTCCACATCGTAGTCTTTGATTAGTTCCAATCAGCGCCTCTGTCTCATGTTTAATTCCCTTTGGGTGAAGATATATTTCAAGCTCTTATGGTCCATGAAAATCTTGCAAGTAACTCCATAAATATAGTGCCTCCAAATCTTGAGGGCGTGTACCACTGCGGCTAGCTCTAAGTCATGCGTCGGGTAATTCATTTCATATGGCTTCAGTTGTCGGGATGCGTACATAATAACTCTGTCGTTCTGCATGAAAACACATCCCAGCCCATGCTTAGATGCATCCGTTTATATAATGAATCCTTCCATTCCATGCGGTAGCTCTAACACTGGAGCAGTAGTCAGCCTCCTCTTGAGCTCATCAAAGCTCTTCTGACAGTCCGTAGTCCATACGAACTTGGTACTTTTCCTCAGTAAGTTCGTTAGTGGTCTAGCGATACAGAAAAAAGCCTCGACGAATCTTCGATAGTAACCCGCCAATCCTAGAAAACTCCTTACCTCCTTAACATTCTTCGGCGGTTCGCAACTCATTATCGTTTTGATCTTTTGTGGATCTACCTTTACGCCTTCTGCCGAGACAACATGTCCGAGGAAAATTACTTCCGGCATCCAGAATTCGCACTTGGGAAGTTTTGCGTAAAGTTGGTGTTACCTCAACACGCTCAGTACCTGCCTCAAATGTTCTTCGTGTTCCTCTCGGCTTCGAGAATAAATTAGGATGTCGTCAATAAAAACCACGGCGCACTTATCGAGGAAATCGATTAAAAATCTATTCATCAATTCCATGAAAATGGCTGGGGCATTGGTCAAACCGAATGATACCACGATATACTCATAATGTCCATACCTCGATCGAAATGCAGTCTTTGGTATATCTTCCTCCCGAATCCTTAATTGGTGATATCCAGACCGTAGATCGATCTTCGAAAACACAACCCCCTGTAATTGATCTAAGAGATCATCGATCCTGGTAAGTGGATAACGATTCTTGTTAGTAACCTTGTTGAGTTCTCTGTAGTCAATGCGCAAGCGTAGAGAGTTATCCTTATTTTTAACAAAGAGTACCGGCGCGCCCCACGGGCGAGGTGCTCGGGCGGATTAATCCCTTCTCCAGTAGATCTTCGAGCTGAATCTTCAATTCTTTCATCTCGGCCGGTGCCATCCTATAAGGAGCTTTAGAAATAGGTCTCGTCCCCGGCTCAAGTTCAATAGAATCAACCTCTCGGTGCGGCGGCAGCCCTGGTAGTTCATCGGGAAAGACGTCTGTAAATTCATTCACCACTGGGATGTTCACGACTGAAAATTGGGATGTATCATCTTGGAGAACATAACACCAATAGTACATTTCCCGAGAGTTACAAGAAACTTCATATGCAAGAAGGCTGAGAGACCCTTTCGTACTGAAGTGTTCTCGACCTTTGATAACATGCGTGGTACCGTCGCAAGCCATGATGGAAATAGTCAAGTGGTAGGTATCCAATATCGTCCTGTGCAAGGGCATCCAGTCCATACCTAAAATGATATCTTCATTCTGAACCGGGAATACCATAAGAATTGCAGTCCAGCTATGATCATTGATGCGAATCTGTCAGTCTCAAACTTCTAGATTTCTGCCCACTCTACTACCCTTGGGTAGCTTAACGGTAAAGAATTCACAAGGCACACAAGCAAGATTTAAACGTTTAACACATTCCACAGATATAAATGAATGTGTGGCTCGAGTATCAAATAGTACATGAACAGGCTGGGCAGTAACAAGAAGTGTACCTGAGATAGCTAGCGCAGACTGACCATCCGTAGCTCTCAGTTCAAATACACGGGACAGTAACGACTCCGAAAAGGATGAATTGCCACCACCGCGCCCACGGCCTCGACCGGCACCGTGGGGTGGTGGTTGAGTCTGGTGGGATGGAGCCCGGTAGTTGGAAACGGTAGGTGTCCTGGAGGATTGCACAGAGCCTTGTTGACTCTGATGAGGAGTTGAGTTCGGTGCAGGATTGGCTCGCCAATAGTAACGATACATGTGTCCACTCTTTCCACAAGAGAAACATTTGGTAGCCAACTTGTGACACCGGTCCTTGGTATATCCAGATACGCCACAATTGAAGTAGTCTTTGCGGTAAGGCCGATCATATGCACACTTTTGTTGGTACGAAACTACTGACTTAAAAGAAGATACGGACCCCGAGTTCGTCTTGTTGTTGTTGTTGTTCCCTGACTGAGTAGATGTCTTCTGCTTCTTCGAATTATGTCCGGTGTCGGTGTTAACTACAGTACCGGCATATGCTGTGACTACATCTTCGTACGCCCTCAAAGTCGTGCAGTGGAATTCGGCGGATAGCGTTGTTGCTACCCAAAATATTATCCGGAGATAGATATTGCTGGAATGGATGGGATAGCAAACAAATGTAAGAGCACTTCCGTGAGAAAGATAAATAACACAAGATTTGCCGGGGTTGTTAGTCCCGGGCTTGAATGCTCTCGCGAGATATTATTAATACTGATATTCGGGGATACAAGTACTAATGTAAGAATACAATTACAATGAGTGTAAAGTTTCTTGTTATCTTAGCTAGTGAGCGTGTAGATTGCCGGAAGAACCAGATTTGATGCTCTGTGAGTTCTTGTAACAAAGGTGATGAACAGTCGCGGCGGTGAGAGGTCGACCGCCTCTCACGGCGAGTATTTAGCTGGGTGTTTGGGCTTCTGGGCTTATGAATCCCTTGGAATCTGTCTAGTGGAGACTTGCTGCTTCTGCCGATCGTCTTCTGGACGAGAGATTTGGAGAGAGAAGTCCTGAGATGGATTCCGGTGAGATAGCCGGGAGCTTGATGATATGTGTGTTCTTCAGTATTTCCGTGGATGTATCGGAATGTGAGAGAATGTGAACTTTTGGTGGAATGTATTTCGGACGTAAGTCAAATGAATTCCGAACCGTATATTCAGTGAACTGGGAACCGTAGAGTGAATTCCGAGCTGTTGGTTAAAATGAATTCTGAACTGAGAACCTTTTTCCAGTAGGAGGAGGTTCTCTATTTATAGGACTTGGATATGCCGGGCGATCGCCTTTACTGCAATATAATAATCGGGCGATCGTCTTTTAGCACATGGGCCTGTCCCTTCAAAGCCTTCAGGAGTTGCTGGCAGTCAACTGTGCGGTCCAATGGGGAGCTTACACGCGTACTGAGTTGCTGTCGTGGGTGGTCCCACTGACAACTTTCGGCGCGCATGCTGGTAGGTGAGGTAGGTGACAGGCTGTGGTCACATGTCTTGTCTGTCAGCAAAAGATCTTATCTGCTGGCGAAGATCTCGTCAGCGCCTTTGGTGGATCTGCACGTGGGTGCTTTCCTGAGATCCAGTCCTTGATGGTTTTGGCGGGCGATCGTCTCTGCTCGGGGCGCAGGTCGATTGCCCTTAGCCAGTTAGTAGAGTAGATCGCCAGCTGCCAAAGGGCGATCGCCTTGGGGGTCGATCGCTGGGCAACTGATGGGGGTCTGATAACTTTGATTTGGCGAGCTAGCCAGGGTTTGACTGGAGTTGACTTGGTCGCTCGGCCTTATAGTCGATCGCCTGTCGGGATGCATAAATCGTGACACAACAATTGCCCCCCAGCTCGCTCATACGTTGGAAACGTGGGGTGAGGTGGCTTTCTTGGCGATCGCTGAATTTTTGACGAGCGACTAAGTGTTTTATTGAACTGGCGATCGTCTTTGAGCTGATATATCCTGAGTTTCGGACGACCTGGTTGGCCGCTGAACTGCGCGGGAAAAAACAACGGGCGTTGAAAAGTCTCCTCGCATGTGTCGGGCTCCTATTGGAGGACGCCAACGGTCATTAATGACTCCTCGGCTGACGCGTCCTCGAAAAGACGCGTACGCGGGTCTCGAGGGGGTCAACTGGTGCGCCGTTTGAGATCCGACCCCTGAGGTTTTCCCTTATTGCAATCGGGTCCCTGCTTTCTCCTATAAAAGGGGGCGCGGGGCTGCAGTCTCACTCACGCGTACGCATTGGAGAAAGAAGGTCCTGCTGCCGAATTTTTTGAAGATCTAAGCGCCGATCGTCGATCGATTTCACTTTAGGGTAAGAAAAATCCTTCTCTTCCTTTCTAACTCTGAAAATGGCCGGAACCTCATCATCGTTTGGAGCGGGAACCAGTTCTGCCGCCGGGACATCGGCTGCCCGGGGAGAAACTTCTTCCGTCTTCCACCTGGAGACGGCGGCTGAAGCAATTCGTGCCGGAATCGACCCGGCTGAAGTTGAGGCTTTGTTCAATGAGGCCGATGTTGCTAGGGAGTCGGCTGCTGAAGAGAGACGATCGCAGATCGAGAGAGATCGCGATCGGGGCTTACCGGGAGCAACATAGTGATTTTGGACGGGCCTATAGGGCCTTTCTTGAAATAATGGATAGGTTAGCGGTCCTACTCCGAGATTCGACTTGAGGATATTCGGTTGCTTATCCCTATGTGCTCCCCAAGCGGTCGCAGATCGTGCCACGCGGCGATCGTTGTGGTCGCTCGGCCAAATACGGAGCTCGGCGTCCGTGAGAGATCGGCCGTCTGGAGGACAAGATTCCATGTTCCTTCAGATGTGGACATGTTCGCGCCCGCGGAGAATGAACGAGCCGACCAGCCTCCGATGGGTATGGTCGCAGTGAGTGAGGCCGTTATGGAGGCCGGGTTGCGCTTCCTCTCGTCCTTTGCGGTCTCCCATCTGGCTGCCGCTTGGAATGTGGCGCCACTTCGGGACGCCGAACGCCCGGCTCCAAATCATTTGCACCCTCACCCTTTTCGGCGGTCACCGCTGTCACGTCTCCGTCGCCGTTGGAGATGAACTATTTGTTTAAACTGACGGCTCATAGAGGGTTGGTCGGCGGTTACCATATTCAAGGCCGATCTCGGCCGGTGATTCATGGAGTTCGAATAAGATACGGGCGATCGGGACGAAGTGGTTACAGGTCGCCGGCAAGTGGAGAGCTTCGCGAGCGACAATCCCACAGCGAACCGAGATCCCCACCGAGTTTCGGGAGAGGAATCCTGAAGGGTTTAGACTCTCCTTCGCTTGGATGCGTTTTGGGTGATCTAATTTGATTTCTGTTTTGCAGGCTTTCATATCCCGGCGATCGAGGAGCTGCCTTTCGACTTCCTCGTTGTTTGGGAGCGAATTAGGAGCTTGTCGGACGACGACCTAGACGCCACTCGGATCAACAAGGAGAGTCGCTGGTTGTCGGCTCGACTATTCCGCTTCCCGAGACATCTCGCGGTGCCAGGTATGTGGTCCTGCGATCTTCACTTACTAGGCGATCGCCTTATTTTAAGGACAGTGTCTGACCGTTAGTCGATCGTCTTTAACTGCAGAGGTTCGTTTCCCTCGCTTTTTGGAGCCTCCGGAGGAGATCGCTATGTCGAACCCAGGAGTCCTAGGCCGTCTTCGCGCGAAGAGGTCGACTCGGGTTCCACCCGTCGCATTGCCTATAGTTCCAGAGGCGGTGCCTCGTGCGGAGCCGGAGCCTCGCGTAGAGCAGGTCGAGGTTGAGGAGGAAATTCCGGAGGAGGGGCTTCGGGCGAATCGCAAGAGGCCGAGGCCGCAAGAAACTTCGTTTCCTGCCCCGGGCGATGAAGTGCCGATCGCCGCGCCTCCGATCACCATCGTTGCTCCGGAGCGCGAGCCGCCCTCTGCGGCTTTTCTGCGGGAGACGGCGATCGCGGATGCGGAAACTCCTCGAGGGAAACCGTTTTTTGGTCGGGATCCCGAGAAGGCTGAGAGGTAGATAGCATTTCGTGTTGACAATTACATCTGCGTAGGAGTTGTATTAACCACAGTGTTTTGGTGCAGATCCGTCGCGTTGCACTCCGTCTTGTCCACCGATGGTCGTGGATTTCTGGCGAGCCGATCTCCTCGCCATTCCTGTGATATTCCTCCCTATGTGAGCAAGGTCGCTCCGCCCGCCGAAGGCGTGGACAATCGATCTGGATGCGATCGCTCGCGCGATCGCCGAGTTCGATGCATCTTGTTGTCGCCCTTTCTCTTGAGACGGCGACCATGGCCTTCCAGTGCCGCTCAGAGTTTGAGGAGGCCCTCCACTATTCGCCTTCGGGAGGATCTCGAGGCGGCTCGGAAAGAGAACGCCGAGTTTGCCGACAAGATCGTGGCGATGGAGAAGGACTCCTTGGAGGCGGCCAAGCGGGCGAGCCATGAGCTTGAGCCGAGAAGAAGGAGACGGAGAAATTCGAATGGCGGTCGACCGATTTCGGGACCAGATGCAGAGTGCCGTCAGGCGAGGAATGTTGTTGAGGAGGAGGCCGATCGCTGAAGGTGACGATCGCCGGTGACAAATGAGTCGGAGGCGAAAGAGAAGGTTGCTGCGAGGAGGCCGAGCTCCAGGATCGCAGCAGCGATGACCGAGCCGAGAGGAGAGGTTGAGGCGACCAAGGCCGATCCCTTCCAAAACTTGGAGTATGTCGGCGAGTTCGCCTATTATTTGGCGTTCGCCGACTCGATCCGAGCGGCTAAGAAGGGAGGCTTGGAGGTCGGTCCTCTTGCCGAGAAGTTCAAGTCATATGCATTGGAGCATCCTCTCAATTCGGCTTTCTCCTTGCCGATCTTGGACTCAGCGGACATCGGTGTGGATTTGGTGGTATCCGTCTCAGACAGTCTTGCTCATCCCGATGCTCCTAAGATGAGGGGACCGCGCCGAATGCCGATGGCGAACCCGGCAGGGGCCACGAGGCGCTTCCTTTACGCTTTTAGCTTACTTTCTTTGTAGTTTGTAGCTTTCTTTTTGTAGTACTTAGGCCTTCGGGCGACCGTGTACTCTATTTTTCAAGTAATAAAATGAGCATTTGGATTTCTGACTTGTCACTTGAATGAATGGTTATTTTTGAGTCTTTGTTTGACTTTGTACAAATGCGTGAGGAGAGATCGTTGCGAGGG
Organism: Orobanche coerulescens; assembly: GCA_033398695.1. Lineage (NCBI taxonomy): Eukaryota > Viridiplantae > Streptophyta > Magnoliopsida > Lamiales > Orobanchaceae > Orobanche > Orobanche coerulescens. The sequence continues at coordinate 103,696,433 of CM065803.1, read as the reverse complement.
TAGTTCCAAATGAATTGATAAACTCATAAGACAACTTTTTACAACAAGTTCGATCGCTGCACTACATCTGAAAAAATGACGATCTCCGTATGTGGTTGAATAGCGACGATCGTCGTGTAGGTAGTCCGCACTCTTCTTGCCCCTTGTTTTTATTCACTTAGTGGGAGTAAGGGGATGAAAATAATTCCTTGAGTGAGCGGTCTTTAATTTTGTCAAATCCTCGGGGACGGTCGTCCATCTTGAGAAACCGTGCACGATCGCGGAGTTCGATGGACCGACTCCTTGACCATGTCTTGATGCGCGAAGACATTGAGTGTCTCGTGACTCACTTTATTATGAGGGTCCTCCGTTAGGCTGCGTCTCGCCTCGTATTTAAACGAAGGGCGTGCGGTCTCGGTCTAGAGGAGTCCTTGCGCGGGGCAGCGTCGGATGAATCAACTCCACGCCCGCGGCTTGTTAGCTCTGCTTCCACCTCGGCCAGCCATGGAGATGGCCGACCTCGACGGTGTACGTTGAGACGGGGGTTGTGGCACGTCGCATTGTCCGGGTTCACCATGTTAGATGATGAACCTTTGAGGGCGAGCGATCGTGTCCACTGATTTATTTTGGAGGGCCCTCAGACTACGCCGGCCTCGTATTTAAACGAAGGGCGGGCGATCTTGGCCTAAAGGGACCTTGCATGGCCTAAGCAGTCGGTTCCATCGACCACCAGGACCATGGCTGCACTCTTTCACCCTGGATCGTCATGTAGATGTCGATCTTCGACGGTGTACGTTGTGCGGGGGAGGCGATCTCGTGCCTTAGTCCATCATGTTATATGGTGAACTGTAGATGGCGATCGAGTCCTCCGGTTTCTTGAATAAGGAGGGAGATCGGGGAGACTTCCGAGGTCTCCTTTTCTCGATTGAAGCATGCAGAGTCGGTCGTCGAGGTTGATCTAGGGGTCGGCTCGTATGAGCTTTCCAGCCTGTTTAGTGTTCGACTCGGACGATCGTCTATAGAGATAGGCGGGGGCTTCGGCTAAACCAATAAGCTGTCCAACTTGCCCTCCTCGAACAATCTCCAGAGCTGTTTGAGGAGGTCGCGGCAATTGTTGGTGCTGTGGCCGGGACTCTTGTGGTAGGCACAATATTGATTGTTGTCCAGGTGACCGTGGTCCCTTATCGCCTTTGGCTTTTTGAGCTCTTCGTGCCCCTTGATGGCATAGAAAATATGTGCCGAGTTACATTGAACGTATGGAGGAGATGGGCTTCCATGTCCTCGAAAGCTTTGAGATCTCCGGGTGTCTTGGCGATCGCCTTCTTTGCTTTGGCGATCGCTATCTTCTGGGCAAGAGGTGGCGTTTCCTCGTCTAAGCGGAGGGTGAGTAGCCTTTGCACGGCCAGAAGTTGGCGGCTTTAGCGCGGAAGATCGTGTAAGTTGGGGAATATCCTTGGAGAGATGTCGAACATGGGAGAGTGACCGTGGAATCCCCCATGACCGAGTAGAGAGCGAGCTCATCAGCGACGGTTCGCCGGTGAGGATGATTTCGTCTACCCGGTCGATGTAATCTGCGTCGATTTCGTCCTTCCCCGCTTGATTTTATCATGCGGCTGGGGCCTTCAGTCTGGCGACCTTCTTTGGCGAAGTATGACGTGAAGTCATCCGCCGTTTCTTAAAAGAGGTGACCGATCGTGGTGGTAGTGAGACGTACCACTTATGGGCCGCCCAATGTCCGGAAGATCCGGCACTTGGTTGCATCGGATGCCCCACACCTACCATGTAAATTCGGAATTTACTCGGGTGGGTTTCTGGTCCGATCTCCCCTTATACAGAGGTGTTTTAGGAGGAGCGATCGTTGGTTGTATGGGGGCAAGCTCGATGTGGACCGCGAGAGGCTCGGTCGGCCCGGCGATCTTCTTGCCGGTGCTTGCCCGGTCCAAGAGTGCTCTCATCTCGTCGAGCCGACGCGTTGCATGGCGGCCATCGCCGTGGCTCGATCGTTAGCGGCTCGCGATCGGAGCGGGAGCCGAGGCGATTGAGTACCGAGTCCACAGCGATCGGGCGGGAGTCGATGGCCGACATGCGTTGGTGTGAGGTGAGTAGGCCGAACTCCTGGTGACGGATTCGGATTCCGTCTTTTCAAGGTTGGAAACAGAGTGCCCCGATCGCCGGGATGGGTCGCCTCCAAAGCGATCAAATATGGATCCGTCCGTGCGTCGAGCCTTTCCTCGCGATTGGGGCTTTTGACGATCGCTCGTTCGGTAACCCATTGAATTTCCATTTTCCCATGCGGCGGATGATCGAGGGAGTTATCACGGGCGGCGCTCATGCTCTCCGTCGCTCCTCCAGGATGGCCATAGCCTCCTCGATCTGTTCCTCGGTTTGGAACTGATCGAGTGAGAGGTTGGGGCCATCTCTCGGATGCGGGATCGAGAGTCTCGCGTTGCCGCGGCTTCCCCCTGTCGTCGGCTGGGGTTCGGACTGAGCCGGGAAATGGTGTCCGGCGGTTCGGAGAGCAGCTTGCTTCGATGTACCGGCGGATGTCATGATTCTGAAGGTTTTCTTTGAAGCGCAGTGAGTGTCACTTCAAGTATATGCCCCGAGAACAGTGAGTGTTCTTCGGGACGGTAGAAATAAAAATATGAGGGTTAGATCCCCTTCCTCTAGCGCCAATTGTTGCTACCCAAAATATTATCCGGAGATAGATATTGCTGGAATGGATGGGATAGCAAACAAATGCAAGAGCACTTCCGTGAGAAAGATAAATAACACAAGATTTGCCGGGGTTGTTAGTCCCGGCTTGAATGCTCTCGCGAGATATTATTAATACCGATATTCGGGATACAAGTACTAATGTAAGAATACAATTACAATGAGTGTAAAGTTTCTTGTTGTCTTAGCTAGTGAGCGTGTAGATTGCCTAAGAACCAGATTTGATGCTCGTGAGTTCTTGTAACAAAGGTGATGAGCAGTCGCGGCGGTGAGAGGTCGGCCGCCTCTCACGGCGAGTATTTAGCCGGGTGTTTGGGCTTCGGGCTTATGAATCCCTTGGAATCTGTCTAGTGGAGACTTGCCGTCGCCGATCGTCTTACGGACGAGAGATTTGGAGAGAGAAGTCCTGAGATGGATTAGGTGAGATAGCCGGAGCTTGATGATATGTGTGTTCTTCAAGATTTCCGTGGATGTATCGGAATGTGAGAGAATGTGAACTTTTGGTGGAATGTATTTGACGTAAGTCAAATGAATTCGAACCGTATATTCGATGAAGCGGGAACCGTAGAGTGAATTCCGAGCTGTTGGTTAAAATGAATTCTGAACTGAGAACCTTTTTCCAGTAGGAGGAGGTTCTCTATTTATAGGACTTGGATATGCCGGGCGATCGCCTTTACTGCAATATAATAATCGGGCGATCGTCTTTTAGCACATGGGCCTGTCCCTTCAAAGCCTTCAGGAGTTGCTGGCAGTCAACTGTGCGGTCCAATGGGGAGCTTACATGCGTCCTGAGTTGCTGTCGTGGGTGGTCCCACTGACAACTTTCGGCGCGCATGCTGGTAGGTGAGGTAGGTGACAGGCTGTGGTCACATGTCTTGTCTGTCAGCAAAAGATCTTATCTGCTGGCGAAGATCTCGTCAGCGCCTTTGGTGGATCTGCACGTGGGTGCTTTCCTGAGATCCAGTCCTTGATGGTTTTGGCGGGCGATCGTCTCTGCTCGGGGCGCAGGTCGATTGCCCTTAGCCGGTTAGTAGAGTAGATCGCCAGCTGCCAAAGGGCGATCGCCTTGGGGGTCGATCGCTGGGCAACTGATGGGGGTCTGATAACTTTGATTTGGCGAGCTAGCCAGGGTTTGACTGGAGTTGACTTGGTCGCTCGGCCTTATAGTCGATCGCCTGTCGGGATGCATAAATCGTGACACAACAAGCGTTGTACATCTTCCAGCAACCTCTGCGCAAGGTGACAGATTCGTTGATCTTCTGATGGAACCATCTGTGAGATGTAACTTAGCTCGGCAGTGGCCCGAATGATCTCCTGTGATCGACAAATTACGTGGTCCTAAGATCGAAAAGTCTCGTGCACGAGCGGTTTGGGCTGATCTAGGACAGTACTCGCTCCGCAATAGCCGGGAAAATTCGGCCCACCCGACTACTCGATTCTCAGGCTTGTAAGTTCTCCACCAGCGGGCAGCAGTGTCACGGAGCTGATTAATCCCAAGCGGCACCTTCCAATTCTCTGGACATCCGATTACATCGAAAGCGGTCTCTATTTTAGAAATCTAGTCGTCCACGTGTTTCTCCCCTGCTCCATCGAACAATTGCGGCCTGGCCTTCAGCATCTCTCCCAACCATCGGTCTCTCCCTGCGTTCTCCTCCACATTGATGACCGGCACCCATTCTGTCTGGTTGTCTTGAGCGCTTCCCATGGCAATAGCTTGGGCGAGGGCCTGAATGAAGGTCGGGTCCATACCTCTAGGGTTGTTATTCTGGCGTTATGCCTCCTGATCGTTTTGATTAATTGGCGGCGTCCCCAGCCAGAATGGTCTTGGCAATGTTCCTGTTCTCGTTCTGGTTCATGGTGGAACCCTGAGCTTCGTTTACTATCCTCCTAGCTCCACGGCGTGCCATTATAGTAAATATTAATCTAAGGCCAGTTCAACACACATTTATCTCTTGTAAATTAAATATTGTATCCATACAGAAAATACACATTACTTACTTTGCATTCCATGAGAAGTTACAGTCGCTTGGGGTGTTGGGCTGGAAATAAGGAGAAAATTTCAAAATCTTTTACAACAGAACCGACCACTCCGATACCATTTTCTGTAACACCCCCAAAATTTCCCAGGGCATTACAGTGCCGTGAATCCCGAGCGGGACCCACAAGGCTAATTTGGGAAATAGATATTTTAAAGAAATTATTATAAAATGATGAGTCCACGGTTACATAACATAAGATGGAGTGTTTTGAAAGAACATAATTCAGGGTGCGATTATTACATAATGGAAGTTTCGAAAATAATAATTAAATCATGCGGCGACAAGACTTTATCCCAACACCATTCAAGCCTGACCGGACCCCTCGGGAATGTCCTGCACATATTCAACAAATTTACCTGGCACGACGAATCATGCCAGATAAATCAGGGTCAGAGAATGGATATCAATAATAATAATTAGCAATGATATACACAATTTATCAACGCCGTGCCACATAACAGATATGAGATAATTCGTAGTATAACCGACATTGTCTTTCTCCTTTTAGCACATAAACCCCAAGATCGCAACCAAGGGTCACGGAAGTATCCACACAGGAATACCCCGGAACGTGGGTGCCCTTCTTAGGTCTTATCCCTCAACACATTTCCACACGTGTACCATTCAGGTTTTATCCCCAACACGTCGGCCCATTCATAACACATTTTTTTGAGAAATATAATCATCGGTATTCATCACACAATGGCATGTTCATGTATTACGAACATTGCACTAAGATTCATTTCTCGAGCAAGACTTTACTTGCCTTAAATCCGACGGTAGGTGTCTTACGATAACTTGGACTTCCACGACCGATCGAGCTTAACCTAATCACGTAATCCCCGATTAACATCTCGTACGGATAAAGATGAATAAAACTAGTTTTCCCTTCCCTCACCTAACCGAATTCTTAACTTAGTTCGATTTCGCCAAAACTAACATCGTGCTTCTAAGTTCACAAGCAATACGTATCATTATGTCGTTCAATTCTATGATTAACGTTTGTTATAATAATTTGATCAACAAAATTATCCCCACTCATCATTTCGGTTAGCAAAAACCGACCATAGTATAATTGAATTCCATAACTACTAATTCAATTCTCTATTCCGAGTACTTCAATCGGTGGGTTACCATTTTACACAATGATTTCAATGGTTGATTGGCAATGACAATAATACTATCAAATTAATTCCTCCTAGTTAATTTAACGTTGATAATCATATGGCAAAAGTGGGTTACGACTAGTTTAACATACGACAATAGATTCCTACGCAATTTCTACTACAATGATTCATCAAGTTTTACATTACCAAGGTTGATTGAGATGGGGGTTATCGCATATGATTAGTACAACGAGATGCATGGAAAAGAAATATACGTGTAATGATAGTTTGATTACTACAAGTTCGTCCGATTAGATTGTCTACGAGAGTTAGCAAACTACCCGAATACCCGTAATCCAATAGGCATAATGACAACATTGAAGAGATAGCCTCAAGGTTTGATAGTCTTACCTTAATAGAGGAGGAACAATGAGTGATGACAATCCGACGAAGAACCACGAGAAGGAACGAAGAGTGGATCGATTGACCAAGATGATCTTCTCCGGAGCTTGAGTAATCCCTTTCTCTATGTTGATACAAGTGAATTGGGAGGTCAAGAATCGTATAAGGGTCGGAAGAAAGCTTCAAGGATGTTTCTCAAGAGGTTTTTGGTCGAGGGAAATGAAGGAGGAATTGTTATTTTATAACACTCGATCACGTTAACGTACGTTATACCTCAAGGCTTTACGTACGTAACAGGGCTTACATATGTAATGCCCTCCCGTTAACGTGTAAAGGCCGTCCAGAAGCTACTGCCTGGAATGCCCCCATCTATTACGTACGTAGGGTGCCATAACGTACGTAAAGCACCCGATCATAGCGTACCTTAATTTTGGAAATTAGCGTACGCTACGAGCAGTTAACTCGTTTGTCTTCTAGCCCGCCGAAAGTACCCCAATCCGCATCAAAAGAAAGATTCTGGTCGGAAGACCAACTCAGCCCTTACGTACGTAACCAAGTTAAGTTAACGTGCGTTATGTTACAAATTTAGCATACGTTATACATATCATATAGCGTCGTTAGCCACTCAGTCCCTTAGTCATATACCAAATTTTTAACCATCTCGGAGTGAGCAACCTTTTCACTCGTCAACAATTCATTGGGGAACAAGATGTTGGCCACCGTCATATTCGCACCGACGATTATCCAACGACATCAAGGTACATCACCCCCGTTCTATTCATATCGCACAATTTGTATCGCAATAGCACTTAAAATGAAATCACATAATATAAAAAGCAACATCACACTATAGAAATCACATAGTACAAGGTAATTAAAGCATGAAATACCGATGGTATTACACTAAACAAAAGTTTCCCCAATTAAATTCCAAGAAAAACATGAGATATAAAGAAAACATCATTTAATAAAATTTCATTCATATGCCCTCTCGGCTCACTCCTTCGTCCATCCGGCTCGGTTTAACCTGCGGGATTAATAAGGTGGGGGTGAGCTTCCTTCTGCTCATGGAAATCACACATATCACAGTAATATACAATCTCATGGGAAGCATTTAAATGATTATTCTACCAATAACATTTTCCTCAACATGAATACATACACACAATACCACATATAACATGAATCGAGCATGCATGTGAATATTGAGATTGTGCAGGTGTCCCCACACAACATATATCTTAAGATAGCCTCTTTACACGTACACAGGTGAGCCTGATTTACAACATGTATCCTCAATTTTAAACATGAATAGAACATCACATATACAATCCAATTAAAGCAATTAAAGTGATAGTGAAAATTCCCACCTGAATAATATGCTGCTTGAACTTGAATATGAAGATGCTCGACTCAAAGTCCTAAACCCGTAAATCCTTGTTAATGTCTACATATAGTAATAATTTAATCATTATATAATATTATGATATAATGACTGAAATTAAAATGTATATGCATAAAATCAGACTAATTATTAATATTAATTGAAGAGTCAACATTTTAATGTCTTGGGTCAAAATAGGACTGAATTGAGGGTATAGAAATCTGTTTGGGGTCAATTGAAGTAATTAAAAGTGTCTGGGGTTAAATTAAAAATTGCTGGGAAAAGTGAGGACTAATCTGAAAAACCCTAATTTTTCGCGGGTATAAATACCTCTAACCCTATCCTCCCCGCCGACCAAAACTCATTTATTCACATCTCTTCCTCGTGAACTCCTTCTCTGTCTCGGCCCTATCTCTCTCTCTACAAATCTCCTCAAATCGGCCTGAAGTAAAAATTGCAGAAAACACACACTCTCACAAACACAATCGCGCACACTAGAAATTGAACACATATCTATGTATATAGCCCTCCAGTTCCGCACAACTCTGGCCAACTGCAGGGCTGAGGCGAAGTGATCGCGGCGGTTTCCTGTTGGAGCGAAGGCGGTCCGAGTAAGTACTGGATTCACAGCGAGCCGGCCGAGGAGGTGGAGCTGGGTTCGAGGGTTCGTGGTTTAGAAATTCTGATTTGCATCTCTGATGGCGCGTGGTTTCCAGCTCGGCGGAGCGACGGCGGCTGGTTCTGGATTTCAGGTAAGTTCGATTCTATTGTTGTTTCGCCGGGCTCGATGAATTTGGAAGGGGCTGAAGGGTTCGGGTAGTAATAATCGGATGAACTCGTATGAGAAGGCAATTCGGTTCGGAGGTTGATTCTGTTTCGGGTTGCATTTTATTTCTGCTTGTTTCTAAATTTGAGTCAGGGTGAAGTATGGCGTCAGGGGTTTGTGGATTTATGGGTTCTTGTTTGCTTCAGTTTGTGAATTCAGAACTGGATCTGAGAATTGGGCTCATAAATTCTGGTGTTGAAGGGTTTGGATGGGTTATTGGTCTCATGGTTTGTATTTGTAATTAATATTTCTAGTTTTTGAAACATTTGGTTATATACAGCAGAATCCAATATGAACATAAATCTGAAAGTAAAGAACTTGGGGTTTGAATTTACCTCTGATGGAGGATGAAATTTGCGGTTGGAATTAATTTGCAGAAGACGGAAATTGGTGGATGTGAACTTGACTGAAAGGGATTTGGACGAGAACGATCTGATCTTCCCGTGTAGAATTATGGCGTATTATGTGTATTGTATGTTATGTATTTTCTTTGGATGCTGAACGTGAATTGTGTTGGTTAGGAGAATTATATGAATAGATATAGTTTTAAAGTGTTTTAGTTGGATTAAGATTTGTATATTAGGATAAAGATAAAGAGTTTGGTGAGGTGAGAACTCCATGCTTGGAATGGTCGACTGCACCACTTCTTAATTATGGTTAATTAAATTTAATCATAGTTTGTTAAGTTAAAACACATGGTTAAATATAAATGATATAATGATAAATACAATAGTAATAATAGTAATGTAAAATTAATAATTTGGTAATATGATAATAATGTCGGAAAAATAATAATGATAATAATAATAATATTAGTACTAATAAAATAGTATTAATAATATTATTAATAATAAAAATGATAATATTAATAATAGTAGTGTTAGTATTAATTTTGGATGAATAATAACACTATTATAAAAATAAACAATGACTACTTGAATATATCTAACAAAATGACTCGGGCTAGAACTTGTGCTACGTCGCAATAAATATTCATGATCCTCTAAATGAGATTAAATAAAATGAGATGCATCGATAATATTATTATAAATAATAATATTACATTATGAAAATGGCGGATATTACATCCTACCCCTCTTAGAAAAATTTTCGTCCTCGAAAATAAATGACATACCTCGATTGAGGAAATTCGGATAACGAGCTTGAAGTTCTTCTCGCGCTCCCAAGTAGCCCCATCTTTACTATGGTTATGCCATTGGATTTTGACAAATACCTTCTCTTTGTTCCTCAGCTGCCGACAAACACCTTCTCTTTGTTCCTCAGCTGCCGAACTAATAGGTCGAGAATCACTTCTGGTTGTTCTTCATAAGTAAGATCTTTGTTCACATCCATGGCGGTATAGTTGATGACGTGGCTGGGATTGTGCAAATACTTCCTCAACAATGATACGTGGAAAACGTTGTGCACAGCCGAAAGTTCTGGGGGTAAAGCCAAGCGGTAAGCTAACTCTCCAATTCATTCAAGAATTTCGAACGGTCCAATGTATCTCGGCCTCAACTTGCTCCTTGGACCAAAACGATTAATTCCCTTGGTAGGAGATACCTTCAGGAATACTTTGTCGCCAACACAGAATTCGAGATCTTTCCTACGCTTGTCGGCGTAAGACTTCTGATGATCCTGTGCTATCTTGATCCTCTCACGAATTTTATCCACCACACCTACTCTCTGTTCGATCATCTCGGGACCCAAAATTCTCCTTTCACCTACTTCATCCCAATACAGTGGTGATCGACACTTCCTACCGTATAAGGCTTCATACGGTGCCATACCAATCGTCGACTGATAACTGTTGTTGTAAGCAAATTCTACCAAAGGCAACAATCGTTCCCAATTATTGCCCATGTCTAACACACATGCTCGCAACATATCCTCAAGAATCTGAATGGTCCTCTCAAACTGACCATCAGTCTGAGGATGATAGGCCGTACTAAAATTCAACTGCATTCCCAAAGTTTCTTGCAAACTTTCCCAAAAACGCGATGTGAAACGAGTGTCCCTGTCGGATATTATAGAGATTGGCACTCCATGCAACTTAATAATCTCACTGATGTAAAGTTGAGCATACTGATCCATTCGAAAGTTCAACTTGACTGGGATGAAATGAGCTGACTTTGTGAGTCGGTCCACAACAACCCATATAGCGTGGTTCCCTCTTTCCGTTCGATGAAAACCTACCACAAAGTCCATCATAATGTGTTCCTATTTCCATTCCGGGATATGAAGTGATTTAAGTAGTCCAAAGGGGCGTTGGTGTTCTGCCTTCAATTGTTGACAAACTATACACCTTCTGACAAAGTCTGCCACATCTCTCTTCAAACCTTCCCACCAAAATGTCCCCTTAAGGTCTTGGTACATCTTTGTACTCCCAGGATGTGCTGTATATGGGGTATTATGTGCCTCTTTCAATATTGCTTCTCTCAGCTTGACAACATTGGGCACACAAATCCTCCCTTCGTATTACATTGTTATATCATCGGACACACTGAAACCCTTATCCTCACCTGAAAGAGTACGTTCTTTCATTTTGACCAAGAAGTCGTCTTGTCCTTGACCTTCTTTGATCTGCTCCCTCAAGGTTGGTTGTACCACCAAACTAGCTAATAACGACTCAACTGGATTCGATGGTGTAGCAATCTCAAGGTTCATCCTTGAAAATTCCTTGACCAAGCTTTCCTCTTTGGTCAACAAACAGGTTAGGTCTCCTCTCGCTTTACGGCTCAGTGCATCAGCAACTACGTTTGCTTTACCAGGGTGGTAATGGATTGTACAATCGTAGTCTTTGACCAACTCTAGCCATATGCGCTGCCTCATATTCAATTCATTTTGTGTGAAAATATATTTCAGACTTTTGTGGTTTGTATAAATTTTACACTTACCTCCATACGGGTAATATCTCCAAATCTTCAAGGATTGAACTACCGCTGCTAATTCCAAATCATGAGTGGGTAGTTCAGCTCGTGCAGTTTTAGTTGTCTCGAAGCATAGGTAACTACCTTGCCCTCCTGCATCAATACACATCCCAAACCTTGCTTGGATGCATTGATGTAGATGACGAATTCTCTCGTCGGGTCGGGAATGGTCAAAACTAGTGCTGCAGTCAATCTTTGTTTAAGTTCTTGGAAACTATTTTCGCACTTCTCATTCCGTAAGAAAACTTCTCCCTTCCTTGTCAATCTAGTCATTGGTGCAGCTATCTTCAAAAATTCTTCGATAAATCTCCGATAATAACCGGCCAAACCCAAGAAGCTGCGAACTTCATTTGCATTACTCGGTACTTTCCAATCATTGACTGCCTCTACCTTAACCGGGTCAACCTCAATTCCTCTAGAAGTGACCACATGTCCCAAAAATTCAACTCGGTTAAGCCAGAATTCACACTTGTTGAACTTCGCATACAACTTCTCCTTGCGCAGTATTCCCAATATTGTCCTAAGATGCTTCTCATATTCAACCTTGCTCTTTGAATACACAAGTATGTTATCTATGAACATAATGACAAACTTATCCAAATAAGGTTAAAATACACGGTTCATGAGGTCCATGAATACTGCTGGCACATTAGTCAACCCAAATGGCATCACTATAAACTCATAGTGTCCATATCAAGTTCGAAATGCTGTCTTCGGGATGTCGTCATTCTTAATCCTCAGTTGGTGATATCCGGATCTCAAATATATTTTCGAGAATACTCCTGATCCTCCAAGTAGATTGAGTAGGTCCTCTATTCTAGGAAGTGGGTATTTATTCTTTATCATGAGTCGATTGAGTTCACGATAGTCTATGCACATCCTCAAACTTCCGTCCTTTTTCTTCACAAAGAGTACTGGCGCACCCCATGGTGAAACACTCGGTTGGATAAATCCAGATTCGAGTAGTTCCTGAAGTTGCACTTTAAGCTCTTGTAATTCCTTGGGCGCCATTCTATAGGTAGCTTTCGATATTGGTGCCGCTCCTGGCACTAAATCAATCGAGAACTCAACTTGACGACTCGGCAGAACTCCGGGCAAGTCTTCGGGAAAGACATCTGGATACTCCTAGACGATAGGTACATAAGCTACCATCTTCTCTGAAGTTGTTTTCCCCATCACATTCACCAGAAATCCTTGGCAACTACGCTTCTTCAACATCTTCACAGCTTTAATGATGTTTCGGACAACACACAGGAACTGTCATTGAAGGCATTCCATGACATTTTTTATGTGTCATTGAAAGGGTCATTTCTACTAGTGGGGGTATCTACCCGTAGGAGAATACAGAGTACACAAGGTAATGTACTATGTGCGCAAGAAGAACCCGAGTCTGAGATATCTCCATTTCCTATATGGAAGTCTCAAGCTAAACTTAGAAGACTTAATATGTGCACCATCGCCGTATTCTTAGCTCAATCCGAACATGTTTCTACCAAAGAAGCTCTAGACAACTCTCACTGTATTACATCTATGGAAGAAGAGCTAAATGGTTCGAAAGAAACCACGTCTGGTATCTAGTACCCAGACCTGAGCATCAAGCCGTAATTGGAACAAAATGGGTATTTAGAAACAAGAAGGATGCGAACGGACTTGTTATCAGAAACAAATCCCGTCTAGTCGCACAAGGATACAGATAGGAAAAAGGCATAGACTACGATGGAACATTTGCCCCTGTTGCCAGACTAGAAGCCATTAAGATATTTCTAGCCCTTGCCGCCCATAAGAGCTTGCCGAAGAAGTCTATATTGAACAACCACCAGGGTTTGTCAACACAGAAGGCGGAGACCTTGTATACAGGCTACGAAAAGCATTATCTGGACTTAAGCAAGCACCTAGAGCATGGTATGAGACCTGTACCTGTACCTTACTAATAATGGATTCGAGAAAGGTGCTGTGGACAAGACCCTATTTAAGATATAGGAAGGTGATGACCTCCTGATGGTTCAAATATAAGTAGATAATATTATATTTGGTTCAACTAACCTTGCTCTATGTCAAAGGTTCTCTCATCTCATGAAAAGTAAATTTGAAATGAGTATGATGGGAGAACTTAGTTATTTCATAGGATTGCAGGTAAAGCAGTTGCCTACAGGAATCTTCATCAACCAGGAAAAATACAGCAAGGAGCTTCTCAACAAATTTGGGATGAACAACTCCAAATCATCGTCAACCTCCATGAGCACTTCCGTGCAAATTAGTGCTGATGAAGCTGGAAAGCCGATTGATCAATCACTCTACAGGAAGCTAATTGGCTCACTCCTGTACCTAACAACTAGCAGGCCCGATATCCAGTTTACTGTAGGAGTGTGTGCTCGGTATCAAGGAGCACCTAAAAAATCACACTTCACAACAGCCAAACGAATCCTGAAGTACGTCAAAGGAACAGTCGATGTAGGACTATGGTATCCTAAAGAAGGCGAATTCGATTTGGTTGGCTACAGCGACTCGGATCTTGGAGGTTGCAAGCTATATAGGAAGAGTACAAGCGGTACTTGTCACTTTCTTGGACCTAGACTTGTGTCTTGGTTCAGTAAGAAGCAATTGGCAAACTTGCTTTCCACAGCTGAATCAGAATACTATGCTGCTGGTAGTTGCTGTATGCAGATCCTTTGGATGCAACAACAGCTGTCAGATTATGGAATCACTGCCAAGGAAACACCGATCATGTGCGATAGACAAGTGCAATTGCAATAACGTACAATCTTGTATTGCACTCACGTACTAAGCACATTCATATGAAACATCACTTCATTCAGAATCATGTTGATAACAAGGATGTTCGGCTCGAGAAAGTTCATACAGATATCCAGTTAGCCGACATCTTTACCAAGCCTCTCAGCACAGCCAGATTCTATAAGCTTCGACAAGAATTAGGAATGCTACAGCCCGACTCCCTGTAAGTTTTAATGCTTTTACTCAACAATTGAGGGGGGAATGCTGTAAGACCCAAGAATACAGTATCAACCGTTAAATATCTGTACACTCAGACAATCCGACAACACTATAGGAATAAAAAGACATGAAATCATCTTACAGCTGACGTGTGCAATAATTAAGGGGGAATACAGTATGACCCATGAATACAGTATTAATCCAAAAATTGCTATAAGAATTGAATCCCGTATGTACCTTTTAAAGGGGAATGCTGTATTTTCGCGGATACAGCACATACTGAGGGAAATCAATTAATATTATACTAATATCTTAATCATTTTAAAACAGTTTTGAGTCCACGTGCCCTATTTTAAAATCAAACGTCTCTTGCATTTAATGCTTTACAAGACATCTGGACTACTTTATATCAAATGCCGCGATTTTTCAAATTAATTAATAATTTCAAACCGCCATTTCGGGCAATAAGGGAAGTCAAAATGTAAGATGTGGGACCAGTTATCATTTCAAAATTGGATGGATAAGATGTACCAGTTACGCTCGATTCATCCTGTTCGTTCATTTAAAAACGACGGTTCCCATCCCTTAAATCTGACCGTTCACTGTCTGAAAACCCTAATCTTCCCTCGCCCACTATAAAAGGACTGTTATTTGCTCCCTTCGACTCTTTACGGTTTCTGCAAATTAAACGAGTTATCTGAGCAAACAGCCTACAGTGTTTACTGCATATTTCTACATTTTCCTTGCACTTTCTCTTCAGAAATTACTATGGCATCTTCACAGACCTCTTCTCCATCTCTTAAGATGACCGCCACCATCATCGATGGGCGAATCTTCGCCAGATCTGTAGTGGTAAAGCGTGTTCATGATGAAGCTGAGGACGTTGAATCCATGGAGCTCATCGTCTCAAGGATTCATCAACAAGGCCTCTCTCGCCTTGGAAGCTACACCGATGAGCTCTACGATGAGCAAATGGTCGAGGAGTTCTACCTCGACGCCTCTGTTCGTTTCTTCTCCTTAGTAAGAGGAGGAAACATCTTTGACATAACTGGCACCATCTGTGGTGTCGAGATCCGTGTTGACCAGGATTTATTGCAGAATCTTTACAGGCTGCCCTCTAATGGCCTGTCTATGGAGGAGCTTGAGACTTTTGGGTCCCAAGAGATCCTCACCGCATATTGGGGATTATTTATTGGCTCTGCATCGAACGTGAATGTTCATGCCTCCTATCATAAGAAAGGTTTCTGCCTGCCATACGTTTACTTACATGATTTCTGTTGCTGTGTAGTTGAGAACAGGACTGGTGCTTTTGAGATGTGCACCAATCTTAGATTCAGAATGATGGTCGCCATCATGTCTAAAGAAAAGGTTAATTGGTGCCAGATTGTCCTAAAAAGACTCCAGGAAGAGGCTCTTAAGCTTGCTACACAGAAAAAGTCCTTTGGTCTAATTCTCAATTATATCTTGACCAAATGCGGTGTACCACAATCAAAAGAAACAAAGAAGATCAATCAGCGCAAATACATTGGAGGAAGTAAGCCCTCCATATTTAACAAAGATGGTCTGATTGGGTCAAAGCCATTTGTTCGATACATGCCCCTGTCTGCTGATCCCAGGGACAACACTTTGAAGTCTGGGAGCGAGGAGACATCAAAGAAAATGAAGAGATCTCACAGTAAAACTCCCCTTGCTGGTGAGAAGGCGAAAAGGAAGCTAAAGAGGCTTTCCAAAGTCAAGACTGCAGCGATTACAGCAATCTTTGTGGATGCCCCTTTGCCAGTGCAACCCGCTGTATCAAACCCCCAGGGCGCAACCCCTGTGGAAGAGATAGCTGCTACTATTCAAACGGTAGATCCCGATCCTTTGGCGGCAACGACGGATGAACAGTTATCTGGCAACATTGAAGTCTCTGGCGAGATGGCTGCCCCTTTGGAGCCAACAGCCACATCTCCTGTACGGGAACCCACACCCGTAAGGGATCCATCTCCCCTCAGGGTACCAACCCCTGTACGGGATCCCTCTCCAATACAGGCTCCCACACCTGTAGAGGAACCCATGCCTACAGTAGCCCCATGTACTGTACGCAGCCCCTCTCCCGACACTATAATCAACAAAACTCTGCTGTCAGTTCAAATTGAACAAGCTTATGAACGCTTTGTTCTATGGAAATCCTACAGGGTCGCTCCGTACGACACTTTGTACAACTGGAGAGAGTGGAGAGAAGAAGAACTATTTGTTCTGGAGGTAACTGATTCCCAGAACATTGAAGTCCTAATCCAATGGGACAATCTATGTTGCAAGGAGATGATTTCGATCTATTTCCTGGATAAAGCTGATGTTCGAATGAAAGGAAAATTGATATCCGAGGAAACTATGCCTGTCAATCCCAAAACAGACCACGACTTGGACGACGACGACGATGTATTTCGGGCCGGTCTGAGAATGAGCCGTGAGGAAACTCGAGAACAGGAGTTTTCGTGGATGCAACAACAATAGGGAGAAGAGACCTCCAGCCAACATCAGTCACCTCCCAAACAGCAAGAAACTACCAACGAATAGGAGGAATCAGTCGTTCTTGTCACTGAAGAACCAACAGTTTCTCAACAGGCACCCGAGCCTGTCGCCGCTCAACAAGACGATCAAGCTTGCGCCATCCCGCAGGAGGAATCAGTCCCTCTGCAGGAGCAGGCGGACGCTGAGAGACAGCAGGAGGAATCAGTCCCTCTTGTACCCTTGTCTACAGAAGCCGATCCGGAACAGGAGGAATCAGTCCCCCTGTCACCGAGACCAATAAGGCCGAGCAACCTACAGCTGAAACAGCACCTGATGCCCGAGCACTCTCCAACAGCGGAACCCGATGACGGTTTCTTACCCGAGGATGAACCGCAATGACCGCGAACCCATGTGGTCGTCCGACAGCTCAATGGAGCTGATGAAGAAAAGCCAAGCTCTCCCAGATCGGAAGCTAGGAATGAGCAACTTCATGCTCTCGGTCGCCAAACTGTCTTCTTACCGGACGCTGTGAATGCTCTGTACAATGTTGAGAAGGAGATCAACTGGCTGCACGAGACTGCCATTGACGAAATGACAGGCGTAAAAAGAGAAATCTCCAAAGTGGAAGAAGCCTTCCGCATTTTGCCCACCGTCTTAAGGCAAAGCTCTCAATCAACTCCAACAGCGCCAGGAGCAGATTCTCATGGAAGAACAAGCAAAGCTCCGCGTCTCTGAAGCCAAAACTATATCTGCCCTACAGGAAACAGGCTCCCAGCTTCGAGGACATGATCAAAAATAGATGATATGTCGCGGGTGCTTCAATCCCTAGTTAATAAAATGTCAAGCATGGAGACCAAACAGGATAATGCGATGCAGATCCTGGAACGCCTTGATACAAAGGTCTCTTATATTGATGAGGCCAAAAAGGGGGAAGAATCCAGAGAAACTGCAAGACAATAGGAGGTTAGAAAAAGAGAAGGAATTTGAAGTTGTACTAGAAGACAGCATCAGCGCCGCAATCAACCGACTGGCCACTCCTGCACATACATACAGAGTATCTGGTTCTCGCCCCGAGTTCCACGACCCCAACTTCCCATGGAAAAATAATGTGCAAAAGCCATCGGAGATTCAGTCTGCCGTCTATCCGTCAGCCTATAGATGATGAAGTGAAGCAATGGAGGAAGAATGAACTGATTAGGTATTTTGTCAAGCTCATCAGGGAGTCTGCCATATTCAACAAATGCCGGACATTGGCAGAAGCTAGCGAAGAATTTGCTAAAATGCTAGAAAAAGGAATGCTCCCTCTGCAGATTTTAATGAAGTCAAGGCATCGGAAAGGAGATCGGCTCACTCACCCGGATGACTGGATTCTTGACTTCGACCAATCGGCTGAAAGAAGAGCGATCTATTTAGGTCGAGGCAAGGATTCATTGGAACACTGGTGGAGAGGAACCGAAAATGATCCCGATAGAAGACCTTGGAGACATGCTCACTACAGGAGTTAACATGGAGGATCCGCAAATTTTAGAAACAGCATAAAATTCTGTCTCTTTTTTTCTGTTTTTCTTGTAATCTTTGCCCAATATCAATAAAATCAATTTTTGTCTTGAAAGACTACAACTCGTAATCTACTACTATGTTACTGTGTGATTACGAAATTAATTTGCTGAAATCTAACAAGTAAAAACTTGTATAGTAGAAAGCTGTAAGAACTCGTCTGCGAACAGTTCATAGGTTAAGTTGTATTTAACACTAGACTACCCTGTAAGATTGAGCCTGCGCGCCAATCATTAGTTTAAGTTGTAATAAACACCCTGTTAGATGCTATCATTTTAGAACTTGCCTGCGAGCAGTTTACATTTTTATGCTGAAGGGCAGATCATTCGACAGAAGATCAAGAAGAAAGCCTCTCAAAGCAAAGATATTTTGGAGGTTTTGGCATCATCAAGAAGCTTTAACAATTATCAAAAAGGGGGAAATTGTTGGGATAAACAATCCTGTACCGAGTTTTGATAAAGTGCCAACATACAGCAAGCAGCTGTCCCGAAGACAATCATACAGCAAGATGTCAAGTGGCTCAACATACAACAAAAGAATAAAGCACCATCATACAACATGAATCTCATCAGCCGATGACACCAAGTATGGAAGCTGTCCTGAAACATTCATACAACATCTTTCCATACAGCAGTCCTAAGATAGCCTACAGGGTGGAACCTACAACTACAGTAGTATAAACGCAACATGTTAGATACAGTAAAGTGTTGAGATCTTCAACACTTATCCAACAGGAGTGAAGACCGTTAGAACGGAATCTACTTTACTCGCTAAAGTCAAGCCCCATTTGAAAAGAAGTATTTAAATACTGAATGGATAAAGTATTTAAATACCAGCCAACAAAGATCTTCAGACAAGGAGCAAAATCCGGATCTTGTATTTTGCAAGTCAATCAACACGTTGGAACGGAATCTCTGCTCAACGGATCTATTTGCAGAGGCTATATATACCCCGAAGTTTGAAGATCAGAAATACAACGAGATATATACAAACGATATACAAACGATCAAACGACTAAATATTCACTATCGTCAGATCAAGCTTACAAGAGCAGTATATTTCTTCAAGTATCAATTCATATCTAAAGAGAAGAAATATACTCAGTCAACAAGAACAGCACATCATCAGCTCAAGATCTTCGTGTTCAAGCTGCTGTTCTAACCCGGTTACTTTACCATTTTACCTTGAGTGAAAACCTACTTCTGTGTGAACTAACGAAGCTATTCCAACCTGTGTGGGATGAATAGGACGAAGCTTTGGAACTGTGTGTGAAGAAGCAAGTCAAGTGATAGCTTTGACCAATCTGTGTGAATGGTTGAAAGCAACCGTCTTTGTATCAATCTGTGTAAACGATACAAGGATAGGTTTGATTATAGACACGTAGTTGTGTACGTAGTGTTTATAATAAACATTTTTACTCCTGTGTGGAGGACCACTGGACGTAGAGGGGTTTACCTCAAACCACTTTAAATATAGTGTCATTTACCTTATGCACTTATAGTTTTCATTACTGTGATTATTTTTAAGTATACATTGCATACCCTGTACGCACCAAGCAAACAGGAGAAAACCTAGTTGCTGTATTTACAACAACTTACCTTAACAAGACTTCCGCTACGCACTCTAATTTATAAATTGTACAGCTTGTTCCTTAAACACTTTCCAAGCTGTATTCTGTATACTTAGTGGCCTACAGTTTTGACCCTCCACACCCCAATCCACCATGTTCTAGCATCCTCCTTAAGCTGAAACACGCCACATGACACCTTCTGAGCATCGGTGCATGCCATGTAGTCGAAGATGCTGTCCAGGTTCAACAACCACTCTTCTAATGCTGCTGGTCCCTCACGACCAAGAAAGACGGGCAGCTTGAAATGATTGAACCGCTTAATAACTTGAGCTTTCTCAGGATTATTAGGCGGTAAAATGGTTCGCCTTGAAGCAATGTGGCCAATCCAGCCAAAAGATGATCTTGGGTGGGTTGAGCGTTGCGGTTTCCTCAGTTAGTCATGAGTCTGCCAACGTGTTGTAAAACCCATTAGTCGACACAGTGCGAGAAATAAAGAATGAGAAAATAGGTAGAACGCATATAATAGTCGCAACACATAAAATATAAATGCAATAAAATAACTGATTTTCATTATATAATATGTTTCGAAAGAAATGGAACTGGAAACATCCACTGGAAATATCAACATAATAGTTATAAAATAAAATAAATTAAGTCTACGGCTATTCCTCATCGTCACTGCTAATAATCTCTATAACAGGAATAGGGGGTCGCGGCTCAATCCACGAAGTGACGTCATCATCAGACTCGATGTCTTCCATTAAAACATCCTTCATACTTTCTGCGAGGTCCACCTTTGAGATCTCATCGGGAACTTCCTATGGATCTTCTTCAGGATCCTCCTCAGGGTCTTCTTCGGGATCCTCTTCTGAGTCTTCTTCATCTGTAGAGTCGGAACTCCAATTTGCAGCTGGTATCGCCTCTCGAGCTTACGTATCCAATAAACGCCCAGCTACGAACTGGAAATCATATGTGGTCTCTCGCTCTTCTGGTGATCTCTTGATGGACTCTCTCCAAAGACAGAAGATGTAGTAACTCCAATCTTCAGATAACTTCCCCGTTAGGTGTTCCAGCTGTTGCATGATGGAACCTTATCTCCCAGACTGCAACCACTTGCTCAGCCTATTGATGACATAGTGTGGTGCATTTTCTTGTAAACTCAGATTGTCCCACCAATCTTTGCATGCCAGAAGACGCGAGTCAAATGTAGTAGGAACCCTCTTACATGGCGTCATCCTAGGTTTGGCCATTCTAACAATTCGTACATCTATATATAATTATGTAAATAAAATGAAATGACATATGCATGAATCATAACTAAAATTTGGTACCTTGGACGGAGTGACGAAGTGGCGAAGCTGAGAGCATATGATACTTTTACATTTTAGCGAGTCTACAGAAAGGTAAAACCCGTTCTGATACCACTATGTAACGCCCCGACTTTCTAGGGGTAATTATAGGGGAAAATAAATAAAAGGTAAATTTTGACAAAAATTATTTCTTTTGACAAGATTAAAATTCTCGCCTAGAAATTCGAGTCGCTACATTGACATAAATTAAATACCTTCAATTAGGCAACAATACGTCATAGATAAGAGATATTAATTGCGGCGGAAGAATAAATTATAAATTTATTAATTTCTAAACAAAAGTTTCCCCAATTAAATTCCAAGAAAAACATGAGATATAAAGAAAACGTCATTTAATAAAATTTCATTCATATGCCCTCTCGGCTCGCTCCTTCGTCCACCCGGCTCGGTTTAACCTGCGGGATCAATAAGGTGGGGGTGAGCTTCCTTCTGCTCATGGAAATCACACATACCACAGTAATATGCAATCTCATGGGAAGTATTTAAATGATTATTCTACCAATAACATTTCCTCAACATGAATACATATACACAATACCACATATAACATGAATCGAGCACGCATGTGAATATTGAGATTGTGCAGGTGTCTCCACACAACATATATCTTAAGATAGCCTCTTTACACGTACACAAGTGAGCCTGGTTTACAACATGTATCCTCAATTTTAAACATGAATAGAATATCACATATACAATCCAATTAAAGTAATTAAAGTGATAGTGAAAATTCCCCCCTGAATAATATGCTGCTTGAACTTGAATATGAAGATGCTCGACTCACAGTCCTAAGCCCATAAATCCTGGTTAATGTCTACATATAGTAATTTAATCATTATATAATATTATGATATAATGACTGAAATTAAAATGTATATGCATAAAATCAGAATAATTATTAATATTAATTGAAGAGTCAACATTTTAATGTCTTGGGTCAAAATAGGACTGAATTGAAGGTATAGAAATCTGTCTAGGGTCAATTGAAATAATTAAAAGTGTCTGGGGTTAAATTGAAAATTGCTGGAAAAAGTGAGGACTAATCTGAAAAACCTTAATTTTTCGCGGGTATAAATACCGCTAACCCTATCCTCCCCGCCGACCAAAACTCATTTCTTCACTTCTCTTCCCCGTGAACTCCTTCTCTGTCTCGGCCCTATCTCTCTCTCTACTAATCTCCTCAAATCGGCTTGAAGTAAAAATTGCAGAAAACACACACCCTCACAAACACACTCGCACACACTAGAAATTGAACACACATATATATGTATATTGCCCTCGGTTCCGCACAACTCTGGCCAACTGCAGGGCTGAGGCAACGTGATCGTGGCGGTTTCCCGTAGGAGCGAAGGCAGTCCGAGTAAGTACTGGACTCACAGCGAGCCGGCCGAGGAGGTGGAGCTGGGTTCGAGGGTTCATGGTTTAGAAATTATGATTTTCATCTCCGGTGGCGTGTGGTTTCTAGCTCGGCAGAGCGATGGCGGCTGGTTCTGGATTTCAGGTAAGTTCGATTCTATTGTTGTTTCGCCGGGCTCGATAAATTTGGAAGGGGCTGAAGGGTTTGGGTTGTAATAATCGGACGAACTCGTATGAGAAGGCAAGTCGGGTTGGAGGTCGATTCTGTTTCGGGTTGCTATTGATTTCTGCTTGTTTCTGAATTTGAGTCCGGGTGAAGTATGGCGTTAGGGGTTTATGGATTTGTGGGTTCGTGTCTGCTTCAGTTTGTGAATTCAGAATTGGATCTGAGAATTGGGTTCATAAATTCTGGTGTTGAAGGGTTTGAATGGGTTATGGGTCTCATAGTTTGTATTTGTAATTAAAATTTCTAGTTTTTGAAACATTTGGTGATATACAGCAGAATCCAATATGAACATAAATCTGAAAGTAAAGAACTTGGGGTTTGAATTTACCTCTGATGGAAGATGAAATTTGCGGTTGGAATTAATTTGCAGAAGACGAAAATTGGTGGATGCAAACTTGACTGAAAGGGATTTGGACTGGAACGATCTGATCTTCCCGTGTAGAATTATGGCGTATTATGTGTATTGTATGTTGTGTATTTTCTTTGGATGCTGAACGTGAATTGTGTTGGTTGGGGGAATTGTATTAATATATATAGTTTTAAAGTGTTTTAGTTGGATTAGGATTTGTATATTAGGATAAAGATAAAGAGTTTGGTGAGGTGAGAACTCCATGCTTGGAACGATCGACTGCACCACTTCTTAATTATGGTTAATTAAATTTAATCATAGTTGGTTAAGTTAAAACACATGGTTAAATATAAATGATATAATAATACAATAGTAATAATAGTAATGTAAAAATAATAATTTGGTAATATGATAATAATGTCGGAAAAATAATAATAATAATAATATTAGTACTAATAAAATAGTAAAAATGATAATATTAATAATAGTAGTGTTAGTATTATACTTGGATGAATAATAACATTATTATAAAAAACAATGACTACTTAAATATATCTGACAAAATGGCTCGGGCTAGAACTTGTGATACGTCGAAATAAATATTCATGATCCTCTAAATGTGATTAAATGAAATGAGATACATCGATAATATTATTATAAATAATAATATTACATTATGAAAATGGCGGATATTACATGATAACATTGATAGAGGGGCTTTATATAGGCTTTGCAATGAGACTCCTTCCGTACATAGGATTCCTTACAAGGAAAGACATAAAGTAGAATCCTACTACCTCTAGAAGGATCGAGAATCCCTACCATCTATGATACCTATTCTAATCAGTATCAGGTAAGACTGATCACGAGAATAATAATTTTCAAAACACCCCCGCCTGTGTTGAGCACTAATACAATAATGGCGCAGAAGATGTTGTCTTGGTAAAAAACTATCCAAGCCAAAAAAACTCCATGGGAAAAATAAAGGCTTGATGAGGAAAAAGATTGCAACGCATCAACAACGCACCAACATAATATGTCATGTATACTCCCCCTGATGTATATTACCAATGGATTTCTACAGGTGCTATAATTCCTTGTTTTATAGCAAAAGGTATATCAGATCAAAGTTGGCTATGCCATAGAAGGATTTCACAACTCAACTTCAAGACCATCAACAAGCTAGCAAGAAAGGGACTGGTTAGAGCCTTGCCAGATATCACATATCAAAAGAACAGTATTTACGGACCCTGTCAGAAAGGCAAACAAGTCAAATCAATCCTGAATAGAGTCATTTATTTCATCCCATAGGGTACTGGACTTATTACATATGGACTTGTATGGGTGGACCATATCAGACTAGGAGGTAAGAAATACTGTATAGATATTATTGAATTTTTCGAGGTACACCTGGACGATCTTCTTGAAAAAGAAGAAGGAGATAGTTACAAAGCTTCCGAAACACCTAAAGAATCTACGTAATGAGAAAGGGCTAAGCATTGTATCCATTAGATCCAACAGAGGCACAGAATTCACAAATAACTTTATAATAATGCGCGTACAGTGGCATATAACACGAGTATTTAGCAGTCCCAGAAAATGGTGTTCTCGAGCGAAAGAATATGATGCTGAAGGAAGCCACCATGATGATCGCCGAAAGCAAGTTACCACAGCATTTATGGGTTGAAGCACAAATATAGCATGATATATACAAAATCACTGTCTCATCAACAAACACCAGAATAGAGCTCCATATGAGTTATGGAATAATAGAACACCCTACTATTGCATATTCCCTTATGTTGGTTGCATGTGTTTTGTGCTCAACAATGGGAAGGATTAGCTCAAGAACTTTGATGAGAAGTCCGATGAAGAAGTGTATGATGGTTACTCGAATGTCAGCAAAGCCTATAAGATCTTTAATAAGAGGAAACTGAGCATTGAGGAGTCAGTCCATGTAGTGTTCGATAAGTTCCATTCTGATCTTACAGGAATATATGGTATAACTCAAGTCATTAAAACCTTGACCATATAAGTAATTCCACAGACCCAGGGGGACCTGTCACCTCATTATAAATCAATCCCATAGCTGTAAGAATCGAAGAAGAAGCTTTAGAAGCTGAGACTGAGCCTACAACCCAATAGGACACAACAAGAAATATGGAGATGGAAACACACATGAGATGGTTAAGAGATCAACCACATGAATTGTTGATTGGTAATATTGATGAGCTGGTAATATTGAACCGGTGATTGGTAATATTGATACTGGACATAAGAATTTCATTATCTATTAAATAGATGTTAAGAATTCATTTTAAATAGAGATCTAGCCAAAGATGTATATGTCAAGTAACCTCTAGGGTTCACCAATATAAAGGATAGTGATCAAGTCTATACAGGCTAAGGAAATCCATGTACGGACTTAAGCAGGCACCAAGAGCCTGGTATGAAACTCTGTCACTGTATCTCATTCCTAGTTGATTCGAGAAAGGTGTTGTCGACAAGACACTCTTCAAAATACATGAAGTTCTCTCATATCATGCAAATTAAATTTAAAATGTGTATGATGGGGGAACTTGGTTATTTCTTAGGGTGGCATGTGAAGAAGTTACCTACAAGTATCTTCATCAAGCAGGAGAAATATAACAAGGAGTTGCTCATCAAGTTGAAGTTGAGTTCCTCGAGGACCTCCCAAACTCCAATGAGCACTTCCACACAGATAAGTGCTGACGATGATGGAAAGTTAGTAGACCAATCAATCTATGGGAAGCTTATAGGCTCACTCATGTACCTAACAGCAACCAACCTATATATCAAACTTATTATAGAAGTGTGTGCACGATATCAGGTAGCACCTAAAGAGTTACACTTCACTATAGTGTTTTATGTCAAAGGAAAAATCAACGTAGGATTGTGGTATCCTGAGAAGGAGGATTCAATTTGGTCGGCTACAACAATTCAGATCTTGGAGGTTACAAGCTGGATAAGAAGAGTACAATTGGAACTTGTCACTTCATAGACCAAGCCTTGTGTCCTAGTTCAGTAAGAAGTAATTGGCTAACTCAATTTCCACTGTTGAGTTAGAATGTTATGCTGTCGGAATTTGCTATATGTAGAGTCTCTAAATATAACAATAGTTATAGGATTATGACATCGAGGCAAAAGAGACTTTAATCATGTGTGATAGTACGAGTGTAACCACAATCACTCATAAACATGTATTGCACTCAGGGACTAAGTTCGTGTTAGGAATATGCCCTTGAATGCCACTCAGAGGATGAGACAGTTAGAGCATTGTATTGTAATTATGAACACATATCGTATAAGACATTTATTATTGCTATATTATTGTATATTATTGGAATCATGATTTGTTATATAGAATAATAGTCCTTGCATTTGAGAGCAAACATATAAGATAAGGAGATAGGCTCTGGAAGTGTTTAGGGCTCGAATGTTTAACTGCTTCGCAAGTCGATAAACTTAACTGGGCATCAAGATTAGACAAGACTTGTATAGTGTGTACTTTGATATGGAGAGTGCAATATTATAGGTATACTCATGGGATTGGTATACTCGAACTCGACTCACCTTGATTCGATCACATGAATTTCACTCTGGGATAGTTAATGACTGAATCAAAAGGTTGTGGTATGTATACGTGAACCTTTGACTTGAGGATTCAGTAGGAGATGTGTGCTTATGATATTAAGTTAGTCACTAGAGTAGTTCGATCTAATCACTGGCTGGTGGGGTCAACCTCGAAGTGCAACTTGGTGGGCAAGTAGCAGTCTCTACTGATACCAAGATATGATTCTTTCTCTTGTAAGTGAACATGTAGATGTTCTATGCGGTTAGTGGTAAATGAGAACATAAGTCGTTGGCCAGAACATTTAGATCCAGTTGTATTTGATACACGAGAGCTCAGTGATCTCTCTTTGCACTAACAAATGTATGGAGTCAAGCTACAAATAGGGTTTGAAATTATTGTGACCCTAATACTTGATCGGGATATATGACTGAGAGATTTATACTTACACAATATTCCTAATGTAAAGGTTTTGGAATGATGCCTATCATTCGTTCTCAGTTGGGTTATAGTGTAGGTCACAGGACTGGCTAGGTGGTGCTAACACTCTTTGGATCCTTCCATTGCTAACTGAGACGAGCCTACAGAGTCACGCACATAGGACAAGCGATGGATTAATTGAGCTTGTTCTCTCTTGGTTAAATATTAGACACTGGATGTCTAATTTAATTTATTGGATAAATTAAATCGATCTCGTGAATTAAATAAATTACTGGGTAATTAAATTTAGTTCATATTATTTCTTAGAGAAATATATTTATTATAATTAAATAATTTGATTAATTAATTATTTTAATTAATTGTATTAATATTAAAACATATCAAGGTGTATCTATCGTACTAGACACATGAGAGTTCGTCTTAAAAACCAAAGAGAACCAATCATTTTATATTACATGCTTCGCCCCCCACTCACATGGTGTATAAACACTTTTGTCTTTCATGGTGATTTGATGAGGTGTGTGGGGACATTAATTATACGTTTGATGTATAAGTAAAAGTGGCATGTGATGGCATGTAGTGAGGATTTTTAGTTTAAATATCAAACCAAAAACATCATCCTCCCACACATTTATTCAATCGGTCGTGCAACAAGAGAAAGGGATAGATTTTTTTCTCAAATTGTGAACTTGAGTTCAAGTGTGTTCTTGAGAGAAAATTTGTGAAATACACTTACGAGTGTTTAAATCTATCATATAAGCTTCTACTATCATCTTATAGCCTTGTTCTTAGGGAACAAGAAGATAGAAGTTAACTCCGATTGTCTTTCCGAGGCGTGATTCATAGAGGCACGATGTTTTTGGTGCTTGGAATTTTGCAAAAACTTCGACAAATTTGGATCATGTTCATCAATAATATTTAATCAAAGGTATTCAAGGTATGATTTCTAAATCCATACTTTAAATTATTTTATTTATATATACAATGCTTTATCGATCTTGTTCCGTGGTTCGATTTATTGATTGGATCAATATTATTATTTTGCTGCGCCTTTGATCCCCGAATCCCAACAACATATTAATATGAAGCATCACTTCAGCAGGAATCATGCCAAAAATAAGGATGCTCGGATCGAGAAGGTCCACACAGACATCCAGATTGCGGACATCTTCACCAAGCTTCTAAGTCCAACAAGGTTCTATATGCTCTAACAAGAATTATAAATGATACAACTTGATTAAAACCCCTGTAATTTTTACATTAGTACTCATCAATTGAGGGGGAAGACCTATGTGTACAGTATTCATACTTATTACTGTACATATAAACTATCAAGTCATATCTTCAATGTAGAAAGAAGAGGGTACAATATCCTTCCTCCAGTTGTAATGTAGGAACCTTGAATACATTGTTAATCACTAATTGTTGTAAGAATTGAATCCTATATGTACCAATTAGAGGAAATGTTGTATTTTCGTGGACACAACAAACATACTATAGGATTTCAATTAATTGTTCAATTACATCCAATTCCGTATACTTATCTTGTTAAACCACATTATGACCATGTGAATCATCTGAATTTAAAACGCTTGAGTATTTACTCTCAAAACAACACCTCAACTTTAAAGCCTTGAAACCCATAATTTTGAATTTTATAAACTACTAATCGTGCATATTGGAGGCTATAATATGTTAGAGTGTAGGACCGATAATCATGTTCTAAAACTGATGGATTGGACTTACTAGTTATGTCTCGATTCATCGTGTTCGTTAGTTTAAAAACCGTTCCCATCCCTTAAATTTGACCATTCGCTGTAACCTAGTCCTCCAGGACCTACAAAAGGGCACTCTTGTTGACTTAATGTCTCCTTACTAAATTCAAGCAATAGTATGAGACTACAACATACAGTGCAAACACTGAGCAATTTTCTGTGAATATTTTATTTCATCCTTCTTCGAACTTCTTTGTATTGGCGTCTTCTCAAACATATTCTCAAACTCTAAGGAGGAAGGACTCCTTGGCCATTGATGGCAGGATTTTTGCCAGGCAGTCCTCCAAGAGATGGTTGAATCTGAATCTAAAGACCTGAGGTCGATGAAGGCTATTGTCACCATAGTAAAATAGAAAGGACTCTACAGGATGGGAAGCCTGCATGCTGCAAAATATGATGAAGGCATCATAGAGGATTTCTATTTTAATGTGCCTTTTTATTCTAATGATCCTAAGAAGGATGCACCTTTGACTGCTATTGTTAGCACAGTAAAGGAAAAGAAAATCACAATTTATACAGCTCTTCTGCAACAGCTGTATAAGTTACCCAATGATGATCTGATGAAGATATGGGGACCTTCGGTGATGACATGGTTGACCAGTATTGGAAGATTTTCACTAGAAACCATCTTGATGACAATCCTCATCTCTCTTGTCACAAGAAGAACTTTGCACTGCCTTATGTTTACTTACATGAACTTTGTTGCAAACTTCATTGCGGCATTCCTGAAAACTAGACTGGTGCATTTGAGATATGCACCGGTTTAAGGTTTAGACTGACGATGGCTATTATGATTCGTCAGAAAGTTAATTGGTGTCAAATTCTTTTCCTGAGATTGCATTAGGAGGCTTAGAAATCTAAATTGCTAGAAGATACTTTGGTCTGATTTTGAATTATATCATAACCAACTGCATGTTCAATAGTCTCCAAACGCTAAGAAGATTCAAGTAGGCAAGTTCTTGGGCGAAGATAGACCTACACTTTACAACAAGGAGACTTTTGTTGAGAACCATTCGGACTCGAACTCCATGCCTATCGAGTGATCCTCGAGATGTCAACCAACCACGTGCTCAATAGTCTCCAAATATTAAGAAGATTGAAACAGGCAAGTTCTTTGAAGGAGATAGACCTACACTGTATAAAAAGGAGACTTTTGTTGAAAACCTAAAGCAAGAAATGGGTTGTTCCCCTCAGCATTCGCCTACAGCTATCGAGAAGAAAAGAGAAAAAGCACAAGTCTTATAAGAAGGCTTCTAAATCTACTTTTTCTAAAGCGACTCAGGTGGCTCTAGAAACCCTAAAAGTGATTCAAACTGAAGCTGCCCCAACAGCTCCTCATGTGACTTCAGTAGTCCCTGAGTTTGTCACTAAGTCCATTCATACAAAGGTCATCCCATCTGTTGTCGCCACTCTAGAAGCTGTTGTAACTACAGCTGATCCTGAGCCATTCGTGGAAATGATGAATGACCAAGGGTTTATTAAACTCGAAGGAATCGGTGAATTAGCTGCCCCAATGGAGCCGACAACCGCCTCTTCAAATAGGGTACCCACCTATATTAGAAGCCCATCTCCATACAGAGAATCCCATACTATACGGATCCATACTCCTCCCTGGGAACCCACACCCTTCAGATCCCATTCCTACAAGGATGTCCCGACCTTTGTACGAAGTCCCTGCCCATCTCAATTAATAAATGAGACCCTGTTGGCCATAGAGTCAGAAGCCGCAATTGAGAGGTGTAATGTCCCGAAAGGCTACAGGTACCTAGTATGAAGAGTCATATAATTGGACTAACTAGCAACAAGAAAAGTTTGTGGTAGAGGTTACTGATGCTGGGAATGTTGAATCCCTCATCAAGTTCGATGATCATTTCTACCACGACCTTATCAATCTGCATTTTCACGACCAGGAGAAAGCTCGTCTCAAGGTCAAGCAACTGAGTTCGATGTAGAATCAATGCCCAAGTCATCATTCTATTCCCAACTCTAACACTTATGATAATGCAACGCAAACAAAAATCTGCATGCGACGAGAAGATGCTTT
Source organism: Orobanche coerulescens (assembly GCA_033398695.1). Lineage (NCBI taxonomy): Eukaryota > Viridiplantae > Streptophyta > Magnoliopsida > Lamiales > Orobanchaceae > Orobanche > Orobanche coerulescens. The sequence goes on along the minus strand of CM065803.1, from coordinate 103,665,327 downwards.
AGAAGTGGAGTTTGTGAAAACTCAAACAGCACAAGGCCGGGGGACTTCCAGGCTAACCAGAGATTAGGCCAGATCCCCCATTCATCAAATAACTTGTTGGTCATGGTATACTTAAATGACAACTTAGAGGAGGGGAGAATAAGCTACACTCTCTTTCGAAGTTAAATGCGTAATGGAAGACTATATGCAAGTTGTTGTGACTACAACAACTAAATGATCTCCTATTAGCTCAGTGCTTATCGGGGGTTTTCAGAGTAAGTATATTAAAATCACAAGTAGTAAGTAAAAAGTAAGTAAAGCAAGTAATAACACAAGATGTAATGTGGTCTGAGGTAACATTCTCTACGTCCACAGGTTCTCCATACAGGAGGAAAGTTTATTAAAATCAAGGCGTACAGAACTAGATGATTTTAACTAAACAAGGCACTATATCTTTCACACCGATTGATTCAGCTGACTGTAGCTTAATCCGTTCACACAAATTGGTTGTAGGCTCCTTGAACTGAGTACTTCTCACACCGATCAAAGCTTCATTCCAAACTCTATTCATCCCAAATAGCTTGTAATGGTTCGTTCTTAGTCCACACAGGGCTAATTTACTCAACATCAAATAAGGTAGTGCAATTATCCGAACAACAAATGTAGGCTATTAAGATCCTTATTGTAATGTGATGTTCACTTGTTTAGGATAGATTATCTCTTCTATAAGAATGGCGATGTAGGGTTGAAGAGAGTGCTTGCTCTTTTTATGATATCTCAAGATTTGTTCAATCAGTAAAATGCTAAGTCATTCAATAAGTGAGCAAGTCCTCATGTCTGGGCTATTTATAACCTCGAAAATAGAATTGTTATAATATAGTTGTTGGCCGGTTGGTGAAATATGGACCCTTCATATTAACGACTGCTAAATGTTTGAATTGAAGTGCCAACATTGACATTCTTTTGGCCTTCATTAAATGCTCTGTAGTCCAGAGTCTTTGGACTACTCGTGCATGAACTCAACATCGAGATAGAATTAACCGATGGATTCATCGTAGTTTTCAAGGTGTTGACTTCCAAGCCTGTAAAACCCTTGCTGTTTCACATGAGTAACAACCGTGTTTATCATGTTCATGTCCTCCAACTCTAATATTATCCTCTTTTAAAGGACGGATATGGCAAAGATCCTACCGTCAGATCACACAGTCCTTTTCCTTCATGGTTTGAGATGATGTCTGAGAAGATGCCATTGAAGGAAGTTGAAGAAAGGAGATGAAAATCTGCACAAAATCACAAGTATATAAGCTCTGTATGTTGTAGGCTTATACTATTGCAAAACGAAGTAAAGAGTCTTTAGATATGCATACCTTGACCTTTTATAGGTGCTGGAGGTCTAGGTTATAGCGAATCGGTCAGATTTAAGGGATAAGAATGGTTTTTGAATGAACGTACAAGATGGATCAGGACATAACTGGTACGTCTTATCCATCAATTTTTTGAAAGTTAATGCCGGTCCCACATCTAACACATTACTATTGGGATTCGTTGCCGAAACCGAAGGCGCAGCGGAAACAAAATAATAATAAAATCGAACCCTTAAATGGACCGATCATGCATCGTATATACGAATATAAATAGACAAGAGTAAGTTAATCAAAAACATACCCTTGTATTTATTTGGGACCGAAGAAAATTATGTAAACACTTACTCGAAATCTCACATATCAGAATAAATTGTGGAAGACCGAAAACACCATGCTTCCACTAGCCACGCACCGGAAGATGATCGAAAAAACATATATATATATATTTATTCTCTAAGAATACGGCTAGAAATATATATAGGAGCTCACTTATGATTTTACAAACACTCTAAGTGATGTAAAATATTTTTCTCTTATTATTTCTCTTAGAAATGATGAAGAAAATAAAAGAACAATCTCTCTCTGTTTTTCTTGGTCTTGGCCGTGAGTTTAGATGTAGGAATCAAAATATGATTATGGTGGCGTGGGTATATAAAGAAAAATCCATACATCATGCCAAAATCTTTACGAAAAAAATATGCACCAAGTGTTTATATTCTCAACCCCACAATATATAATCATATCTCATCAAAAATCAAATAAAACCAAAACAATAGAGATATATTTTATATGAGGGGGGGCACTATAAAAAAATAAGAGTTGGTTCATTCTGGTCCGTGAAACGGACCCTTGTATGTCTAGTCCGATAGATACACCTTGGTACGTCTCAAACAAAACTAATGCAATTAATTAATCGAATTATTTAATTATATTTAATATATTATTTCTCCAAGAAATAACTATATATGAATTAAATTAATTACCCAGTAATTTATTTAATTTAGTGGACCGATTTAATTTATCCAATAAATTAAATTAGACATCCAATGTCTAAAATTCATTAAGAGATAATAAGCTCAAATTTATCCGATGTCTCCCTAATGCGTGACTCGGTAGGTTTGTCTCAGTAAGCTAGGCGAGAAATCAAAGAGTTATAGCACTACCTAGCCAGCCTAGAAGCCTATACTGTAACCTTACTGAGAACGAATGATAGGGGATCATTCAAGAACCATTCTATCGTGAATACCAGTATATGTATAAACCTTTATTTCATATGTCCCGATCAAGGCATAGGGTCATGGTCAGTCAAACCCTATCTGTATTTTGATGTTATGCCTGAGTTAATGCAAATTGAGATCACTGAGCTCTTGTGAATCTAATACAACTAGCTCCAATGCTTTGGCCAAAGACTTATGATCTCATCTGCCAATAACTGCATAGGACATATACCTATTCACTTATAGGAGAAAGAATCCTATCTTGGTATTTAGTAGAACCTGCTGCTTGCCCGTCAAGATGCATGTTGAACTTGACCCTCAACTTCCAGTTTTCTTGGTCGAACTACGCTACTGAAAATCTTAACGTCACAAGCACATGTCTACTAAATCCTCAAATCGAAGGTTTACGAAAACCTATCACAACCTCTCGATTCCGTCACTGACACTCTCAGAGTGAAATCCATGTGACGAATCAAGGGTGAGTCAGTTCGAGTATACTAATCCCAATAGCATACCTACAACGTGTGCTCCCACTAACCATTAGCGACGATAGGCACTCTCCAAGTCATAGATCACATCATACAAGTCTCCACATAAACTTAACGCCCAGTCAAGTTTCATCGACTTGCGAACGATTAAGTATTTGAGCCATAAACTCTTCTAGTACCGATCCCATTATTCAATAAGGAGTGGAATATTTGCTTTCAAATACATGGACTAGTTTCTCTATATATATTTACGAGTCAGGAATGCCAGTGACTTCCAGTAAATAAAGAAACAAACAATTGACTTCTTATAAGAATTTACATAATAACAAGTACAATGTCCTCTCTCATACATCCTCTGAATGGTATCCAAGGGCAAATTCCTAACAATCTCCCGCTTGCACTCAATGCCACACAGTATGGTATCGAATACCTATATTCTCCAGATGACGCGCCAAGCTCATCTGTGAGAGTGGCTTGGTCAGTAGATCAAAGACATTGTCTTGTAAATCTACTCTATCAGCACAATTATCCTTTAACAAATTCTCTCACGAGATGATACTTTCTCTCAATGTGTTTGTACTGTTGTGAAACCTCGGCTCCTTGGCCTGCGTTACAACTTCATCATTATCGCACAACATCGAAACAGGCAGCTCACCACATGGTATCACTTGAAGTTTACCCAGAAACTTCTTAATCCAAAACCCTTCCTTAGAGGCCTCCAAGGCCGCTTGATACTGATCCTGACAAGTGGAATCAGCAGTCGCGCTTTGCTTGGCGCTTCGCCAAGATACTTCTCCTCTCTTAATAGCAAAAATGTAGCCACAAGTAGACATCGAGTCGTCTTTTTATCCTTGGAAGTCTGAATACATTCAGTTCTCTACCACCATACATAAGAACCAGATCTCTAGTCCTTCTTAAGTACTTGAAAACGTTATTTCCTGGGTTTTCCGCAAACTACTTACCACGCTCACAACGTGTGTAGTGTCAGGTCTCGTACACAGCATAACATACATAAGGCTACCCACGGCCGAAACGTATGGTATAGTACTCATTTCCTTTTATTGTTCCTTATTTTGAGGACACATCTTCGAGGCGAGTTTTATTTCATGTCGCATCGAAAGAAACCCTCTTTTAGATTCATCCATCTTAAACCGCTTTTAGATTTTATCTATACAAAGGGCTTGGGAAAGACATATCATTCTCTTCACTCTATCCCGGTAGAGCAGAATTCCAAGAATATAGGTAGATTCTCCCAAGTCTTTCATAGAGAACCTACTCGACAGCCAAGCTTTCACAGAAATGAGCAATCCCACATCATTTCCTATTAGTAGAATGCCATCTACATACAGTACTAAGAATCCAATTTTGCTCCCACTAACCCTCTTGTTTAAGGTTCCTCTTCATTTTGCATGAAGTCAAACACTTTGACAGCCTCGTCAAAATGAAGGTTCCGACTACATGAAGCCTACTTTAGTCCATAAACGGAACACTGAAGCTTACACACATTATGAATATCGACCTCGGACACAAAGCCTTTAGCTGCTCCATTTAAATCAACTCCTCGAGGAATCCATTAAGGAAAGCCCTCCTTACGTCTATCTGCCATATCTCATAATCGTGGTAAGCAGCTATAGCAAGCAGCATCCGAATAGACTTGATCATGGATATGGGTGAGAAGGTACCGTGGTAATCGATCCCTTATTTTTTGGGTATAACCCTTTACCACAAGCCTGGCCTTATAGATGTCAACCTTGTCATCCCCATTGATCTCCTCTTGTAGATCCACTTGTTCCCAATGGGCATGCTGTCCTTGGGGCGGTCTACTAGAGTCCACACCTAACTGGCATGTATCAATTCTATCTCAGCTTCCATAGCTTCCCGCCATTTCGCGGAGTCTACATCCACCATCGCTTGGTCATAGGTTGCGGGGTCGGTCTCTTGGCTATCACCTGGAAGCCCATGGAGACCCATTTCCTCCAAGTGCATAAAGTCATACCTCTCAGGTAAATGAGACACCCTACTGGACCTGCGAGGTGGTTGTACTTGTGTTTCAGAAGGTTCGATTCCAACTTCTTGTACATGTGTCTCTTGAGGAGTTTTATTGTATTCTTCCAAAGAAATACTTCTACCTGCTCCACATTCTGGAATGAACTCATTTTCCAAGAAGTGTGCTTGCAAAGCAACGATGATCTTTTGATCTTCGGGCATGTAGAATAGACAACCTATCGTCCTAGATGGGAATCTAATGAAATATCCCTTAATAGACCTTGCTTCCGACTTCTCCACCTCAGTCTTCTTGACATATGCGGGACATCCCCAAATCCTAATATGATTAAGACTTGGTTTCGTACCCTCCCACATCTCATGTGGAGTCTTAGGAATGTACTTGGAAGGACATCTGTTCAAACTATAAGCATCAGTAAAGAGCATATAGCCCCAAAGGTAAATCGGTAAGTCGGTGTAGCTAAGCATGGAACAAACCATGTCCAACAAGGTTCCGTTCCTTCTTTCCGACACACCATTTAACTGAGGAGTTCCGGGAGGTGTAAATCGTGACACTATTCTGTGCTCCTTTAGGAAATCATTAAACTCTATAGTCATATAATCGCCACCTCGGTCCGACCGAAGTGCTTTGATATGATTACCAGTTTGCTTTTCGACTAGGGCCTTAAATTTCTGGAATTTCTCAAAGACCTTAGATTTATGTTTCATTAAGTACACATGACCATACCTAGTATGATCATCCGTGAACGTAATGAAATACTGATATCTGTCAGGTGCTGCTTCCAAAGCACCACACATGTCTGTTTGGACTAATTCAAGTTTATCAGGGACTTGGTCATTTTGCCTTTAAGGCAAGATTCACAAGTTGGAAAGGGGTCCAATCCCAATGGGCCCATAAGTCCATCTTTTTTCATTTTGTAAACCTTGGTCTGACCAACATGACTAAGTCTAAGATACCATTTCAAAACTTGATTAGTTTTATCCCTACCACGATTCCGAGTCATAGTGTTCACAATTACTTTGTTACTTAGGTTGAGATGATACAATCCATCTAGCAATGTAGCAGTACTTACTAATTTATTTCCAAAATAAATCTTGCAAGTACTATTACCAATGAAAAATGAAAAGCCATTCTAATTCATGACCGGAATAGATACAATATTTTTATTGATGATGCATTTTATCAAAACATTTAAAAAGAACATCAAAGGATCGACAAACGGCGTACATTCTTTCATAAATCAAAAATCTTCAAAAACAAGTGGAATTAGCGCTCGGTATGCACTTAGTCTATAGCGCATGATACACAAGGAGTTTGGACTTATTCTGAAATAGTTTAATGCATGCTATTTGCCCTCTGATATGATAATTAGCGCATGCCATTTACAATAATAGCGCACGCTACCTATTCTGAGTGTAATCAAGGCAGAAAGGTTAGTGAAGTCTGCCAACCTCAGTTAACGCATGCTACCATGAAGTTAACGTACGCTATGAAGAAGTGGTAACACACTCTACAGACATTATTTGCGCACGCTACCTGATAGTGTATGCAAGACAATGAGCTCTTGAGATCAAACGAAGCAACAGTTAATGCACGCTACAATGAAGCCTAGTGCATGCTACGTGAAGAAATTTAGAGCACGCTAAATATTGAAAATTCTACCATTGGACAAAGATCCGTTCGATTGACCTTCTAGAACGCATAAATCACGCTCAGTCACAAAAGGATCTAAATGACTAGCTAGCGCACACTAAGGAACATAATAGCGCATGCTAGATTCAAAATTACTGCCGTTGGACGATTTTTGACAAGCGCTACTGCCATATTTGACCAAGAGTAGTGCACGCTAGAAGGAATATTAGCGCACGCTAACAATCACTATGCATTAACGGCTCCAAGGCTTGAAAAGCCTATAAATACCATCACATTTGGTATGGATGAACACAAAACTTCAAGCGAACTTGCATTACATTGAGCTCTGATTAAATTGCTATATTTCATCCATTTAAGTTGTGACAAGAACGATACGAGTGTTGTTCTTATATTGTAATATTTCATGTACTTCATATCTTCTTCAATTGTTGTGAGTGTTGCATCACTCCTTCACAAAGCTTGAGAGAAATGCTTTAAAGAGCTTCAATCCGGTGTTATTAGGATCATTGATCCGGAATTATTAGGATTAAACTCCAACGATCGTAAGTGATGATTTTCTAGTTCCTATAGAACACTAGAACAAAAAATATTTCTAAGTGATTGGTTGTGCTTGGACCAATAGAAGACAAGCGGTGTAACGGTTGTGCTCAGACCTATAGAAGACGAGACAAAGTTGTGTGTGGTTTCTCCTAAGCTAATAGAAAAGGAATGAAGAGAGAACGTGGTCACGTTTTGGACCAAACCTATATAATTCTTGGTGTTGTTTCTTTTTCCGCAAGCTATTATTTTTTATTTTACGAAAAACTTCATCCACTATTCAAACCCCCCCTTTCTAGTGGATATTTTGCTTCATCAATTGGTATTGGAGCGGGTCACCTCTTATATCGGTTTAACCACTGGAGGAAGATCCTCAATGGCACTTATGGCTCAGATTGAAGGTAATGCTCTCAACTGTCCACCTTTCTTCGATTGCTCTAATTTTATGACTAGGAAGAAAAAGATGGCTATCTTTGTCCAAGCCTATGATATCGAGATTTGGAAAGTAATTGCTCTTAGTCCCAAACTGGCTAAGAAAGAAGACGGGTCACTAAAAAAATTCAATGAATATAATGATGATGACTGGAGAAATACGCACATCAACTCCCGTGCTACTCAACTGCTATATTGTGCACTAAATCTCGAAGAACTCAATCGAATCTCTGCTTATGAAAGCGCTAAAGAAATATGGGAGATTCTTGAGATCACTCATGAACTCTTCTCAGCAAAATTAACGAGTGAAGTCAAAGAAACCAAAATTAACATGCTCCTCCACGACTATGAACTCTTCTACATGAAGGATGACGAAACCATCACCAACATGTTGGATCGTTTCTCAGCAATAGCCAATGGTCTTGCATCATTGGGGAAACCTATACCAAATAGCGATAAGGCAAAGAAGATCCTCCGGTCTCTTCCACATGAATAGGATGCCACGGTGACGGCAATTATGGAATCAAAAGATCTCAACAAACTTGAGTTCAGCGCCCTCATAGGATCGCTTATAAACTATGAGATTGTGCTGAAATCTAGAGGCTCCAAACCTAAGCCTCATGAGAAAGTTGTCGCTTTCAAAGTCGATAGCGATGATGACGATGAGGTTCCGAAAAATGAGGATGACGAAGAAATTGTGTTATACATTAAAAATATGACAAGATATAAAAATCTAATTCAAAAAAGGCAAAGCGGTCTTGGTCAAGATTCCCGGACCGACCAAAGGAAGAATCATTATGTTCCTACGAAAAAATTTGACAATAATTGTCGTAGGTGCGGACAATCTGGACACTATGCCAAGGATTGTCGAATAACGAACCCCAAGGGACAAAGTGAACGGTACAAAAATAAGGAAGTTCCTATTGCCTCTTGGAGTGATGATGAAGATGAGATCGAAGGAATCGGGGAATCTAATCTCGTTCTCATGGCTCTTGAATCTAAAGAATCCATCAATGAGGTTAGTTCTATTTATGAAGACGATCTTTTAGATTTATGTGAATCTAATAAGGATGATGAACTTCTAAATGCCTTTGAATCATTAAAAAGCGAATACGATGATATGGTTAAAATAAACATATCTTTGAAAAGAAAAAGAAAATCTCTTGAGCCAGAAAATTCAAATCTACGAGATAAAGGCAAAAATGTTGATCACACCTCCTGCCTTAATAATGAAAATAATTTGAAAATTGAGTTGTCTAAAACTCAAACGGAACTAAAGTACATAATGAATAAATTTACGCTTGGTAATGCGAAATTCGAAAAACATTTATCCATTCAAAAATATCCTTTATTAAAACACGGTCTTGGTTTTGATCCATTTAAAAGCGAAAAATCTCTTATAAATCCTGACAAAATTAAGAAACCAGGAATCATAGTCATTTACGAGAAGTAAATGAAGAAAGTAACAATAAAGTTCGTCCAAAATTAAGGACAATAAAAGTTCGACAAATTTGGGTTACTAAAGAGCCGATAGTTCCAAATGCCATTGGTGTTATTAACTTTGGAGGACCCAAAAGGGCTTGGGTTGTTGAAACAATATTTTTCATAACATATTTTGATGATGTTTATTTGAACAAATAACCTTAACATATTTTACAAAGATAGCGTATGTAATATACCTTTCATAATGTACATAATATGCATTGTTCCATCACACGTTAAATTGCAGGGTTACGTAGAGAATCTACGTTATGTGAAGACCTTAATGTACGTAACGTATACTTGGTAACATACGTAACGTGAAGGATTTATCCGTTGAAATGCTTCCAGAAGGTCAACAAAGTGAACGGTCTAATTGAAACTAACGTATGTAATCGTTGCCTCATAACATACGTAAATCAGTTCATTTTCAATTCAAATTGATCCGTTGGGACTTTCCAAAAAGTCATCAGAAAAGTCATCACTTCCAATGGTCGTATGAAAACAAGATAACGTATGTAATACATCAGATCATAAGTACGTAACAAGATGAAGCCAGTAGCCACTGCACGTTTCCATGTATTTATTATGGCCGTTACACATAAGGTGTAACGTACATTACAGTCCATACGTACGTAACATTGGTTACATAACGTACGTAAAGCAGGACTCCTATTCTAACGGGAAAATGGCTTCCAAGAGCTATAAATAGAGCCCTTTCAAGGTGTTAAAGATACACAATTATTATCAAACATACATACTCTCATCTGAGCTTATCACGCAAATCATTCTGAGATATACACATTCTGTATTTGATATAAGAAGAATTGTTCTACATTACTATATACACACATGCTTGTATATGTAACACCCCCGAGATATTTGGAGAATATCATAGCGCCGTGAATCCCGACTTGGGACCCACTAGGCTTATCTTACTCACAACGTATCAAATTTGACAAAATCCACTTGGGAATTAATAAATTCGTTACAAACAAGGAAGTTCAACCACAGACAAACAATACCATGAAGAAATACAAGAAGTTGTACGACAATGGAAAAGGACTTTCCTAAAGTACTCGAGTACCATTTATTATTACAAGGATAAAATGGACCGAAGAGAACAACGACCAAACAAAATGGAACATAACTAGCCACAGTATCACGCCTCGCCATCCTCATCGTATCGTCCCGGTGCTCGCTCGTATGGATCCTTAGGACCTGAAAAACACAAAAGTAATTTTCCCCAAATGAGAGGGGTTAGAGCAAGTATTACAAGTGAAACGTCAAGTCTTATACATAAAAGCATATGCACCAATTCAAAGCCATGATAATGATTTTCCGGAAAATACAATTATCCAAACATATTTAGAAATGATGATATCTCTTGATTAACCATGGACTCGACAATGCGCGAATCCCTCCTCGACACCATCGGATCATCTCGGAGTGGCTAACCCAAATGTTCACGGAACCGACATAAGCGGAACCCTCCTCGACCCCGTCGGGCCCTCTTGGAGTGAACGAATATAACTCTCTCAATCACATGCATTACTTTTCACATTTAAGAACATAACTTTCACAAGAATCACTTGCCTGGAATCGAGAGAAAAGGGTACGGACGACAAGGTACCAAGATTGAAGGATTCGACAACTCCGAACCTAGACAAGTTCATAATTCAATTATCAAAACCCCATCGGTATGAAAATAAGTTGGAATCACTCGAATTTACTACCCCGATACATGTGTTCCAGGAATAATTCTCTTAGATGGTGAATCGCAAGCCAAATATCCCAAATACTCAAGAACTCTGGAAATCTACCAATAAATCTGTAGGAAAACATGTATCCAAGGTAGATAATTCATAATCGATATACTCTAACATAACAACAAGATGGATCGAAGAGATCGGATGGAAAATCCCCAAATCCCAAAAATCTAGGGTTGTGAGAAGTTTACCTTGATTTGGAGCGGTGGGGAGGATTAAACATTGATAAATCCGAACTAGTAACTCAAAGATGTTGCTAGATAATTGCAGCTCGAAGAACTCCTAACAAATCGCCCGGAATCGCCCTAAATCGTCCAAGGAGGTGAAGGAAGGCAGAAATGACGATTTGGGAACGAAAGTGTCCTATTTATACTAAATAGGAACTAGCGTGCCCTAGTCATGAAAATAGCGCGCGCTATCGGACTCACCAGGCAGTCCAGTGGCCTCTGCCAGCTTCGTTAGCGTACGCTAACACCTGCTAATAGCGTGCGCTAGAGCATTAAAATAGCGTGCGCTAATTCTTTCTAATAGCGTGCGCTACTTGGTAATCGGTGCCCAGTCCAGAACCTACTGTCCCCAGTTCTGCTCTCTTTAGCGCACGTTACTCGAGTAACGTAGAGTGCGCTACCACTAAAATCTAGCGTACGCTACTAGTCACACCTAGCGAGCGCTAGGAATTCCCTTTTTCAGTCTAGTAGCTACTGGACTGTCTGCCTCCAATACATTAGTAGCGTGCTGTGATTATAACAGATAGCGTGCTCTACTCTCACTAAATTAGCATGCGCTACAAGGTGTGCGTAGCGTGCGCTACCCTTTACACTGTAATATCCGACTGTAACTTTTCATTCTTACCTGTCGTTGTATTATTCGGATAATCTGATTATCAGAAATCGTTGCATTTAGTATTATGTTGAGGTATTATATATTTGAATATCATATCATTGTTATTTCATATGTGATGATTCGATGTTATTAGAGTGTTGCATTTTCGAATTTTTGTTAGTGTAGCGTACGCTACACAGTACTATTAACGTACGCTAATCCTGTGTATTAGCGTGCGTAAGGTTTCCTCAGTTGCGTACGCTAAGAAGGAATCTGGCAGCAGTTGACTTCAACACGTGAGCCTTTTTAACCGGTAGCATGCATGCGATCTAAGTCTGAGCTGTCATGTCGGTGAGAATCTAATTTTATTAGCGTGCGTAACCCATTCTTCATTAGCGTGCGCTAACGGCCTGCGATAATTCAAGACAGTAGCCACTGTAAGCCGCTTACGTACGTAATATCGTCCGGATAGCGTACGTAAGGGCATTAGCGTCGCTAAAGCATCTGATAGCGTGCGCTAAGTCTGCACAGTCTATTTATAGGACCAGCCTGTTTTTCATTCCTTCACAACTCTAAACCGATTCTCTCTCCATTTTATCGTCCCTCTGCACTCTAAAAACGATATAAACCTTCACCAACTTGTTTCTAAGCCTTGAATCTCGGAGTGGAGCTCATTTTCTTGGAAACTTGGAGTTGTTTTTAAGCTCGGGATATATTCTCTCATATCATTGAAGTTATTCTTCATTTCTGGAGGTTGGTGTGTTTTCTTCTCTGCATTATTTTCTTATGTTGAGTATTAATGACGAATTATACTTCACCTAGAGTAGATTAAGCAAGTAAAACAGTGTTCTAATCCAATCTTTTTAGCACTTATGATGAATATGTTAAATAAGGGTTTGAGATGGAGGTGTTCTTGATGATATAGTGATTTCAATCATGTTTGTAGCTGTCATTACTCAACACGGGCGAATTTAGCTCGGTAGAACTTTGATGAATCGGTTAGCTTCTTCATAACTGGATTTAATTAAGAACTTAATATCATAAAGTGATTAAACACCATTTTAAGTATTTATTTACCTTGAGAAGAACTTGATGATGTTAAATATGAGATTAGATGATCTAGTTCAGAAACCTTAGAAGCTTTAACAAAGCATATCTGTTCAGTTGCACAAGTCCTTGAAGATTGATAAAGGTTTTGATAATTACAACAATAACTTTTCATAAATCTATTGTGTTGAGAACTTAGAATGTTTGATCATCATACTAGAATTGGTGAATTCCCCATCATGATAATGAATCCTCCAGCCTTGTAACAAGGACTTTGATAACCTTCATAAGTATGGTGTAATCTCAGAACTTATGAACTTGTTGTTAGCTTAAAGTCAATTTAAATGAGAGGAGAATAATCATAATGTGCAGATTTTACCTTTCAACCTTTTAATGTCTTGGAAAGTTTAATCATCATAAGATGATCTTAACATCACAATTGGTTATTCAAACATACCCTTGATAGAACTCTTGTTTATGGTGAACCATGCGAACATTCGGTAAATTTTGTAAACCGATTCTTATAGTTGTATTGATGTTAGAAGGATTCCTGGCATAAGGCTTCAGTAATTTGTAGTAACAAACTATTCTAAAGGATTGTAGGTTGACGTCTTACTAATCCTAGATTAATAATTATACGAATATGTTTTGAGTAAAATGTATTTCGTTTAAGGTTGATTGTTCGGGTAAAACTTGTCGAGGACCGTTCGTTCGTTCCGATAAGAAGAGGACTATTCTCGTCTCCGTATTAAGGCAAGTTATCTTGCTTGGTTATAATGATGATTAGATTCTTATGATGATTATATATTTCATGTGTATGAATTGTCCATGTGACGTTTGTCGTGATTTGATATTGTCCTTGACATTATGGGACTGCATTCCCAAGTACGCCGTTTTGAATCGTTGATCTCGTTGGTCCTTATTTTCACTTTGGTGAGTCTTTCTTGATCCTTAATTGGATGTGTTATCCTTTGAGTTTCGTTGTCATGTTGTATCGTGACATATCCGGAATCATATCTGCGTGCCGATTGGTTATTGTGTAGGATTTTTAGCCAGGCACACGATGGTCATGCGTGGATGTTTCCGCATTGGACCGTGCACACGAGAAGTTAGTTCGTGAGGCTAATTAGGTACATTGTCCCACGTATATTTCTGGATTCCGTATACGGGGTGGACATGTGCACGGACACATTTCCGGATCGGGCGTACTGTGATGTCCATCTTGAGCCATAATGTTAATCGTTCACAGACCATGTATGATTGGATGTGTTCGATATTTTGTGACTGATTGTTTCATACGCCCGAGGGGTATGATTAATAGTCGGAATGATTTTCTTGAGATCTATATATGTGAATTGTATAATGTCGGAAGAATTGATTATCATGTATATCTGACCCTGTGTTGGGCGAAATACTTGTATTGTATTTTAGGTCGAGGCAAAGGCAAGGCACGGGAAGAGCATGTTGACGGCGAAGGATTCGGAGGATACTAGTTCGGGGGCCCCTCATCTTTGTTGTCCGGTTATGTTAAACCGTGTTGTGTTATTTCCTGTTCCGTTTAAATTGCTATTTGGTTGTATTTGACATTTGAAGTATTTTCCATCTCCATATGGTTTATACTTGTTTTTGGATCCTGTGTATTGTAAGGCCGTTGGCCATAATTTGATAAACTCCTAATCGGAGAAATGACTTTTCGTTGTGATTCGGTATCACAAATAATATTTATTTAACCTGTTTTGGATATCGCCTGGTGGGTCCCAGTGTGGGATTCACGGCACTGTAATAACCGCCATTTGGGGTGTTACAGAAGATGGTATCAGAGAGTCGTTTTCTTTCATGAGTCATTGAGAAATGAATTAGTATCAAGAAACCTTCGTGTCACGTGTGACCTGTGCAAGCGCCTGACCCTGCGAGCCAAATGCGGTATGTACTTTATGAGCCATGGTTTAATTACTGGCATGATATTGATATCAGTATGGATCTCTTTGTTGATCATGTTATTTCAAGGAATTATGACAGGATTTATCTGATTGATAATCCGAGGTAAATGCTGAATTGATTATACAATCGAAATTGTTCGACTTGACACCGATATGATATTCGGTGCGACATTTGTGGTATCGATAACCGTTTTCCTTTAATATGTAATTCCTTGTTGCTATTAACTTAGCATGAATTTTAGTATCTTGAACTGTACTTATGGTTATCATTACGATTGATTCTTTCAGTATGGAAAGGAACCTAAGAGGTCGTGGCAGAGGGGGACGAGGCCGCGGAAGGGGCCGAATCCCAATACCTCGAGCCAACAGACGCGCGAATGCGGATCAGAGTTCCGCAGACAGTGGTTCACCTTCTAGGGAACAATCGCACCACAGTGGGCGCGGGGATGCACGTGTCGATCCTTACGTCATAATGCAGGGCATGATGACACAGATGACCCAGATGGGTCAACTAATGGAAGCTATGCAGAGGGCCGCTACTGGCCAGCAGCAAGGGGCTCATCCTCCTCCTGTGATTGGCGGACCCGTGAGTCGAATTATCAGCGACATCTCTCGCCAGCGACCACCGACTTTTGAAGGCTCCTCTGAGCCTGCTGACATTGTGCATTGGATCGAGCATTTTGAGAAACTTTTCCAGATGGTGGACTGCCCGGAAGAGAATCGCGTCTCGGTAGCCGCGTATTATCTTAGCAAAAGCGCTCATACCTGGTGGCTTTCAGTAAGGCCAGCTGATGGTGTTTGCACATGGGAGGAATTTAAAAACCTCATGCTAGACCGTTACTATCCAGGGCCACTCCGTGAGGCCAAACTGTCGGAACTTTTGAACCCCGACCCGTCCGAAGACGATGATGTATTATCTGTTGCTGAGAAATTCCAGGCACTCTTTCCTTTTGCCACGACAATTATCCGAACAGAGGCCGACAAGATCAAATACTTTCTCAAGAGGCTTAAACCCCGAATGAGAATGCAGCTGTTGAATCACCACTGTACTACCTTACCGGAGTTTATCGAGAAGGCTCTGGAGTACGAGCTCACCGCGAAGGAGATTTCCAAGAAACAACCACAGTCCAACAACAAAAGGTCCAAGAACCAGAATCAGACTGAGAGTAACCGGGGGACATTCAGGAAGCCCCAGTCTTTGCCAAACCCCTCTGATCGACCACCCATGGCGTCGAAGCCAGCTGGATCGCACTCTCGAGCGGTCCCCTCATCTGTTGTGTGCTATAATTGCGGAGACCAGGGGCATATCAGTACCAAATGCCCGAAGCCTGCCGTCACATGCCTTACTTGTGGCAAGATTGGTCACCGTGCTCGTTTTTGCAGGGGTGGGCCCGGACATGATCCAGTAGCGTCTCATACTCCTATTCAATCCTCTGTCCAGAACCGGACGCCTCCGTCCGCTTCCTATCAGACCACCGGGGCGAATAGGGGAGTAGGCCGTGGGAATCAAAGTGGTACACACAGTGCCGAGGCTGAAACCAGGATTTACGAGATGAAGAGAGTGATGATCCCGAGGCGGCATGATTTCAGGTATACTCGAGATCCACTCCCAGCCTGTGTGTGTTCTTTTTGATACCGGTGCTTCACACTCCTTTATATCTTCTTCTTGTTTAAGTCGTTTGCCTCTAGACCATGTTATCAATTGTGAGCCCTACGTGATTGGTCTACCTGATGGTAGAAGAATTATTGGAAATCGTGAAGTCCAGATCGTCGATTCGTTTGAGCGACCGTGAGTGGTTGTCAAATCTGATTGTAGTCGATCTACCTAAGGATGATATAATCTTGGGCATCGATTGGATGGATCGTCACGATGCAATACTCGGTGTCATGGCGGATAGTTACCGTCACTTGATGATGGATTCGAGTGTATTTTTCGAGGTGATAATCCCGATCGTTAGGAGAGTCATCATGCTATGAAAGCGGTGGCCTTAATCAAGGGTGTATTGGTTATTGGTGCTACATGACCAAATCACCGATCGATCGATTGAATTGGCCGACATTCCGGTAGTCCGAGATTACCCGATGTATTTCGGATGAGTTGCCGTGCTTACCTCCTCATCGTGACGTGGAATTTATTATTGAGTTAGAACCCAGTCGTCCCGCTCTCAAAAGCACCGTACCGTATGGCTCCGACGAGATGCAAGAATTGAAGAACCACCGGAGGAGTTGGTGACAAAGGCTATATTCGACCTAGTGCGTCCCCGTGGGGAGCACCAGTGTAATTTGTGCGGAAGAAAGATGGATATCTACGCTTATGTATTGATTACCGTGAGCTGAACAGGGTAACCATCAAGAACAAGTATCCCTTGCCTCGTATTGATGATTTACTGGACCAACTTCAGGGAGCTGCCGTGTTTTCTAAGATCGACTTGAGATCTGGTTATCATCAGTTGAGGATTAGAGAGTCTGACATTTCGAAGACAGCATTCCGTACTCGCTATGGGCATTATGAGTTCGTGGTGATGCCATTTGGACTGACTAATGCACCGACAGTATTCATGGAGTTGATGAATCGAGTTTTTATTAACTATCTGGATCGCTTTGTAGTCGTTTTCATTGACGACATTCTGATTTACTCTCGCGACCACGAGGAACACGAGAATCACCTCCACCAAGTTCTCGATACTTTAAGGCGAGAACAACTTTATGGGAAATTTTCTAAGTGTGAGTTCTGGATGCCTGAGGTTGTCTTTCTCGGGCATGTTATATCAGCCGAAGGGGTGAGAGTGGACCCACAAAAGACGGAAGCCATTTGAGATTGGCTACCACCGAAGAACGTGAAGGAAGTTCGTAGTTTCCTCGGCCTAGCAGGTTACTACCGACGATTCGTGGAGGGATTCTCTAAAATTTCGCAACCGATGACTAACTTACTGCGGAAGGACAAGAAGTATTTGTGGTCAGAAGCATGTCAGAAGAGTTTTGAAGAGCTCAAGAGTCGATTAATTTCGGCCCCTGTTTTGGTCTTACCAAAAGGAACGGAAGGATTTGTGGTGTATAGTGACGCGTCGAGACAGGGTCTGAGATGTGTACTAATGCAGGAAGGGAAAGTAATCGCCTATGCATCGAGACAATTGCGACCCTATGAAGTTAACTATCCGACCCACGACTTGGAGTTAGCAGCCGTGGTGTTTGCTTTGAAAATCTGGCGTCACTATCTTTATGGAGTTACCTGCCAGATCTTTACGGACCACAAGAGTCTAAAGTACATTTTTACTCAGAAGGAGTTGAACATGAGGCAAAGAAGGTGGCTAGAATTAATCAAGGACTATGATATCGAAATCCTTTATCATCCGGGTAAAGCAAATGTGGTTGCCGACGCATTAAGCCGAAAGACAAGTGCAGAGCAGATCTTTGAGTCGTTTAACGACAGGGAATTGCAGTTGGACCTTATGAGGCCAGAAATTGAAGTTTGGTTACAACGTGTTCAGGGACAACTTTGCACCCTTGATATTTCTTCGTCTCTTGATGATATGATCAAATCGAAGCAAATTACGGACCCATTCTTATCTTGGGTTCGGGATGAAGTAACCCAGGGGAAAGCCCCTGGATTCGTGATCCACGAGGATGGATTGATACGTTTTAGAAATCGAGTTTGTGTACCCGCTGACGAAGAGTTGAAGAACTCTATCATGAGAGAAGCCCATGCTACCCCGTACTCTATTCACCCGGGCTCTAGCAAGATGTATAAGGATTTGAAGCAGAATTATTGGTGGGGGAATATGAAGCGTGAGGTTGCCGAATTCGTTTCGAGGTGTTTGACCTGTCAGCAGGTTAAGATTGAGCACCAGCGACCCGCAGGAATGCTGAAACCGCTCCCGATTCCTGAATGGAAATGGGAAGACATATCTATGGACTTTATCACTAGCTTGCCGACGAGTCGTCGAGGAATGAATACGATTTGGGTGATTGTGGACCGTCTGACCAAATCAGCTCACTTCTTGGAAATTAAGGACACATGGGGCCCCGAGAGATTGGCCCAGCTGTTTATTAAGGAAATTGTGAGACTACACGGTACCCCCAAGAGCATTATATCAGACCGTGACGGGCGTTTTGTGTCACACTTCTGGAAGGCACTTCATCGTGCGATGGGCACGCAGTTGAATTTCAGTACGGCTTTCCATCCACAGACTGATGGTCAGTCGGAGAGAACCATACAGACTCTAGAAGATATGTTGAGAGCATGTGCTCTTGATTGGAAGGACGATTGGGAAGCCCAGCTGCCTTTGGTGGAATTCACTTATAATAATAGTTGGCACGCTTCGATTCAGATGGCACCGTATGAGGCATTATATGGCCGTCGCTGTAGGTCCCCTTTGTGTTGGGACGAACTGTCGGAATCTCTGGGTACGGAACCCGATATGTTGTTAGCCGCCCGTGAGAAGATCACTTTGATTAGGAGTCGGTTGTTAACGGCTCAAAGTAGACAGAAGTCTTATGCTGACCATCGTCGAAGACCGCTTGAGTTCGAGGTTGGTGACCATGTGTTAATGAAGGTGTCTCCTACTCGAGGTGTTTTTCGTTTCGGGAAAAGGGGCAAGCTGAGCCCAAGGTATATTGGGCCGTTTGAGGTTCTGGAGCGTGTAGGTGATCTGGCCTATCGACTAGCCTTGCCACCGACCTTGAGTAAGATTCACAACGTGTTTCATGTCTCTCAGCTGAGGAAATACGTTGCTGATCCGAGCCACGTACTTCAATTCGAAGACATTGATTTAGCAGAGGATCATTCGTACGAGGAGCGTCCTGTACGGATACTCGAGAGGAGGATCAAGCAATTGCGGAACAAGACGATTCCCCTACTGAAAGTTCAGTGGTCACGACACGGAGTCGAGGAGGCTACGTGGGAGACCGAGGATAGTATGCGAGCAAGATACCCCGAGTTATTTACCCCTTAAGTTTCGGGGACGAAACTCTTTTTAAGGGGGGGGAGTATGTAATATCCGACTGTAACTTTTCATTCTTACCTGTCGTTGTATTATTCGGATAATCTGATTATCAGAAATCGTTGCATTTAGTATTATGTTGAGGTATTATAGATTTGAAGATCATATCATTGTTATTTCATATGTGATGATTCGATGTTATTAGAGTGTTGCATTTTCGAATTTTTGTTAGTGTAGCGTACGCTACACAGTACTATTAACGTACGCTAATCCTGTGTATTAGCGTGCGTAAGGTTTCCTCGGTTGCGTACGCTAAGAAGGAATCTGGCAGCAGTTGACTTCAACACGTGAGCCTTTTTAACCGGTAGCATGCATGCGATCTAAGTCTGAGCTGTCATGTCGGTGAGAATCTACTTTTATTAGCGTGCGTAACCCATTCTTCATTAGCGTGCGCTAACGGCCTGCGATAATTCAAGACAGTAGCCACTGTAAGCCGCTTACGTACGTAATATCGTCCGGATAGCGTACGTAAGGGCATTAGCGTACGCTAAACTGTCCTGATAGCGTGCGCTAAGTCTGCACAGTCTATTTATAGGACCAGCCTGTTTTTCATTCCTTCACAACTCTAAACCGATTCTCTCTCCATTTTATCGTCCCTCTGCACTCTAAAAACGATATAAACCTTCACCAACTTGTTTCTAAGCCTTGAATCTCGGAGTGGAGCTCATTTTCTTGGAAACTTGGAGTTGTTTTTAAGCTCGGGATATATTCTCTCATATCATTGAAGTTATTCTTCATTTCTGGAGGTTGGTGTGTTTTCTTCTCTGCATTATTTTCTTATGTTGAGTATTAATGACGAATTATACTTCACCTAGAGTAGATTAAGCAAGTAAAACAGTGTTCTAATCCAATCTTTTTAGCACTTATGATGAATATGTTAAATAAGGGTTTGAGATGGAGGTGTTCTTGATGATATAGTGATTTCAATCATGTTTGTAGCTGTCATTACTCAACTTCTGGACGAATTTAGCTCAGTAGAACTTTGATGAATCGGTTAGCTTCTTCATAACTGGATTTAATTAAGAACTTAATATCATAAAGTGATTAAACACCATTTTAAGTATTTATTTACCTTGAGAAGAACTTGATGATGTTAAATATGAGATTAGATGATCTAGTTCAGAAACCTTAGAAGCTTTAACAAAGCATATCTGTTCAGTTGCACAAGTCCTTGAAGATTGATAAAGGTTTTGATAATTACAACAATAACTTTTCATAAATCTATTGTGTTGAGAACTTAGAATGTTTGATCATCATACTAGAATTGGTGAATTCCCCATCATGATAATGAATCCTCCAGCCTTGTAACAAGGACTTTGATAACCTTCATAAGTATGGTGTAATCTCAGAACTTATGAACTTGTTGTTAGCTTAAAGTCAATTTAAATGAGAGGAGAATAATCATAATGTGCAGATTTTACCTTTCAACCTTTTAATGTCTTGGAAAGTTTAATCATCATAAGATGATCTTAACATCACAATTGGTTATTAAAACATACCCTTGATAGAACTCTTGTTTATGGTGAACCATGCGAACATTCGGTAAATTTTGTAAACCGATTCTTATAGTTGTATTGATGTTAGAAGGATTCCTGGCATAAGGCTTCAGTAATTTGTAGTAACAAACTATTCTAAAGGATTGTAGGTTGACGTCTTACTAATCCTATATTAATAATTATACGAATATGTTTTGAGTAAAATGTATTTCGTTTAAGGTTGATTGTTCGGGTAAAACTTGTCGAGGACCGTTCGTTCGTTCCGATAAGAAGAGGACTATTCTCGTCTCCGTATTAAGGCAAGTTATCTTGCTTGGTTATAATGATGATTAGATTCTTATGATGATTATATATTTCATGTGTATGAATTTTCCATGTGACGTTTGTCGTGATTTGATATTGTCCTTGACATTATGGGACTGCATTCCCAAGTACGCCGTTTTGAATCGTTGATCTCGTTGGTCCTTATTTTCACTTTGGTGAGTCTTTCTCGATCCTTAATTGGATGTGTTATCCTTTGAGTTTCGTTGTCATGTTGTATCGTGACATATCCGGAATCATATCTGCGTGCCGATTGGTTATTGTGTAGGATTTTTAGCCAGGCACACGATGGTCATGCGTGGATGTTTCCGCATTGGACCGTGCACAAGAGAAGTTAGTTCGTGAGGCTAATTAGGTACATTGTCCCACGTATATTTCTGGATTCCGTATACGGGGTGGACATGTGCACGGACACATTTCCGGATCGGGCGTACTGTGATGTCCATCTTGAGCCATAATGTTAATCGTTCACAGACCATGTATGATTGGATGTGTTCGATATTTTGTGACTGATTGTTTCATACGCCCGAGGGGTATGATTAATAGTCGGAATGATTTTCTTGAGATCTATATATGTGAATTGTATAATGTCGGAAGAATTGATTATCATGTATATCTGACCTTGTGTTGGGCGAAATACTTGTATTGTATTTTAGGTCGAGGCAAAGTCAAGGCACGGGAAGAGCATGTTGACGGCGAAGGATTCGGAGGATACTAGTTCGGGGGCCCCTCATCTTTGTTGTCCGGTTATGTTAAACCGTGTTGTGTTATTTCCTGTTCCGTTTAAATTGCTATTTGGTTGTATTTGACATTTGAAGTATTTTCCATCTCCATATGGTTTATACTTGTTTTTGGATCCTGTGTATTGTAAGGCCGTTGGCCATAATTTGATAAACTCCTAATCGGAGAAATGACTTTTCGTTGTGATTCGGTATCACAAATAATATTTATTTAACCTGTTTTGGATATCGCCTGGTGGGTCCCAGTGTGGGATTCACGGCACTGTAATAACCGCCATTTGGGGTGTTACATACACGAAGGTAGTATAATCGCATCAAGGATCCGAAAACAGCGACGATCTGAACAAGAAAAGGGATAAATCTAATTGACAAGAGTTCCAAGATTAATATAAGCTTACTAAACACTTACACGAGTGTCAAAATTACAAAGCGCAAGAGTAGAAGATTTACAAAAAGTACGGGTATTACATCCTCCCCCTCTTAAATGAAGTTTCGTCCCGAAACTTAAGAAATGAATAACTTTGGGTATCTAGTGCGCATGCTCTCTTCGGTTTCCCATGTTGCTTCCTCAACTCCGTGTCGTGACCACTGAACTTTAACCAATGGTATGGTTTTGTACCGGAGTTGTTTTACTCGATGCTCTAGTACTTTCACTGGTTTCTCTTCAAATATGACATCCCCTGCGATCTCGATGTCCCCGTAATCAATGATATGACTCGGGTCAGGGACATACCTCCTAAGTTGGGAAACATGGAACACACTGTGAACATGGCTAAGGGCTGGAGGTAAAGCCAACCGATAGGCCAGTTCCCCAACTCTGTCGAGAATCTCAAATGGTCCAATATATCTCGGGATAAGTTTGCCCCTTTTCCCGAACCTGAAGACTCCTCTAATCAGTGATACTTTGAGTAGGACATGATCTCCCACATCAAAGTCCAAGGGCCGACGACGATTGTCAGCGTAGGATTTTTGTCGACTCTGAGCGGTCAACAATCGGTCTCGGATGATGGAAATCTTCTCTTTGGTTTCCATCAACATATTGGGTTCCGTCCCGATTAAGTCTGAAGCTTCATCCCAACAAAGTGGGGATCTACACCGCCTACCATACAATGCCTCAAAAGGTGCCATCTTGATTGATGTGTGCCAGCTATTATTGTAAGTGAACTCGATCAAAGGTAGGTGTATTTCCCAATCGGTACTCCAGTCCAGGGCACACGCCCTCAGCATATCTTCCAATTTCTGGATCGTCCAATCAGTCTGACCGTCAGACTGTGGGTGGAAAGAAGTACTCAACCTCAACTCGGTGCCCAAGGCTTGATGGACCGCTTTCCAAAAATGCGACACGAAACGACCATCACAATCGGAAACAATAGACTTAGGCGTACCGTGTAATCTCACGATCTCCAATATAAAAATGCGGGACAATCGCTTGGGTCCCCACGTGTCCTTAACGCTACGAAAATGTGCCGACTTAGTCAATCGGTCAACAATAACCCAAATCATATTCATCCCCGACTTAGTCCTCGGCATCCCGGTGATGAAATCCATGGTAATATCCTCCCACTTCCATTCCGGAATAGGGAGAGGTTTCAACAGCCCGGTCGGCCGTTGATGCTCAATCTTGACTTGTTGACATATCAAACACCTTGACACAAACTCGGTGACATCTCTCTTCATATTATTCCACCAAAAACTCCTTTTAAGATCTTTGTACATCTTGCTCGTCCCAGGATGGATCGAGTAAGGTGTAGCGTGGGCTTCTCGAAGTATTCTCTGCCTCAGCTCTGAGTCATTCGGAACGCAAAGCCTACCTTGAAATCTCAAAATGCCATCCTCATGGATCATAAAACCGGGGGCTTTCCCTTTTTCCACATCCGCCTTCAGTTGGACAAGCATTGGGTCATTCCCATGTTTCTCCCCGACGTCGTCGATCAAGGACGGAATAATCTCAAGAGTACACATCTGACCCTAAACCCGTTGGATCCATACTTCGACTCCCTGCTCAATTAACTCCCGTCTGATCTTAACTTGAGGCGTAAGGACCTCAAGCATCTGAAGAGATATCGACTTCCGGCTCAACGCATCAGCTACAACGTTAGCCTTTCCTGGATGGTAAAGGATTTCCAAATCATAATCCTTTATCAGCTCTAACCAACCTCGTTGTCTCATATTCAGCTCCTTTTGGCTAAAAATATACTTTAGGCTCTTGTGGTCAGTATAAATTCGACATGAAGAACCGTACAAATAGTGACGCCAGATTTTCAATGCAAACACTACAGCAGCTAATTCCAAATCATGGGTAGGATAATTCAGCTCATACGGTTTAAGTTGCCGTGAAGCATAGGCAATTGTCTTATCATGCTGCAAGAGTACGCACCCAAGTCCTTGTCTTGATGTGTCACAATAAACCGAATACCCACCAATTCCCTGCGGCAGGGCTAAAACCGGCGCGGTAGTCAGATGCCTTTTCAGCTCTTCGAAACTCCGTTGTCTCTCTTCATTCCATTCGAACCTTTCGGACTTCTGGAGTAATTGAGTAAGTGGTCGAGCAAGTTTGGAGAACCCCTCGATGAACCTCCGGTAGTATCCGGCCAGACCCAAAAAGCTACAAACTTCCTTTACGTTCCTAGGCGGAGCCCAATCTAACACTGCCTCAATTTTCTGGGGATCTACCCGAACCCCTTCCGCTGAAATCACATGCCCGAGAAACATGACTTCCTTCAGCCAGAATTCACACTTAGAAAACTTTGCATAGAGGTGCTGAGTTCTCAAAATCTCAAACACTAATCGCAAATGCCGAGCGTGTTCCTCTTCATCACAAGAGTAGACCAGAATATCGTCGATAAAAACGACTACACAATTATCAAGACGCTCAATAAATATTTTATTCATCAATTAAATAAATATCGCCGGTGCGTTGGTTAACCCAAAAGGCATAACCACAAACTCATAGTGCCCATACCTCATACGGAAAGCGGTTTTAGGAACGTCGGATTCCTTAATGCGAAGTTGATAGTACCCGGACCTCAAATCGATTTTCGAGAACACCGCGGCTCCCTGCAATTGATCAAACAAATCATCGATACGCGGCAAAGGGTATTTATTCTTAATGGTCACTTTGTTCAGTTCCCGATAATCAATACATAAACGTAGTGAACCATCTTTCTTCCTTACGAACAAGACCGGTGCACCCCATGGCGAGGCACTGGGTCTAATATACCCTTTATCCAACAATTCTCCCAGTTGTTTCTTCAACTCTTGCATTTATGAAGGTGCCATACGATACGGTGCCTTAGAAATCGGGGTTGCTCCCGACTCCAAATCAATTATAAATTCAACTTCCTGCCCCGGTGGTGGTCCCGGTAATTCATCTGGGAAAACATCCGGAAAATGACTTACAACATGAATCGAGGGAAGTTCAACTTTCCCATCCTCGACTTTCATGGCATAACACCAATACCCAACACAGCCTTTTCTAATAAGTCTTGTCACCTTCAAGGCACTAATCAGAAATTTCTGACATCCCCTCTTATACCCCGCAAAATGATGTTCAGTACCGTCTTTGGCTAACATTGATATGATCTCCGTGCGATAATTCATTACCGCACCGTGTCTATCGATCCAATCGTCACCGAGGATTAGATCTTCATCAATAATGTCTACGACTATCAAATTCGAAAACCACACTCTCTCAGCGATTAACACCGGATAATCTCTAACTTCCTTGTTCCCCAAGATTCTATCACCACTGGGCAACTTAACCACAAAGGACTCACAAGGAGACAAGCCCTCAATATTCAATCGACGCACACAATCCAAAGAGATAAACGAATGAGAAGCACCGGAATCAAAAAGCACTCTAACTGGATGAGACAAAAGAGAAACGATACCTGTCACCACGGTAGCCTCTGGATCTCCAGCTCTCCTCATCTCATAGACATGAGGTTGCACCGAACCAGCACTGGGGGCTCCCCCTCTAACAGACTGACCACGGCCTCTGCCTCGACCGTAACTCTGGGATGGCTGACCCATAGATGACTTCTGATTAACACTCGATTCTCCAGGCGTAGGGGCTGATGCCTGAGTTCCAGGTGGATTTTCCTCTTCCGTACAGTACATGGCTCTATGGCCTTCCTGGCCGCAATTAAAACACTTCAATGGGGGTAGACCACAATCACGATTAAGATGGCCCTGTTGGCCACAATTGAAACATGTCACAACCCGGTTGGACACACTAGCACCAGCTCTGAAATTCCATTTACCTCCCGATGCACGGGAAGACCCTTTGGTTGGATAACTTGCTGACTGTGATCCCCGCTGGTTGCCACCTCTATCGCTAGAAAACTTTCCAGTGGTCTTCTGCTTCTTACTCTCACTTGTCGTTTCGGTAGTAGTGAAGGACATATCATAGGCTAATGCCCTATCTTGATACTCCTTCAATGTGGTGCAAGCGAAGCCCGACATATAGTGCCGAACTTTTGGCTTCATTTGCATGTCAATGTGACGGATTCTATCTCTCTCTTCCTTCACTTGATTTTTCACATGGTTGAGTTGACGGTTGTATTCAATGATTGCCTGAGATACAGGGACATCCTGGGGTTTAGCTTCGAAAAAGGCTCGAATCTTGGCCTCCTGAACAGGCCACGGACAGAACTCGGCCTCCGTCAATTCCTTAAACTCGTCCCATGAAACCAAACGATCCTGAGGTGCAACAGCTTGCCACCAACTAGCCGCATCCCTTGATAGAAAGTACTGGGCAACTGGCACCTTACGTGCCTCTGGACAATTCACGGCCATGAAAACTTTATTCATTTCATTAATCCAATCTTCCCAGCCGATCGAATCATTTGCACCAATAAATTAGGGAGGGCGCATACGGATAACATCTTGTAACCACTTCTCGGCCCGATGTCGATGTGAGGTGGTTGGTTAAGGCATCTTGCACAGGTTAAAAGAGCCATTTGGTTCACCACTTGCTGCAGTATGGTGGCAACACCCACGTCCGGTTGGCTCCCTGCAGAAGTTCCTAGACAGGCCGACGACTCCTGATGACTACCGGTGCTAGGTTGAATAGAGTCCGACAAGCTAGGCGTAGCTGAGCCTCCTACCGAGCTGAGGGATATGGCCGCTCCACCGGCTGCGCCACGCCCTCGGCCACGACCACGGCCGCGTCCATGTTGCGATATTTCTTACACGCAAGTGCACGTCATCGTTTACAAGTAATAATGTGATAAGTAGAGTATCGTTCCCACGAGGACTGAATCTCTAACTACCGATGTTTGTGTATTCCAATTTTATTTGAACAATCGAATTTGGGTTTTTTGCAATTAATAACTAAAAGGATTACTAAAAGACTAGTAGAAAACGATAGCTTGAATAAAATAAATCAAATGATGAATAAGTCTAGGATTCTGAATCCACCTCAGTTTATCCGAATTTACTCTCGATTATCCGTAATAAATAATTTTCCCAATTTATTGAAGGCGGAGATTGCTAATATATTCTACCGCCTCTCCCGAGGTCAATAGATTTATCTAAAGGCGAATAACGCACTCTATCCCTAGGTGAATTAATTCGTCAATAGGCGAAAGACATAAAATCTCCCAAAAGCCACGTAGTTCCTATGAGTATATTCCTATCTCACAGAATAAAACGGTCCTCACCAATAGTTCCTCACCAAATCTCCTCTCCCGATTCGAAATAAATGATTAAATCAATACAACTATTGGCCAGATAATTGCAAGCATTAAACACAATTGGGAAAACTCAACAAAAAGGTAATTAATTGGATAATCTCAAGAAATTCGTCAAAACATAGGTTTCATCAAAACCCTAGATTAGGGCTTTAGCCTGACATACTAATAATTGAAATTACAGAATAAATAAATGAAAGCATAAAAATCAAACACAGATGAAGCTCGGATTCCTCCGTTCTTCAGCTTCCGCCCTCTGCCTTTGAAGTCTTCTGCTTCCCTCTTCTTCTGCCGTCTCCAAGCTTAAGCTCCAAAAGATAAAAGATCCAAAGATATTTAATTAGGGTCTTCAACCCTATTTATAGCTCAGCACATCATCCAAATCGCGTCCGTATCACTAGGTCGAAAACTGGCTTCGAAACGGCCCTAATCCGCGCGGACAACCAAAACCGCCAAGTGTGCCGCGGTGCACTAAATCTGTGCCGCGGCACAGGGCCTTAAGCTGGATGCCTGGGCGTATTTAATTTCTTCTGTGCCGCGGCTCACAGGTGTGCCGCGGCACAGTACGATTTACTCGCCTTTGGTGGGTGTCTCTTGTGCCATGGCCTGCTTCCTTGTGCTGCGGCTCGAGTCAGTTGCCGTTTTCGCCCGTTTTGCCTCGTTTTAGCTTAGGACTTTAATTTCTGTCAATAATACAAAATTAAGGCATTAAAGGCTCATTTAGACAATTTCACTCTCCAAAATAATACAAAATAATGATAAATAAGCGTATAAAAATACGCCTAACAAATACCCCCAAACTTAAGCCTTTGCTTGTCGTCAAGCAAAAAGAATTAAATTCAATAGAAGAATGTCGTGAATCATCGTGCAACTCATAGTGTTCAACCTAATCAATACTATCCTGTAATTCTCTCTAAATAATACAAGTGTCATAATAGCAAGCTGCACTCAGAATAATGATTCCGCAAAGTAATCAAGTTCAGTCCTAATCACTCGTTCATGAAGAAAATCCAGCTCAAAGATTAACAAAACGTGAGTCAAATCGACCGTCAATATGAAAGGCTAAAATAAACAAGCTAGTTAACTGCTCCACGATCTAGTGGCACAATTTTCACGAGTTTCATAACAAATAAACCTCGGACAGTATCCCCTTATCTATATGTTCAAGAATTTGATTCGAGTTGACCACTAGGTTAGGATCTCGGGATGTTTCCTCGGGATAATCCTAGGGTGGAACTTCCATTCTCATGTATTAGGAAACCGTTTGACGTAAAAGACACTCATGGGGCACATGGATGCTTCTAGTTACTAAGTTCCCGTCTACAGCGGAGAACAACTCGAATATATAATTTCCGCATGTCCGAATCAAGGTCGCCGTTTTACGCGAGAGTAAACAACGGGTCACGCGAATACCCCCGGTTACTAGGCTCCCTATCATTGGCACATGTGAAATATCTAAATCACTAGTCTAATCAGGGTCGTCGTTTTACGCGAGAGTAAACAACGGGTCACGCGAATACCCCCGGTTACTAGACTTCCCTTCATAGAACACATTATCTCGACTTTTGGGAAAAACTGACCGACTCTAAACTCAATCTAAGTGCCAACACGACTAATATAACTGGACGACTAACTAACCGAAAAATGTAACCAAACGTATTGACGGTGATTTTAAAACAAGTATGTATCGTCTCTTATCTGCCAAGACCTCTACAATCACGAAAAATTTTGGACCTAAATGAATACTAAGCAGAACAGAAATAACTGACTACAACTCGACTAAAACTCGACCGTTTCTTCAGAGAGAAAAACAGTGTCGTAACATCAGTATCACACAAATAGAAGCACGAAAAATTCACGAATAAAGAAGAATTAAGACAAGCAAGGCTATCCAAACGTATATAAAAAAAAATAACGCAAAGCAATGAAAAGTGCAACAAAATAAAGTATAACAATGAATGTAGCAACTGAAAGTAAATCCCCCCCCAAACTTAGGACGTACATTGACCTCAATGGACAAAAAATGATATGCAATAAAAGTAAAAGGTCAAGTACTCCCCTCCAGTCCGCTCACGAGCTGGTGCCGGCATCATCCGGTGAGCTTGCACGCTTCTTGACTACATCATGCGGAGTGTGAATAAATGAGCTTGCATCATCAAAAAGGAAGTTAAGTACGAGCTCTCAAGTTTAACATGATGTAAGGGTTGGGGATAATGTAATTCGATAACATGATTCATTGCATATAATTTTGAAAATGCCTAGCTTACCAATTTTCCATTACTGCAATTTATCAAACACCTTGTGTGCACAAGTTAAAATGAAGAACAAGAATTTTGATGGTTAATTCCAAATCCCAAAAATAATAACACAGATAATAACCCTGAATCACGACAACTATCATCAACAATTCGTTCATAAATATCAATTCCATCACAATATCAAATTCCCCATATTCCAACTCCATTTTAGAAACAACAGTGAAGAACAACTAGCAATATATAACTTCAAATCTTTTCACATCAAGAATCACTTATGATTTAGAAATCAAAAATTACCTGGAGAATTTGAGAAGGAGACTAATAGAATGGTATCAACTGACCTGATTGTGTGAAGGAAGGAAGGAAGGGAGGGAAGAAGATACCTTGTGCCGGCCGATCGATTGAATGAGCCCTACCTGGTTGCTCTTATTTTGCGACGGGGGCCGCGGCACAATAAAAGTGAGCCGCGGCCCAAAGTACAGTAGGCCTGGGACATTTTGTAATATCGCCGGGTGCCGCGGCTCAGTTTTCATGTGCCGCGGCTCAGTGAGTTAGTGTACCGCGGCTCATTTTTCGCGTGCTGCGGCACAAAGTACAGTCTCCTTGGCGTTTCTTGGCCATTTGGTGTGCCGTGGCTCAGATTTAGTGTGCCGCGGCTCAGTGACCTGGTGTGCCGCGGCTCAGTAAGATCGTGCCACGGCACATGGTACAGTTTGATCGGCCATTTTTCATCAGCTGGTGTGTGCCGCGGCTCACTTCTGTTGTGCCGTGGCCCATCATTGAATTCCTCCCCTTTTGCTGATTCCTGCACAGAAATTTTACACGAAAACATCTAGACGAGAGGGAAGGATGGATCAAAGAAGAATGACGACGAAGAGAAACTCCAAAAATGCAAGAAAACAATAAAGAATCTACAACTAATACTCGGGTTGCCTCCCGAGGAGCGCTAAGTTTATAGTCTTCAGCCGGACTTTTCTCGCATTCATTCGGCGGTGGATAAGGTGACGCTCATTTTCTGCGTGTCTATTGGATTTCCCAAGTATGCCTTCAACCGTTGTCCATTAACTTTGAACTTTCGGGCATCTTTTTGGACTTCTACTGCACCATGTGGAAACACTTGAACTACGGTGAACGGTCCCGACCATCGTGAACGCAATTTCCCGGGAAATAACTTTAAGCGAGAGTTAAATAGCAACACCTCTTAACCCGGGACAAATTCTCTCTGCGTGATGTGCTTATCATGCCAAATATTTGTCCGCTCCTTATAAAGTTTCGCATTTTCGTATGAGTTGTGGCGAATTTCTTCCAACTCGTTCAGCTGCAAACAACGCTTTTCACCAGCGGATTTTAGATCAAAGTTTAGTTTCTTTATCGCCCAGTAAGCACGGTGTTCCATCTCTACGGGTAGATGGCAACCTTTCCCATAGACCAATCTGTAGGGCGACATTCCGATATGTGTTTTATACGCAGTCCGGTACGCCCAAAGTGCATCATCGAGTTTAAATGACCAATCTTTTCGAGACGAGCTGACCGTCTTTTCTAGAATCCACTTCAGCTCTCGATTTGATATCTCGACTTGACCGCTCATCTGCGGATGGTATGCTGTAGCAACACGATGAGTGACTCCGTATTTTCTCAAAACCGCATCAAGAAATTTGTTGTCGAAGTGTGACCCACCATCACTTATAATAGCACGTGGAGTCCCAAAGCGTGTGAAGATATGTTGTTTAATAAACTTGATTACGACATTGGACCCATTCGTAGGTAGTGCCACCGCTTCAACCCATTTTGAGACATAATCTACGGCCACCAAAATATAGAGATTCTTGTTTGATGGGGGAAATGGACCCATGAAGTCGATCCCCCATACATCAAACAATTCGACTTCAAGTATGGTGTTCAGCGGCATTTCGTGTCGTCTTGAGATGTTTCCCGTCCGTTGACACCGATCACACGCGGACACAAAGGAGTGAGCATCTTTGAATAAGGACGGCCAATAAAATCCCGATTGTAAGACCTTCGCCGCTGTTCTATTTCCACTAAAATGTCCACCGTAGGGTGATGCATGGCAATGGTTCAGCACACTATGGAATTTCTCATCCGGAATGCATCTACGGATAATTTGATCGGGGCATCGCTTGAAGAGAAAAGGATCGTCCCACAAATAGTACTTAGCATCCGAGATTAGCTTCTTCTTTTGATGACGTGAGAGGTCATTCGGAATTGTTTTACTTGCCAAGTAGTTCACAAGATCAGCATACCAAGGCGCGTGTTTTGAATCCAACTTGTAGAGCTGCTCGTCGGGGAAGGTTTCTATGATTTGTGGCTGACTTTCTTCCTTCTCGAGGGGACTCTCTAATCGGGAAAGGTGATCGGCTATAACATTTTCAGTCCCTTTCTTGTCTCGAATCTCCAAGTTGAATTCTTGAAGGAGTAGCACCCACCGAATCAACCTTGGTTTGGCATCCTTCTTCTCCAAAAGGTATTTTATTGCTGAATGATCGGTCCACACTATCACTTTCGTTCCCAGTAGATAAGCCCGGAATTTATCGAATGCAAAGATCACCGCCAACAATTCCTTCTCCGTTGTGGCATAATTTCTTTGGGCGTCATCGAGTGTTCGGCTCGCATAGTATATGACATGGAACACCTTCCCTCGTCTTTGCCCCAAAATGCCCCAATGGCAAAGTCGCTAGCATCACACATTAACTCGAACGGAAGGTCCCAATCCGAGCGACTATCACCGGTGCCGTGCTTAGAGCTTCCTTGACAATTGAAACTTTCTTTACAAGACTCGTCAAAAGTAAATGGGACATCTTTCATGAGTAGATTGCACGGTAACTTCGTGATCTTCGAAAAATCCTTAATAAATCGGCGATAGAAACCGGCATGTCCCAAAAACTTCTAATCCCCTTGACCGAAGTGGGTGGAGGCATCTTCTCAATTGTTTCAATTTTCGCCTCGACTTCAATTCCATGTGAGGATATTCGATGACCAAGCACAATGCCCTCCTGCACCATAAAATGACACTTCTCCCAATTCAAGACTAAATTGGTCTCTTCGCATCTTCTCAAGACTTTCTGCAAATTTTGCAAACAAATGTCAAACGAATCTCCAAAAAACAGAAAAATCATCCAGAAAAATCTCAATACACTGCTCTACCATGTCAGAAAAAATAGCCATCATACACCGTTGAAAAGTAGCCGGCGCATTACACAATCCAAAAGGCATGCGCCTATAAGCGAAAATGCCGTAAGGACATGTAAACATCGTTTTCTCTTGGTCTTCGGGGGCTATGTATATCTGATTATACCCCGAATAACCATCGAGAAAGCAATAGAAATCGTGTCCGGCTAATCTATCTAACATCTGATCAATAAAAGGCAAGGGGAAATGATCTTTTCTAGTGGCCTTATTTAATTTCCTATAATCTATGCACATACGCCACCCCGTAACAATCCTAGTGGGAATTAATTCATTATTATCGTTTTGAACAACTGTTATCCCACCCTTTTTCGACACAACTTGGACCGGACTTACCCACTTGCTATCAGAAATTGGAAAGATCATACCTGCGTCGAGGAGTTTTAAAACCTCAACTTTTACCACCTCCTTCATGTTGGGATTCAGCCGGCGTTGATGCTCCACGGATGATTTGTAGTCTTCCTCCATCAAAATCTTGTGCATGCAAATTGACGGGCTGATCCCCTTAATATCCGCAATAGACAACCCAAGAGCAGATTTGTACTCCCTCAAAACTCTTAATAATTTCACCTCTTGATCTCCCGCTAAAGTGGCCGAAAGAATAACTGGAAGGGAGTTGTCGGGCCCTAGGAATCCATATTTCAAATGAGGTGGCAGCTTTTTGAGTTCCAACTTTGGAGGTTTTTCAATCGATGGGGTTTGTCGAGCTAGTGAACTTCCGAGCTCCTCGAATGGTTTACGAATAAAAATTGGTGGGGAAGCATCCATGTGTCGTACGTAGGCTGCATGCTCTCCATTTGGTTCGGAAACAGCCCCAATCAAAACAGATTCCAATGGATCGGGTGGATAATTTTCTCGAAAAGTTCTACTCACGCACGAGTCAATGACGTCAATTTGGAAACAATTTTCAGCGTCACTTGGATATTTTACGGATCGAAAGATATTGAATGTTACTTGCTCCTCTTGAACACGCAAAGTCAGCTTCCCCTTTTCCACATCAATCAACGTTCGTAGGTTGCCAAAAATGGTCTTCCCAAGATAATTGGGATATCTTGGTCTTCTTCCATGTCAAGTACGATGAAATCGGCCGGAAAGATGAACTTATCAACTTTGACTAAAACGTCCTCTATCACACCCCTCGGATATTTGATGGATCTATCGGCCAATTGTAAAGAGACTGTCGTCGGCTTGGCTTCCCCAATATCCAGCTTTTTAAAAATAGAAAGGGGCATAAGATTTATACTGGCCCCGAGATCGCATAGGGCTCTTTCAAAAGATGAATTTCCGATAATGCAAGGGATGGTGAAACTTCCCGGATCTCTCAATTTAGATGGGAGCTTCTTTTGTAAAATAGCGCTGCACTCCTCTGTTAAAGCGACCATCTCATATTCCTCGAGCTTTCTTTTGTTGGACAAGACTTCTTTCATGAATTTCACATAACTCGGCATTTGTTCCAATGCGTCGGCAAATGGAATGTTTATGTGCAATTTCTTGAAGACGTCGAGGAATTTTGAAAACTGCTTGTCCAGTTTTTGCTTTTGGAAACACTGTGGGAATGGAATTTGAGGAGTGGGCTGAGTAGTCGATACTTCCTTTGGCTTGGGCGCCTCATCCTTTTCCTTCTCGTTCTGCTCGATCGGCTGCTCTTTGTCATTAATAGGCTGCTTTTTCAACTCCTTTCTGCTTCGTAATTCGATAGCTTGCACATTTTCCTTGGATTTCACTTCGGCTGCGCTGGGCGATGCACCTTGAGACTGAGAAGACAATAAATTAGCAATCTGCCCCATTTGCGTTTCTAGATTTCGGATGGAGGTAGAATGACTTTGGAGGGTCGTCTCAGTGCAGGTCATGAATTGGCTTGTGTTAGCCGCCAATTGAGCAAGAGCATCTTCCAAGGATACCTTTGGTGATTGAGGGGGCTGCTGTGGGGGCTGCGCGAAGTGAGCTTGTGGAGGTTTCAAAGCTTGCCCATTTCTCCATGGAAAATTTTGTTGATTTCGCCACCCTTGATTATAAGTGGTGGGGTAAGAATTGTTTTGTCGATTTCCATTGCCCACAAATTGAGCCTGCTCCATCTGATGTTGCTCGAACGGGTTTCCAACTTGACACTCCGCGCTCGGGTGTGATCCGTTACACCAATTGCATGTCTCTATGGTAACGGGGGAAGGTGCGTGCGAAAATGCTTGGAGTTGTTGGGTCAAAGCGGCGACTTGAGCTGACAAGGTGGAAATCAGATCATTACTTGAAACTTCCATAACTCTCTTCGACGTCAATCTTTCCGATGGCCATTGGTATGCATTTGCGGCCATATCTTCCAAAAGCGAGTGTGCCTCGGCCATAGTTTTCCCCATCAAAGCCCCACCAGCGGCTGCATCCACGAGAGTGCGTGTAGAAGCACTCAAACCAGTATAGAACGTCTGAATCTGAAGCCAATCAGGAAGGCCGTGATGAGGGCATCTTCGTAACAAATCTTTATATCGCTCCCACGCCTCGTGGAGCGATTCCATATCGTACTGACCAAAGGTGGTTATTTCGTTTCTCAACCTCGCCGTCTTAGCAGGTGGGAAGAATTTGGCAAGGAAGGCTTGGGCTAACCCCCCTATGTTGTAATCGACCCCGACGGTAAGGAATTTAACCAAAATTTCGCTTTATCCCTCAAAGAAAAAGGGAAAAGCCTCAATCGGATGGCATCGTCGGTGACACCATTAGTCTTGAACGTGTCGCATATCTCAAGGAAAGAAGCAATATGGGCATTCGGGTCGTCATTCGGCAGTCCGCAGAATTGGCTCGCCTGCACCATCTGAATAATAGCGGGCTTGATCTCAAAATTATTGGCTTGGATAGTGGGACGCCGAATTCCCGAAAAATTAGCATTGATCTGCGGTATGGCATAATCTCGAAGAGCTAGTTCCGGTTGAACTTGCCGCACATGGTTATCTCCTCCTTGGACTTCGATATTCTCGGTCATGTTGACCGTCGTCTGCAACTCTCTTTTCTCCTTTTTGTTCCTTCTTAGAGTGCGCTCGAGCTCGGTATCCAAAGGTAGTAGGCCTTCGTTACCGAGTTTTCTCATGCACTACAAGAAAGGTCCTGAAAGGAAAAACAAATAAACGAAATTAAATACAAAAGAATAAAAATAAAACGTTCAAATTAAGACTAGAAATACTTAAATCGATATTAGAAAATTCTGTCCCCGGCAACGGCGCCAAAAACTTGTTGCGATATTTCTTACACGCAAGTGCACGTCATCGTTTACAAGTAATAAAGTGATAAGTAGAGTATCGTTCCCACGAGGACTGAATCTCTAACTACCGATTTTTGTGTATTCCAATTTTATTTGAACAATCGAATTTAGGTTTTTTGCAATTAATAACTAAAAGGATTACTAAAAGACTAGTAGAAAACGATAGCTTGAATAAAATAAATCAACTGATGAATAAGTCTAGGATTCTGAATCCACCTCAGTTTATCCGAATTTACTCTCGATTATCCATAATAAATAATTTTCCCAATTTATTGAAGGCGGAGATTGCTAATATATTCTACCGCCTCTCCCGAGGTCAATAGATTTATCTAAAGGCGAATAACGCACTCTATCCCTAGGTGAATTAATTCGTCAATAGGCGAAAGGCATAAAATCTCCCAAAAGCCACGTAGTTCCTATGAGTATATTCCTATCTCACAGAATAAAACGGTCCTCACCAATAGTTCCTCACCAAATCTCCTCTCCCGATTCGAAGTGAATGATTAAATCAATACAACTATTGGCCAGATAATTGCAAGCATTAAACACAATTGAGAAAACTCAACAAAAAGGTAATTAATTGGATAATCTCAAGAAATTCGTCAAAACATAGGTTTCATCAAAACCCTAGATTAGGGCTTTAGCCTGACATACTAATAATTGAAATTACAGAATAAATAAATGAAAGCATAAAAATCAAATGCAGATGAAGCTTGGATTCCTCCGTTCTTCAGCTTCCGCCCTCTGCCTTTGAAGTCTTCTGCTTCCCTCTTCTTCTGCCGTCTCCAAGCTTAAGCTCCAAAAGATAAAAGATCCAAAGATATTTAATTAGGGTCTTCAACCCTATTTATAGCTCAGCACATCATCCAAATCGCGTCCGTATCAGTAGGTCGAAAACTGGCTTCGAAACGGCCCTAATCCGCGCGGACAACCAAAAACCGCCAAGTGTGCCGCGGCGCACTAAATCTGTGCCGCGGCACAGGGCCTTCAGCTGGATGCCTGGGCGTCTTTAATTTCTTACGTACGCGGCTCACACAGGCGTGCGCGGCACGAGTCTGATTTACTCGCCTTTGGTAGGTGTCTCTTGTGCCGCGGCCCTGCTTCCTTGTGCCGCGGCTCAGAGTCCAGATTTGCCGTTTTCGCCCGTTTTGCCTCGTTTTAGCTTTCGGACTTCAATTTCCTGTCAATCATACAAAATTAAGGCATTAAAGGCTCATTTAGACAATTTCACTCTCCAAAATAATACAAAATAATGATAAATAAGCATATAAAAATACGCCTAACAGTCCACGTCCTCTACCAGTTGACATTCTAAAGGAAAAATGGAAGTAAAATCATAAGCATAGCTCGAAGCAATCCCATCTAGAATATGGACTTCTCATGTCCCATAATCGAATGACAATGAGTGAATAAAGAGGGTAAATAAGATAGTAAACTTACGAGTACTGGTCGTACGAGATGACGGCAGCGCGATGATACTGTGTTCTCGGAATAGTACATTTAGACCCAGTAATCCGATAGCCTAGGTATCCATAAACCTAAGCTCCGATACCAAATTCTGTAACACCCCCGAGATATTCGGATAATATCAAAGCGCCGTAAATCCCGACCTGGGACCCACTAGGCTTATCTAACTCACAACGTATCAAATTTGACAAAATCCACTTGGGAATCAATAAATTCGATACAAACAAGGAAGTTCAACCACGGAAAAACAATACAATGAAGAAATACAAGAAGTTGTACGACAATGGAAAAGGACTTTCCTAAAGTACTCGAGTGCCATTTATTATTACAAGGATAAAATGGACCGAAGACAACAACGACCAAACAAAATGGAACACAACTAGCCACAGTATCACGCCTCGCCATCCTCATCGTATCGTCCCGGTGCTTGCTCGTATGGATCCTTAGGACCTGAAAAACACAAAAGTAATTTTCCCCAAACGAGAGGGGTTAGAGCAAGTATTACAAGTGAAACGTCAAGTCTTATACATAAAAGCATATGCACCAATTCAAAGCCATGATAATGATTTTCCGGAAAATACAATTATCCAAACATATTTAGAAATGATAATATCTCTTGATTAACCATGGACTCGACAATGCGCGAATCCCTCCTCGACCCCGTCGGATCATCTCGGAGTGGCTAACCCAAATGTTCACGGAACCGACATAAGCGGAACCCTCCTCGACCCCATCGGGCCCTCTTGGAGTGAACGAATATAACTCTCTCAATCACATGCATTACTTTTCACATTTAAGAACATAACTTTCACAAGAATCACTTGCCTGGAATCGAGAGAAAAGGGTACGAACGACAAGGTACCAAGATTGAAGGACTCGACAACTCCAAACCTAGACAAGTTCGTAATTCAATAATCAAAACCCCATCGGTATGAAAATAAGTTGGAATCACTCGAATTTACTACCCCGATACATGTGTTCCGGGAATAATTCTCTTAGATGGTGAATCGCAAGCCAAATATCCCAAATACTCAAGAACTCCGGAAATATACCAATAAATCTGTAGGAAAACATGTATCGAAGGTAGATAATTCATAATCGATATACTCTAACATAACAACTAGCTGGATCGAAGAGATCGGATGGAAAATCCCCAAATCCCAAAAATCTAGGGTTGTGAGAAGTTTACCTTGATTTGGAGCGGTGGGGAGGATTAAACGTTGATAAATCCGAACTAGTAACTCAAAGATGTTGCTAGATAATTGCAACTCGAAGAACTCCTCACAAATCGCCCGGAATCGCCCGAAATCGTCCAAGGAGGTGAAGGAAGGAAGAAATGACGATTTGTGAATGGAAGTGTCCTATTTATACTAAATAGGAACTAACGTGTGCTAGTCATGAAAAATAGCCCGCGCTATCGGACTCACCAGGTAGTCCAGTGGCCTCTGCCAGCTTCGTTAGCGTACGCTAACACCTGCTAATAGCGTGCACTAGAGCCTTCAAATAGCGTGCGCTAATTCTTTCTAATAGCATGCGCTACTTGGTAATCGGTGCCCAGTCCAGAACCTACT
This sequence comes from Orobanche coerulescens, assembly GCA_033398695.1. NCBI lineage: Eukaryota > Viridiplantae > Streptophyta > Magnoliopsida > Lamiales > Orobanchaceae > Orobanche > Orobanche coerulescens. Next base: position 103,625,601 of record CM065803.1, on the reverse strand, counting down.
GTCCCCAGCTCTGCTCTCTTTAGCGCACGTTACTCGAGTAACGTAGAGTGCGCTACCACTAAAATCTAGCGTACGCTACTAGTCACACCTAGCGAGCGCTAGGAATTCCCTTTTTCAGTACAGTAGCTACTGGACTGTCTGCCTCCAATACATTAGTAGCGTGCGCTGATTATAACAGATAGCGTGCGCTACCCTCACTAAATTAGCATGCGCTACAAGGTGTGCGTAGCGTGCGCTACCCTTTACACGAAGGTAGTATAATCGCATCAAGGATCCGAAAACAGCGACGATCCGAACAAGAAAAGGGATAAATCTAATTGACAAGAGTTCCAAGATTAATATAAGCTTACTAAACGCTTACACGAGTGTCAAAATTACAAAGCACAAGAGTAGAAGATTTACAAAAAGTACGGGTATTACAGTATCTCTGTGTGAAACTGTACTGTAAGACGAGTAACGGTACTCGTAAACATCATTATATTTGTGAGAGTTTATATTTTACTTGTAAAGCAAGATAGTAAGGTTAGCCTTGAGCCAAGAAATCAAGCAATTGAAGTTTAACACTAGCTCGAACATGCTGTTGTAATAGAGTTGGCACTAAACTATAAAGTGCATTCAGTATTAAAGAAAAGTTCTAGTCGATACACTAGGTAGGGGACGTAGCCTTCGTTAATAGCCAAACCTTTCGAACAAATTCTTATGTCATTTCATTTTTGTTTTGTTTGTTTATTACATCCATTCTTCGCTTGAAGGTAATGCTCTTAATCGCCCCCCTTCTTCGATGGTTCAAATTTTATGACGTGGAAGAAGAAAGTGTCTATCTTCATCCGAGCCCACGATATCGAAAATTGGAAGGTCATTGCTCTTGGACCTACTATTCCAAAGAAGACTGATGGCTCGCTCAAAAGTTTTGAAGAGTACGATGATAGCGACTGGAAGAATGATCATTTCAAATAGTAAAGCTACTCGGCTGCTTTACTGTGCTCTTAATCCTGAAGATCACAACAGAATCTCTTCATGCAAAACAGACAAAGAAATTTGGAAGATACTCGAGATTGCTCACAATGGTACGAGTCAAGTCAAAGAAACGAAAATTAATATGCTTATTCACGATTATGAACTTTTCACTATGAAAGAAGAAGAAAGCATTACTGCTATGATTGACCATTTCTCGGATATTAGAAAGGGTCTAGCCTCGTTTGGCAAACTTATCTCAAGTAGTGATAAAGCTATGAAAATCCTACGATCACTACCTAGAGAATGGGATGCAACAGTTACGGCTATTATGGAGTCGAAAGATCTAAACACGATGGAATTCAGTGCTCTTATTGGATCCCTTGTCAATTATGAGATTGTCATTAAATCTCGGAATTTGAAACCAAAGCCCAAATAAATAGAAAGGCCGATCGCCTTCAAGGCCAAAGAGGATAGTGATCTAGAAGAGGAACCGATCGAGGACGAGGATGAAGAAACGGCTTTCTATGCCAAAAATATAAAGAAATTCAAAAATCTCTTACAAAGGCGCCGGAGAGATATCAAACAGGAATCCAGGGATGAATCCAAAAAGATTCACTTCCACAAAATAAAAAGCTCGACAATACTTGTCGAAGGTGCGGTGTTCCAGGGCACTTTGCTAAAGATTTTCGTGTTGCTGCGCCTATGAGTTCATCAAAACCACCTCATGAGAAATTCAAAAAGAAAGAAGTCTATGCTGCTACATGGAGCGATGATGATGAACCACAAATTCAAAGCAATCTAGCTTTAATGTCCCGCACAACTGACGACAGCGATGCAGAAGATGAGTTAACCAATTCTTCTCATGAAGGACTTCTTGATGCTTCCGAATCTTTAAATAATGAGTATGAAAAGGTTTGCAATAGTAATAAAGATTTGAAAAAGAAAATAAAGTTTCTTGAAAATGAAAATTCAAAATTATTGAATAAAAGCAAAGATGTATCTATTGATCATACTAATTGTTTGGAAACTAAGAAAATTCTGAGAGATGATTTACACAAAACCCAGAAAGAACTCAAGCTTTACGTTAGAAAATTCTGGTGTGGTAATGACAAATTTGAGCAACTCTTATTTGGTAAAAAATTCTCTCTTTCAAAACAACGACTCGGGTAATGCATTTCCAATTAAAAAGTCCTTAGATATAACCACGAAAGATTCAGGTAATTTAAAAATCGGAATTTCATCATGTCCAAAATTTTTAAAACCAGGACATACCGAAACTTTTTGTAGAAGTTCTAGACGAACTATAAAAGTCAAAAAAATTTGGATACCTAAAGGGACCATTGTTCCAAATCAAGTTTTTATGTCTAACTCTACAGAACCCAAATTAGCTTGGGTACTTAGAAAATGGAAGAAAATTTTCTTTGTAGGTACGAGCGAGGACAACAACATTATCAAATAAATGGTATGTTGACAGTGGATGTTCAAACCACATGAGTGGGAACGAGCATCTTTTCACAGAGCAGAAAAAGGAAGATCAAGTATGTGTCACCTAATAAAAAGGGCAAAATCAAAGGAACAGGTAAGGTAGGTAAGAAACCTTTACCAACTATAGAAAATGTTCTTTTTGTTGATAGTGTTTACCATAATCTCCCAAGTGTTTTTCAATGATGTGATACTGGTCTCAAGTTAATTTTTGAAATTACACATTACACTGCAATGAGAAAAGACCAAATTGTTTTTATTGGTTTACGTTATGGAAACCTTTATATTAGTGATCTTCAAGACGAATCCTCTTTAATGAAAAGTGCTTAATTTCTTATGATGAAAATGCTGTTATTTGGCACCGTAAATTGGGTCATGCCTCTTTACCTCTTGTTTCGAAATTAGTTAAAAATGATATTGTTCGTGGTCTACCAAAACTTAACTTCAGAAAAGACCACATTTGTGAAGCCTGCATGAAAGGTAAACATTCTAGAGGCTCGTTTAAACCCAAAATGGAAACTTCTACTAGCCGTATTCTTGAATTAATTCATATGGATTTAATTGGACCATCTCGGCATGTTAGCTTGAGTGGTAAACTTTATACAATGGTGCTTGTTGATGATTTTTCAAGATTACTTGGGTAAAATTTTTACCAAATAAAAGTGATGCTTTTAATGAGTTTGTTAAGTAGTGTATGGTTACCCAGAAGAAAAAGAATTGCCAATTGTAGCCATCAGATCCGATCACGATGGAGAATTGGATTCTAATGATTTTGAAGATTGGTGCGATAAATATGGTATTGGACACAAATTTTCGGCACCTCAACAAAATGGAGTTGTCGAGAGGAAGAATCGCTCTTTAGAAGAAATGAGCCGAACAATGCTCAATGAATATGGGCTACCAAAATATTTCTGGGCCGAAGCTGTTAGCACTGCCTGTTATGTTATTAATCGAGTTCATCTTCGGAGAAACATGATGATGACTCCATATGAGATATTCAAATGTAAAAAGCCCAATTTATCTCACTTTCATCCGTTTGGTTGTAAAGTCTTTATTCATAATAATGGTAAAGATAATCTGGGAAAATTTGATTCTAAATTGGATATTGGTATATTCCTTGGATATACTATTAATAGTAAAGCTTATCATGTTTTTAATTGTAGAAGAGGCTCAGTAGAAGAGTCGATTCAAATCAAATTCGATGATACAGTTTTACCCCTGAGAAAGGTTGTTTTTGATGATGATCCAGGTGTGGTCCCAACTAATGAAGTGTCAGAAGCAACGAAGGAATTGGAGAAGCTTGACTTAAGATCGGACAAACAGGAGGATAATCCTTTCAAACTTCCTAAGGAATGGGCAAATATGAAAGATCATCCTTTAGAGCAAATTATTGGGAAAATCGATGAAGCTGTGCGAATAAGGAGAAATGTGAATGATTGCTTGAAAAATATTGCATTCATTTCTCTCATGGAACCAAAGAACATCGACGAAGCTATAAATGACGAAAATTGGGCTATTGCTATACAAGAGGAGCTCAATCAATTCGAGAGAAACAAAGTATGGGAATTGGTTCCGGCACCCATGGACAAAACAATCATCGGAACAAAATGGGTTCACAAAATAAAAACAGACGATAATGGTCTCCGAGTGAAGAATAAATCAAGATTGGTTGCTCAAGGATACAATCAAGAGGAAGGGTTCAATTATGAAGAAACCTTCGCTACTGTTGCCCATCTTGAGGCTATTCGCCTTCTGTGTGCCTTTGCTTCCTACAAGAAGATCAAACTCCATAAAGTGGATGTAAAAAGTGCATTTCTAAACGGGGTCATTGTAATATCCTAGAATTTTGCTACGAATTTTCGCATTATTTTATCTGAGTTGTACTGTACAGAGTGGGACCGATGCAGTATGGATGAATAATTTTGGGAACTGTGACAGTTGTACCAGTATATCTATCGAGGTTATTTTTAATTCTAGGATATTACATGCTTGATATGTCTTTCGATGTCGGATATACTGTATGAGTATTTGTATAATTGTCGTACTTGGTCGATAATTGCAATTGAGGATATCGTGCATCAGGTGTACCGTATGGGAGTGTTATCGGAATGAGTATATGTATTCAGTATGTCGTATATGTACGTGTTCGGAATATTGAGACGTCAGACAGGAGCAAAAATGGCTAAGTATAAAAGCCATTACGTATGTTAAGCATAGGAGCTTACGTATGTAAAGGTGCAAGCATAGCGTACGCTAAGCAGAGGAGCTTACGTATGTAACGAAGCGAGCTTAACGTACGTTAGGTTGAGTACATAATGTACGTTATGAAGAGAATCAAACAGGTCCGAGCTGTCGTCGGCAGGTGGGCCCGGTGTCGGCAGCTTTCGACGCGGATGTGGACAGGGGAGTCAACATCGAGCTTTATGTACGTTAAGGACAGTCCATTACGTACGTAAACAAGTATGGCACTGTAGCAAGTCAACAGCTACATTATGTACACTATGGCTAGGAACCAACATACGTAATGCATGCCACGAATTGAGGCAGTATCCCCTGGAATAGTGTTACGTACGTTAATAAGGTCAGTTAACGTACGTAAACTAGGTTACGCACGTTAAGATGATTACATACCGTACGTAATGGTTGAAGTTATATATATGTGAGACCCGTCCCTTAGGCATTTTTGGAGATGTTCACGTTATTTCTTCACCCTTCAACCCTCCGAGACTGATTTTGGCTCTTCCAAATGGATCGGGAACTTGAAGGCATGGATATGGAGCTTGAGATATGAAGATATTGTGGATTCTTGAGGTGTTTGATTGTGTTCTTGAGGTATGTTGATCAACTCTACACCTTATTTCGGATTCTTGATGTTGTTATCATTGTTTGCTTCGTATGACGATGAATATGGTAGCATTGTTGTGGTTCTTGATGATGTATGAAGTGTATGTTGAAGGAGACGATGATATGTATGTATTGATCGGAATATAAGGGGAATTTGATAGATTAGAGGTTAGATAACACATTGGACTATGATATCCTGATGATTATGAATAAGTGATGTTAATTGGATATGATTAATTCATGTTCTTGAGGAATTCTTGAATTATATGATGAACATATGTAAGGTGTTGGTATTTTGGATATGAATATGGAATATTCATATCTAGGAACAAGTTATGTGATTGTTGGTGTAATATCCGTATAGGAGTACGAATATGGTTATGAGTTGATGAGATTATTATGATGATAAGCGATAATTGGTTTTTACTATGAATTTACGAGGATGAACCTTGTTGATCCGTAATTAAGATTGAAGTAGGAATCGAGAATGTTGAGACACTTGTTAGAATTGATTGATTATCAAACTGTGACTTGTATTCGTAATTGTATCATATGATCGAGATCTCGTTGAACCGTTGAGTTTGATTGGTTGGTTATACCGGTCATTGATTGTTATCAAACCTATTTTTAATTGATTATTGCATTAGGTTGTGATAAGTGACCGTTGATATTAACCGTTGTGCTGCGATTGAGATTGAAAAATGCATGGATCGCCTTGATCGGGGCTGAGGAGCTTGTAGATGAAGACGATGGGATTGGTAACGGCTTCGTCGTATCGGTATCAAGGCAAGTTATGCTTGATCAGTTCATAATTTTTAATAAATGGTTTTGATTTCATTTCATTTATGATTAATATAGCAATGATATTATGAATATGAATTGTCGGAATGATGGTATGTATATTATGCTTGGACTGGGATAAATCATAATTTATATGATTTAAAGCTGTCTAGTGGGAACAGAGACGTAAAATATCGTTGGTCTATTATATATTGAGGACAGTTTTCCGTGCCGACATTGATCTCGAGGTGTTGGATTGTTGATAGTGATGAACTGTACTTCATCCCGGACTATTCGTATAACTGTGTATTCGTTCAGGGATGTTGGTCGTGGAAAGGTTAGTGTCTCCGGATTTGAGGTAATTTAGTATTGCTGAATTATGATAATTATCCTGTTGCATTGTTGTATATGTGTGTGCCGATGTTTCATGTGATGATTGTGCATCATTGTTTGGTGTATTTTGTGATGTGCTCTTTCTTTGAACTGTAATTTGATGGGCCGATGTGTTGAGGGATAAGACCTAAATGGAACCCACGTTCTAGAGTATTCCTGTGTAGATGCTTCCGTGACTCTTGGTTACGACCTTGGGGTATTTTGTGATTATATGTAATGTGTTGAGGGATAAGGCCAGAATATGGCACCCACGGTCCGGAGTATTCCTGTGTAGATGTTTCCGTGACCCTTGGCTGCGGCCTTGGGAGTTAATGTGTTAATATTATATGCATTGTTGAGCATGCTGTGAACTATTGTCTAACGAAAATACGGCATTGTGGTCGTGTCGATCTTTCATTATCGAACTGTCGTTGTTTACTTGGGAAGTCTTCTGATCCTTATTGGATATGCGTTTCTTCGAGTTTTGTTGTCATGTTGTATCGTGACATATCTGGAGTCAGATACGTACTGATCGGTCATGTGTAGGATTTTCAAGGCGGGCACGTGTTGTCATGTGTTGGTTTCAACCTCACATTGAACCGTGCACACGAGACGTACTTCGTGAGACTGATTAGGTATAAGACCAGATGTGTATTCGATCGATACCCGTGGGTGGCTTGTGCATGGACACATTTTCGGATCGGGCATCTTGTGACGTCCATCTTGAGTCATATTGATTGGTCATTCATAGTCCATGTATGGTCGGATATGTTCGATAGTCGGGTTTGTCTTCGAGATACCATATAAGTGATTTGTATATGTTTGGTGATTTTATTCTCTCGTATATCTGGCCCTGTGGTCCTTTATTGATCTTGTTGGAGTTTACCATATCGTTGGTATTCTCGTTCGTTACCGAACTTTATTAATCTCGTTTGGAGTTCACCGTATCATTGGTAACCTCGTTCGTCATTGATCCTTATTGATCTTGTTTGGAGTTTACCATATCGTTGGTATTCTTGGTCGTGTTGATCCTTGATTGATCCTGCTTGGAGTTTACCTTATCGTTGGTATTCTTGATCGTCGTTGATCCTTTATTGATGCTGTTTGGCCTTTACCATATCGTTGGTATTCTCGTTCGTTATCGAACTTTATTGATCTCGTTTGGAGTTCACCGTATCGTTCGTAACCTCGTTCGTCATTGATCTTTATTGATCTTGTTTGGAGTTTACCATATCGTTGGTATTCTTGGTCGTGTTGATCCTTTAGTGATCCTGTTTGGAGTTTACCTTATCGTTGGTATTCTCGATCGTCGTTGATCCTTTATTGATGCTGTTTGGAGTTTACCTTATCGTTGGTATTCTCGTCGTTGATCCTTTATTGATCCTGTTTGGAGTTTACCTTATTTTTGGTATTCTCGATCGTCGTTGATCCTTTATTGGTGCTGCTTGGAGTTTACCTTATCGTTAGTATTCTAAGTCGTGCCGATCCTTTATTTGATCTTGTTGGAGTTTACCACATAGATGGCATTCTCGTTCATGGTTGGTCCTTTGGTGATCTTGTGTGGTGTTATCATATTCCCATTTGATGCATTGGTCGTTTATTATTGCTGCTTGAGTGAGCATTCAGATTTTATATTGTTACCCGGGACTCGTTATTGTTTCGAGGCAGTTGATCTACATATGTATTGTGTATTATCGGTTTTATCAGATTGAGATTCGATTGTGCGACCCAGCGGACAGAATTGGACAGGGATGGATTATTCCATATTGGAAATATATTTATGTTTTGAGAATCTTGGCATTGTTTGAATACAGTACGGATGGTTATATTTGAATTCATCCTTCAATTGAGAATGCTAAGTGTGGATTGAGATAAAGGTTGATTGATATGAGTTACCACAAATTGATAAGGTTGCTACGGTAGGAGCATATGGGAAGTATTCTTACCTTGTAGATACATTGATATGTAATTGTTTATGTTGATGTGATCGTTATCATTGTTGAGTATTGTGGCTGACCCCGTCGTGGGCTTTATCTTTTAGGTACTTGGAGATCGAGCTAGTAGCGGTCGTGAAGGGGTGAGCTTCCCGGTGATACTGGCTATGGCATGGTTATTTGGGATTTGAGTATTTTTTTCTGGTCGTTATGATTCCACTGCAAATGTATTTCCTACTGTGTTATATCCGCTGTGCGTGTATTTTTAAATGGCTTTCGGTATTTTACCAGCTCGTGTACACTTTCAAAATGCCCCTTTTGGTATCCTTGCCTTGTACTTTTAATTGGTATTTTATGACGGTATTTGGGAACTTTGTTTTGAAAAATATTTGAGTATTTAAAATATTACCGCCTTTGTCTCTTTGGCGTGTCTGAAAACATTTGCGAAAATGATTTTTAGCCTTGTGGGTTCCGGCGCGGGCCCCACAGCGCTGTAATATCCCCGGTTAGTTTTGGGGGTGTTACAGAAGATGGTATCGGAGCTTGGGTTTCATAAAACCCGGGTATGTGTGTAATGTGGCTCTACCAGTACGGTAGTAGAGCGGCTTTTGAAAATGATTTTCTGACTTTTGAATCAAACCGATTTTTGGAGGTTCCAAATTTTTTGAGATATTTTCAAATTGCTATGTGTGATATTGGTGTGTGTTGGCATTGTGCTGAAACTTTGTCTGGGAGTCGTATGCTAGTATCACGGGAGATCATCGACTTCACGGACATGTAAGTATGTTCTTTCAGTTATTTGGTTTTGATGATGATTATTCGAGCATGGTGACATGATTTTAAGATACTTTGGGATTGAGATATTGATTATGACAGGATGTTAAGTTTCGAGGACGAAACTTATTTAAGTGGGAAGATATGTATATCCTAGAATTTTGCTACGAATTTTCGCATTATTTTATTTATCTAAGTTGTACTGTACAGAGTGGGACCGATGCAGTATGGATGAATAATTTCGGGAACTGTAACAGTTGTACCAGTATATCTATCGAGGTTATTTTTAATTCTAGGATATTACATGCTTGATATGTCTTTCGATGTCGGATATACTATATGAGTATTTGATACGTTAGGTTGAGTACATAACATACGTTATGAAGAGAATCGAATAGGTCCGAGCTGTGGTCGGCAGGTGGGCCCAGTTTCGGAATCTTTCGGCACGGATGTAGACAGGGGAGTCAACATCGAGCTTTACATACGTTAAGGACAGCCCATTATGTACGTAAACAAGTATGGCACTGTAGCAAGTCAACAGCTACATTACATACGCTATGGCTAGGAAATTACGTACGTAATGCATACCACGAATTGAGGCAGTAGCCCCTGGAATAGTGTTACGTACATTAACAAGGTCAGTTAACGTACGTAAAGTAGGTTACGTACGTTAAGATGATTACATAACATGCGTAATGGTTGTTACATGTATTTTTATGCGCTTGATTATCATTGTTTTATCTCCATTTTGGATTTAAATCTGCATAAATGAGCTCTTAATGCATTATGTTTATATGTTTTGAAGGAAATTAGAGTCCGTAAGCTTAAACGAAGAAAAACGGGCCAAAACGACATTTCTTGGTCAAGGCCCGCGGCACGCTCATTCTGAGCCTCGACCCGTAAGGAAAATCTGCCCAGGCCTGGGCAGCGCAAGGACAAGGGCCGCGACACACTTAAGCCGGGCCGCGGCCTGCGGCGCGGGTTCCTTGATGTCAGCCCGCGATTTTGACTGCTTAGGAGGTGGTTTCGACCTATTTTTCGGACGCATTTTTGGAGGCGGAAGGGAGGTTATAAAAAGGCAGTAAAGGTCAGAAAAAAAGGTATCGAAGAAGAGGAGAAAAATACCTAGCATCAGAAAGCAAAGGCCATAGAACGGATGAGATTCGGTTCTTCAATTATTTTTGGATTTCTTTCCTATGTTTTATTCAAATCTTTGTGTATTGATTTCTAACATGTCAGGCTAGACCCTTTATTTCTAGGATTGTGATGAAACCGAGATTTTGATGAATTAATTCTTGATTTTACGTTAATAATATATTCCCATTTTCTATTGAGTTTTCCCCAATTATTCTTAATGCTTTCAATTGTGTGGCCTATACTTGAATTGTTATAATTACGTAACTTGAATCGGGAAGGATAGTTAGTAGTGAAAATTGGGTGAAAACCGTATTGTCTTGTGAGATAGGAATATACTAATAGGAATTGCGAAGCTCGTTTGAAGATTTTAGAACTATTTGGCTATTGTTGAATTAACTCACCTAGGAATAGAGTGAATCATTCACCTTGGAAAATTCTTCTAACCTCGGGAGAGGCATTAGATTATCTTAGAATCTTCGCTTTCAATAAATTGAGAAATTACATAAATTATATTAATCAAGATTATTTTGGATTAATTGAGGCGAATTCTCAATCCTAGATTCTTCTCTTATTTGATCTCCTTTCTTCGGATAATTGATTTCGTTATTTGTTTCTAGTTTATCGCTTTATTTAATTTTTAATAATTCTTCAACCTCAAAATTCGGTCGTTAAAATAAAATTAAGAATACTAATAAATTGGTAATTAGTGCATCAGTCCTCGAGGGAACGATATATTTCTCATCACTTTGTTACTTGATTACGAGAATATGCACTTGCGTTCACAAAAATACGCAACAAGTTTTTGGCGCCGTTGCCGGGGACTGATTGTTTCACTAATATCAATTTCAGTATTTTTAATCTTAATTTGAACATTATTTTATTTTTGTGCAAATTTGTTTTTATTTGTTTTCCTTTCAGGAGTTCCTTTAGTGCATGAGAAAAAATGGCAACGAAGGTTTATTCCCTTTGGATACTGAACTCGAACGTACTTTACGGAGAAACAGGAAGGAGAGACGTGAACATTTGACTATGGATATCATGGGAGACAACACCGAAAATCAAGGGATTGATAACCCTATTCAGCAAGCTCAACCGGCATTGGCACTCCGTGATTATGCACTTCCACAAATCAATGCGAATTTTTCGGGGATTCGACGCCCGACCATTCAGGCGAACAATTTTGAAATCAAGCCGGCTATCATCCAAATGGTGCAAGCGAGCCAATTTTGTGGACTGGCAAATGATGACCCCAATGCTCACATTGCTTCGTTTCTCGAGATTTGTGACACATTCAAAATAATTGAGTTACTGATGATGCCATTCGTCTACGGCTTTTCCCGTTCTTTCTAAGGGACAAGGCCAAGTTTTGATTGAATTTACTCCCACCGGGCTCTATCACGACTTGGGCGGAATTATCACAAGCTTTTCTGGCTAAGTTCTTTCCGACGGCGAAGACAGCGAGACTCGGGAATGAAATAACTACTTTCGGGCAATTTGAGATGGAATCGCTGCATGAGGCGTGGGAGCGATACAAGGATTTGTTAAGGAGATGCCCTCATCATGGTCTACCGGATTGGCTGCAGATTCAAACGTTCTACAATGGACTGAGTGCTTCTACACGCACTCTTGTTGATGCAGCCGCTGGAGGTGCTTTAATGGGCAAGACAATGACTGAAGCTCATTCTTTACTAGAAGATATGGTGACAAATGCGTATCAGTGGCCTTCTGAACGTATAAATCCAAAGCGAGTGATGGAAATTTCTGACAACGATCCAATCTCTACTCCATCAGCCCAAGTTGTAGCTTTAACTCAACAACTGCAAACTTTTTCACACACCCCTCCTACCAACACCATGGAAACCTGCAATTGGTGCAACGGATCTCATCCTAGTGCTGAATGTCAAGTTGGAAATCCTTTTGAGCAGTCTCAGATGGAACAAGCTCAATTTGTGGGGAATGGAAATCGTCAGAACAACCCGTATTCCAACACTTACAACCAAGGGTGGCGAAATCATCCAAATTTTTCATGGAGGAACGGGCAAGCATTAAACAATCCTCTACAAGCCCAAGTCACTCAGCCACCACATCAGCCTCCTCAACCACCGAAGGTTTCTTTAGAAGATGCGATTGCTCAATTGGCGGCTAACACGAGTCAATTCATGACCCGCACAGAAACTACTCTACAGAATCATTCCGCTTCTATTCGGAATTTGGAGGTTCAAATGGGTCAGATTGCAAATCTATTGTCATCTAGATCCCAAGGTGTCTTACCAAGTGCTACTGAACCGAATCCCAAGGAATATGTGCAAGCTATTGAGTTATGAAGTGGAAAGGAGCTACACGAGCAGCCCAAGAGTAGAAATGAAAAGAGCAGCCCCGTTGAGAAAGTGAATGACCAAGAGCCCAAGTCACAAGCAGTCTCGGCCATACATCCTACTCCTGTACCACCAGTCCCGTTTCCACAGCGTCTGCAAAAGCAAAATTTAGACAAGCAGTTTTCTAAGTTTCTTGATGTCTTTAAGAAATTGCACATTAATATCCCATTTGCCGACGCTTTGGAACAAATGCCGAGCTATGTGAAGTTTATGAAGGAGATTTTATCTAATAAAAGGAAGCTCGAGGAATATGAAACGGTATCGCTGACCGAAAAATGTAGCGCTATTCTGCAGAAAAAGCTCCCACCTAAATTGAAGGATCCAGGAAGCTTCACTCCCATGTACTATTGTAAACTTGTCGTTTGATAGAGCTTTGTGTGATCTCGGTGCCAGTATAAATCTTGTGCCTTTTTCTATTTTCAAGAAACTAGGAATTGGGGAGGCCAAGCCTACTGCGGTCTCTTTGCAACTAGCCGATAGATCCATCAAGTATCCGAGAGGGGTAATAGAAGATGTCCTGGTCAGGGTTGATAAATTCATTTTCCCTACTGATTTTATCGTGCTTGATATGGGAGAGGATCATGAGATTCCAATTATTTTGGGTAGACCATTTTTAGCCACTGGGAGGACTCTTATTGATGTTCAGGAGGGTGAATTGGTGCTTCAGGTTCAAGATGAGCAAGTGACATTCAAAGTGTTTCGATCCCTTCCGTGTCCAAGCAATGTTGAGAAGTGTTCTCAAATTGAAAGCTTACTTATTTTTGCTAAAGACACACACCGGGGAAGTTGTCACTCGAAATGTTCAGAATCAGTTGTAGTTGCTCCGACATCTAAGAAAAATGTAGAACGAGTCACATATCTTAGGCATTTGGACATGTCATCTTCTTCATCCGTTCACCCACCATTAAAAAATTCTCATGCCGTCAAAAATCCGTCCGTGGAAAAGAAAACTAAGGTGGAAGTGAAACGGGTGCCAAGTCATGTGCAATTTGGGTGTTTTGGGAAGCTACAATTGTTCAAGTCTTTTCGCAAAGAACGCTGGATGTCCAAACCAAAAATCGAACTGTTAAAAACTAATGGTCAAAATTTTAAAACACATATTAACGGTTCGATGGACGGGGTGGAGTCCAAATGGTGTTTGCGAAAAGCAAATTGATTTTCAAAAGGTCCGGCTGAAGACTATAAACTTAGCGCTTCTCGGGAGGCAACCCGAGTATTAGTTGTAGATTTTAGTTTTCGCTATTTTCCTTCATTTTAGGAGGCTATTTTTTCGGCATTTTTGCTTTGCTATGCTTCTCTCTCATGTTCTATGTGTTTTCATTTGAAAATTCTGTGCAGGAACTCTCCAGGGCAATTTTTAACTTAGGGCCGCGGCACACTAAAAGAGGGCCGTGGCACACACAAGTCTCAAAAATGGGCTACACCCGTTGTACTAGGGGCCGCGGCCCGTGTAAACTGAGCCGCGGCACACGCACCCAAGAGCTGCGGCACACTGAATATAGGCCGCGGCACGCCGAAGCCCCAGAAATGCACCTAACTTGCTGTACTCTATGCCGCGGCACGAAAGTGCTGAGCCGCGGCACACTAACCCTAGAAGCCGTGGCACCCATGCAACGAGCCGTGGCACGTTGCGAAATGGCCTGATCGCTTAAACAACCTATACTGTGGACCGCGGATCACTTTCTACGTGCCGCAGCCCCTGATGAAGAATTTAAACGGCCAGCGCATGAATTATAAATCAGTCAGCCGAAACAATAGGTAACACTCCTCCAATCCCTTCCTCTTCCACGCGGTGCAGGTAACCTTCTACAAATTAATCCTTCTTCTCATCTTCTTCAATCCAACACCAGGTACTCCTTAATCTTTAGTTTGATTTGCAATAAGGATTGAAAAGTGGGGTAATGTTTGTTCATTCATTGATGAATTTGTTTTTCTTTTCTAAGTCTATCAAGATTTTGATCGGAATGTGTTGAGATTATCAATTGATTATTGATTGTGTTTCGTTGATTTGTCATGAATCTTTATGATATAGTTGTTGTTGGGGATTGAATTGAGCAATGATTACTTTTGTTCTACATTTAAGTTTACGCACGCGAAGTGTTTGATGAAATACCCCAATGAAACGTTTTTTGATCTAAACATCTCCAATCTGTTTGAAACCGACGATTATCTGAATAATATGCCCCCTACCTTAATGCTTAGTCTGAGTTAAAATTTTCGCATCATATCCCTCATACAGAAGTGAAAGTTTTTGACGCTATATTCGTTTCCCGCACGTTATAAGTTGTGATTGGTGTCTTGTTATTTAAAGTCGTCTAATATCCTGCGTTTATTTTCCAGGAATTCACTATGGCACGTAAGATAAAGTTGAGCTCCACTCGTGCTACGACTCGTTCTTCTCCCCCTAGAGGAGAAACCTCACAAAACTGCACGGAAGAGCATTCCCAACAATTCTCCGACCCGGAAATCCATCGCATCTTTAATGAGAAAATACGTCCTCGACCCATAATTCCTGAGCGGGGATTCACTCCCGCCCCCCAAGGCGGCGAGGTACTAACTATGATTACTGAAATGGGATGGACTAGATTCGCCGCACAGCCCGAGCCGACCGTAATCTCTATCGTACAAGAATCGTACGCCAGTGCCTTATTACTTCATATCCGGGGAGTGTTGTGAGGAAAATCCCTCACAATATGCCGCAAGTGCACGGTGTCAACAAGTAATAAAGTAATAAGTAAAGTATCGTTCCCTTGAGGACTGATTTCACTAAGTACCAAAATATAGTCGACTCACAAATCTTATTTGAAGAACAATTATACGGAATTATTTCTAATCTAATGGCAGAAAAATAAATAGAAAATAATAATAAATATTAACTAATAATAAGGGTGTAGGATTATGATTTTCACCTCAAACAATCAGGAATGATTTTTATTCAATTCAATTCACTTTTATTCAATTGATTGTAAGCCAGGAATTCCTAATTTATTCTAAAGCCTTTCCCAAGGTCGATAGAAAATACTACGAATTATTAACTCGATATATCCCTATTCGAATTAGATAATTAATAGCTAAAATAGTTCAAGAATTCCCACAATAAATAGGCTTCACAATTCCCATGAGTATATTCCTATCTCACGAAAATTATGATTCGTCTCACACGAACTATACCTAAATTTCATCTCCCGAATCCATAAAGACATTCAAAACAATTCAACTGTTCCAGACAATTAAAAAGCATTAAGAACAGTAAGAAGAATCCACTTCAATAGAATAACGAATGAATTGAAATAATAATAAAAAAATCAAACCGTCATGCAATCGGCTACAATCAAAATCCTACTCGAATAGATCTAGAAACTATGATACGGAAAAATTAAGAAAAACTATAAGGAATCCGTGGTCTTGTCGTCGCCCCACAAATCTCCTCCTTGTGTTCTTCGCCCTAGTGATCGATCCAACTCCCAGATGATCCTCCTTTTCTTCAGCCCTTCAATGCTTATTTATAGTCGTCCTCAGCCTCCAAAATGCGTCCGTGTGATTAGGTCGAGAATAGGCTCCAAAACGGCGAAGAAACGCGAAAGGCTCAGCCAAAACCGCCATGTGGGCCGCGGCTCACTTAATCTATGTCGCGGCCCCTACTGCTCAGCGGATGCCTGGGCGCATATTTTCCTCCTGGGCCGCGGCTCACTTAGACTGTGCCGCGGCTCACGGTACAGTGGGTTCGGCGCTTGCTGGTCACCTGCGTGTGCCGCGGCCCCTGGCAAAAAATTGCCGTTTTTGCCCGTTTTTCGTCGTTCGAGCTTCCGGACTCTAATTTCCTGCAAAGCATATAAGAATAGTGCATTAAAAGCTCATTTATGCAGATTTAGGCTCAAGATGGATATAAAATAATAATAAATAAGCGCATAAAAATACGCCTAACAAATACCCCCAAACTTGAGCATTTGCTTGTCCTCAAGCAAAAATTATCAATTTTAAACAAAATGTATCGTGAATAATCATGCAAGTCCATAGTGCTCAACTTAATCAATACTACCCTAAAAATCTCAAAGAATAGTACAATTATCATAATAGCGAGTCACATCCAGGACACTGATTCCACTAAGTAACCAATTTCAGTCCTAATCAATCGTTCATGAAGAAAATCAAGCTCAAAGATTAACAAGCGTGAATTTAACCGACCGTCCATATGAAGGGTTAGATTAAACAAGCCAATTTGCCCAGTCCCACAGTCTAGTGGCAGAATTCAAGAGTTTCATTATCAAAATTACTCCTAGGACAGCATTCCCTTATGTATGATCAATAATATGATTCGAGTTAACCACTAGGTTTCGGCTCTCGGGATATTTCATCGGGATGATCCTAGGGTGGATTTCCATTCTCATATATCGGGGAACCGTTTGACGTAAAAGACACTCATGGGGCACATGTATGCTTCTAGTTACTAAGCCCCCTCTACAGCGGAGAAAAAACTCGAATAGCGATTCCCGCTTGTCAAGGTTGTTGTTTTACGCAAGAGTAAACAACGGGTCACGTGAATACCCCCGGTTACTAGGCTTCCCATCATCGGTAATGCGATATTTCTAAATTATTAATCTATTCAGGGTCGTCGTTTTACGCGAGAGTAAACAACGGGTCACGTGAATACCCCCGGTTACTCGATTTCCCATCATAGAACAACTAATATCTCGACTTTTTGGAAAAACTGTCCGACTCTAAACTCAATCCAAGTGCCAACAAGACTCATATTACTGGACGACTAGCTACGCGAAAAGTTTAACCAAACGTATAAACGGTGATTTGAAAACACGTATGTCTCATTTCTTATCTGCTAAAATTTCTACAAAAACGATAAAATTTCGGACCCCCGGTTACTCAACAGAAGCAGATATCACTGACTACAACTCAACTAAAACTCAACCGTTTCTTCCCCGAGAAATCAGTATCGTAACATCAGTTTTACACAAAAAGAAGCACGAAAAATTCACGAAAAATTCACGTTTTTGAACAAAACCATCAACAGCATGCAAGGACAATAAAGCAATCGCAATTTATACCCAAGAAAAATTAAGAAAATTATCGCATGCTTCAATTTATTCCACTACACATAACATCCTCAATAATAAAACTCATGTGAAAATAAGAGAGATAAGGAAAAGTGAAACTTATTCCAAATGTCTTCTTGAAAGCCAGCACATGTCTGAGTGGAATCGTCTGTCATACTTCAAATAATGCTCAACATCACCAGGAACCCCCAAACTTAGTCTCTAGTCATGAAATAACTAAAGACATTAGGTCAAGGAAGACTAGAATATGAAGAATAATGCTTATTGGGGTTGAAAAAATATTAGAGAAATAAGGGCCACAAGAATACACGAATCCAAACGAAAACAAAACAAAGAAGAAAAAATTATTAACTAAAAAAAAAAAAAAAACTAACTAGAAAGCAAGTAAAAATGATGGATTGCCTCCCATCAAGTGCTCTATTTTACGTCTTGAGCACGACGTGGCAAAAAGAATTTAACGTGGCTTCTTTCTAGGGAGATTGCCAAATGCCCCCTTCTTGCAATCTATAAGCCTCTTATTCCACAAGGGAGGCTTTGGTTCATGCCCGGTTGCCAAAAATAATGAGTAAGAATAATTATGCGGACAACCAAAAAGTAATGGAAGAATATAATAATGATAAGGCATGAAAAAGTAAGCAGAGTTCGAATGGGTAGATAGTAAAGACATATTATGAACACCCTCATTAGAACTCAAGGAATCAGCCTCAACAGAATCAAAAGTAATAGGGTCAATCTCTCCCATTATGGATTTAGGAAAAATTATGCGTGGCACTGTTAATAAAATTTTACGCACATAAGTGTTCACCTTATTAGTCGAAGTTTGATGACAATTTAATGAAATTTCTTTGGAAACATCATCAATGGTAACTTCTTCTACAAGCTCATCACACTTTATGTAATTATTAGGTGCTGGGGGATCGACCCTAAAACTTAGCATGTCTTTCTTCTCAACCTCCCCCTCTACTTCACTACTAACTATATAAGCTGGAAAATAACCATAGTGAATCTCAAGACCACGACTTGCACATTCTCGCTCAAGAGGGGTACTATCAGGATTTTCGAGAGCGTCTACACAATGTTCAAACATGGTCTTTTGTTTCGGGGGAGGGGGCTGACTGACCCTATTAGGCAAATTATCAAGAACATTGAAATTTATGAAATGCCAAGGGTCACTATAATCAAAGGAAAACATAATGAAAAAAATAGAAATATAGAGACTAAAAAGAAAAAAAACTTCAAATTAAAATTAGAGTCGCTTGGTATTGATATTAGCGAAAAAACCAGTCCCCGGCAACGGCGCCAAAAACTTGTTGTGAGGAAAATCCCTCACAATATGCCGCAAGTGCACGGTGTCAACAAGTAATAAAGTGATAATTAAAGTATCGTTCCCTCGAGGACTGATTTCACTAAGTACCAAAATATAGTCGACTCACAAATCTTATTTGAAGAACAATTATACGGAATTATTTCTAATCTAATGGCAGAAAAATAAATAGAAAATAATAATAAATATTAACTAATAATAAGGGTGTAGGATTATGATTTTCACCTCAAACAATCAGGAATGATTTTTATTCAATTCAATTCACGTTTATTCAATTGATTGTAAGCCAGGAATTCCTAATTTATTCTAAAGCCTTTCCCAAGGTCGATAGAAAATACTACGAATTATTAACTCGATATATTCCTATTCGAATTAGATAATTAATAGCTAAAACAGTTCAAGAATTCCCACAATAAATAGGCTTCACAATTCCCATGAGTATATTCCTATCTCACAAAAATTATGATTCGTCTCACAAGAACTATGCCTAAATTTCATCTCCCGAATCCATAAAGACATTCAAAACAATTCAACTATTGGCCAGACAATTAAAAAGCATTAAGAACAGTAAGAAGAATCCAATTCAATAGAATAACGAATGAATTGAAATAATAATAAAGAAATCAAACCATCATGTAATCGGCTACAATCAAAATCCTACTCGAATAGATCTAGAAACTACGATACGGAAAAATTAAGAAAAACCGTAAGGAATCCGTGGTCTTGTCGTAGCCCCACAAATCTCCTCCTTGTGTTCTTCGCCCTAGCGATCGATCCAACTCCCAGATGATCCTCCTTTTTTTCAGCCCTTCAATGCTTATTTATAGTCGTCCTCAGCCTCCAAAACGCGTCCGTGTGATTAGGTCGAGAACAGACTCCAAAACGGCGAAGAAACGCAGAAGGCTCAACCAAAACCGCCATGTGGGCCGCGGCTCACTTAATTTGTGCCGCGGCCCCTACTGCTCAGCGCCGGATGACTGGGCGCATATTTTTCTCCTGGGCCGCGGCTCACTTAGGCTGTGCCGCGGCTCACGGTACAGTGGGTTCGGCGCTTGCTGGTCACCTGCGTGTGCCGCGGCCCCTGGCCAAAAATTGCCGTTTTCGCCCGTTTTTCGTCGTTCGAGCTTTCGGACTCCAATTTCCTGCAAAACATATAAGAATAGTGCATTAAAAGCTCATTTATGCAGATTTAGGCTCAAGATGGATATAAAATAATGATAAATAAGCGCATAAAAATACGCCTAACAGGGAGGTCAGATGTTGGGGAGGCCGAATATACGAACTGAGGTGGTTGTCCGTGGCCAGACAATGGACTTCTCGGCAGCCGCGATTCGGAGGTTATACGAGCTACTTGAGGTAGACGAATCTGCATACACGTGGACTATGGGTAGCCTCACGAGGGAGGCATTGCTAGAAACGCTTGCTCAGCCAGATTCCATTTGGGAAACGCGCGTCCCGGGGTCCACAACTTTCTTCTTCAAGAGTTCCCGTCTCAGTCGGCTCGGGCGAACTTGGCTATATTTTCTATGCTCGCGAGTCGACCCTACCTCGCAGATCCACTCTGTCCTGCTTCCTCGTGCCCGACTGCTATATGCCATCACGGCGGGACTTCGATTTGACGTGGCCCTACGTCTAGCCCGGTCTATTTTCCAATACATCCAAGGAGGGGCCAAGACGGGGCTAAAACATCCCTCTGTCATTTGCGCCTTATGCCGCCAGTCAGGCGTGACTTGGTCGGATGACGAGCCGACTATAGCCCCCTAGGGTCCGATCGATCATCGTATTATCTCTCACTTCGACCAGTGGGGTGGCGCGTGGGCACACCCGCGGGGATGAGGATTTCTTCTAGAAGATCCACATGAGCACTCCCCCAAGCCACTTCTTCTGACTCATGAGCCGACGACTGATACTGAGGATCAGACCGAGTCCACTCCACCGCCAGCGAGAGATCATCTTCTTCAGGCAATGTTTGACGGCTTGAGCGAGGAGATGCGAGCAGAGAGAGATAGTGTGATCGCTACCATTCGAGAGGAGATGTACGAGCAGGTCCGCCGGGCCAATCGGCGTGCGAAGAGGCGCTTAGCTGTTAGGCGTATTTTTATACGCTTATTTATCATTATTTCATATCCATTTTTAGTCTAAACCTGCATAAATGAGATTTTAATGCACTATCTTTATATGTTTTGTAGGAAATTGGAGTCCAGAAGCTCGAACGGCGAAAAAAGGGCCAAAATGACAATTTTTGGCCTGGGTCCGCGGCACGAACCAAATGAGCCGCGGCACAGCTTAAGTGACCAGCAAGTGCCGAACCAACTGTACCGGGGGCCGCGGCACAAGGATGCTGAGCCGCGGCCCAGGAAGAAAATGTTGCGCCCAGGTATAGGCGCTGAAGGTTAGGGGCCGCGGCACAGATTAAGTGAGCCGCGGCCCACGGGGCGGTCCTCTTTATTTGCCGCGTTTCTGGGCCGTTTTTGGAGCAGTTTTCGACCCAATCCCCGGACGCATTTTGGAGGCTAATGATAGTTATAAATAGGGATTCAAGGTCTGAAAAGAGAGAGGATCATCGCGTATCATCGAGAAGAAGCAGAAAACACCAAGGAGCAGAGAGCGGAAGCTAGAGAATGGAGGAATCCAAGTTCTTCGTCTACTTTTGATTTCTATGCTTTCTTAAATCCTTTTTGTATTTTTATCTTCTAGCATGTCAGGCTAGAAACCTAGTCTAGGATTTTGATGAAACCGAGGTTTTGATAAATTAACTTTTGATTATCAATTCAATTCCTTTTTTTATTGAGTTTTCCCCAATTGTTCTTAATGCTTTCAATTGTCTGGCCTATAATTGAATCGTTTTGTTTACGCAACTCGAATCGGGAGAGGAAAGTTGGTAGGAAGTAATTGGTGAGAACCGTTTTATCTTGTGAGATAGGAATATACTCACAGGAATTACGTGGCCTTTCTGAAGTTTTCGTGCTTTTTGCCTATTGTCGAATTAATCCACCTAGGAATAGAGTGTATTATTCGCCTTAGATAATTCTATTGACCTCGGGAGAGGCGGTAGAGTATTTTAGCAACTTTCGCCTTCAATAAATTGGGAATTCATTAAATTCATATAATCAAGAGTAATTCGGATAGACCGAGGTGGATTCATAATCCTAGATTAATTCCTTATTTGATTTTCTTCCTTTGAATAATTGATTCCACTATTTCTTTGTTTTTATTAATTTTCCTTAATTATTACTTGCACCTAAAATTTCGACAGTTCAAATAAAATTAGAATACGCATAAATCGGTAATTAGTAAGTCAGTCCTCGTGGGAATGATATCTTACTCATCTCTTTATTACTTGTTTACGACAACGTGCACTTGCTTTCAACGAAATTCGGAACAAGTTTTTGGCGCCGTTGCCGGGGATTGATTATTTTACTAATATCGATTTCAGTATTTCTAGTCTTAGTTTGAACATTTTTTTTTATTTTTGTGTAATTCTTATTATTTGTTTTCCTTTCAGGAATTTCTGATTAGTGCATGAGAAAATTCGGTAACGAAGGTCTACTACCTTTGGATACTAAACTCGAGCGCACTTTTCGGAAAAGCAAGAAGGAGAAACGTGAGCTACCGACAACAGGGACCATGGCCGATAACGCGGAAAATCATGAAGTAGACAACCCTATTCAGCAAGCTCAACCGGCATTATCACTCCGTGATTACACAATGCCGCAAATCAATGCAAACTTTTCGGGGATTCGGCGTCCTACCATCCAAGCGAATAACTTCGAAATTAAGCCAGCTATTATTCAGATGGTACAAGCAAGCCAGTTTTGTGTACTGGCAAACGATGACCCCAACGCACACATCGCTTCATTTCTGGAGATATGTGACACCTTCAAGAATAACGGTGTTACCGATGATGCTATTCGTCTGCGGCTTTTACCTTTCTCTTTGAGGGACAAAGCCAAATTTTGGTTGAATTCGTTACCGCCGGGCTCTATCACAACTTGGGCGGAATTAGCACAAGCCTTCCTGGCTAAGTTCTTTCCACCATCGAAGACAGCGAGATTAAGGAACGAGATTACTACTTTCGGGCAATTTGATATGGAGTCGCTTCACGAAGCTTGGGATTGATACAAGGATTTATTACGGAGATGCCCACACCATGGCTTACCGGATTGGCTACAAATCCAAACCTTTTATAACGGATTGAGTGCTTCTACACGCACTCTTGTTGATGCAGCCGCTGGAGGAGCGTTGATGGGAAAAACGATGGCCGAAGCCCATTCTCTATTGGAGGCAATGGCTGCAAATGCTTATCAGTGGCATTACGAACGAGTGAACCCAAAACGAGTGATGGAAGATAATGACCCAATATCTACGCTATCGGCTCAAGTCGCCGCCTTGACTCAGCAACTTCAAGCTTTTTAACATTCTCCTTCCCCCGTTACCATTGAATCATGCAATTGGTGCAACGGATCTCACCCTAGTGCGGAATGTCAAATTGGAAATCCTTTCGAGCAACATCCGATGGAACAAGCTCAGTTTGTGGGGAATCGACAGAATAATCCGTATTCCAACACATACAATCCGGAGTGGCGAAATCACCCTAACTTTTCATAGAAAAACGGACAAAACGGAAACCAACCTCAGTTTGCTCAACACCAACAGCAACCCCCGCCCGCTCCAAAGATCTCTTTAGAGGAGGCAATGGCGAATTTAGCAGTAAATATGAGTCAGTTCATGACCCGTACGGAAGCAACCTTGCAAAACCATTCCGCCTCTATTCGCAACTTGGAAGTACAATTGGGTCAAATAGCAAATGTGTTAACAGCCCGCCCTGAGGGTACCTTGCCAAGTACAACTGAGACGAACCCCAGAGAGAGTATAAATGCCATTAGTTTGAGAAGCGGGAAGGAAGTGTGTGAGCATCCTGGGCAGAACAAAAAGAGAGGTGATGATGAGGAAAAGAAAAATTCGGCGACTGAGGAATCACAAATGTCTAGACCCTCGAAATTGTTTCCGGATAATCCGACAGCCTATGTGCCTCCCGTCCCGTTTCCACAACGTCTACAAAAGCAAAAATTGGACAAGCAGTTCTCTAAGTTTCTTGACGTTTTCAAGAAACTACATATAAATATTCCATTTGATGATGCCTTGGAACAAATTCCGAGCTATGTGAAGTTTATGAAGGAAATCTTATCTAACAAAAGGAAGCTCGAGGAATATGAAACGGTGGCACTGACTGAAGACTGCAGCGCAATTTTGCAGAGAAAGCTCCCGCCTAAATTGAAGGACCCAGGAAGCTTCACTATACCGTGCACTATTGGGAACTTGTCTTTTGATAGAGCATTATGTGATCTCGGCGCTAGCGTTAATCTCATGCCTCTTTCTATTTTCAAGAAGCTAGGAATTGGGGAAGCGAAACCTACTACGGTCTCTTTACAACTAGCCAATAGATCAATCAAGTACCCGAGAGGGGTAATCGAAGATGTCTTGGTCAAGGTCGATAAATTCATTTTCCCTGCTTATTTCATTGTGCTTGATATGGAAGAAGACCATGAGATTCTGATTATATTGGGTAGACCCTTCTTAGCTACCGGAAGGACCCTTATTGATGTTCAGGAGGGTAAATTGATACATCGGGTTGAAGATGACCAAGTCACATTCAAAGTGTTTCGATCTCTCCCGTGTCCAAGCAAGGTCGAGAAATGTTCACAAATTGATATCTTTAAGAAAGACACACACCAGGAGAGTTGCCAGTCGAAATGTTCAGAATCCGCTTTAGCTGCTCCAACGTCTAAGATAAATGAAGAACGAATCTTGTATCATAAGCATTTGAATATGTCGTCTTCAACATCCGTTCATCCACCATCGAAAAATTCTCATGCTGTCATAAGTTCGCCCGTGGAGTTGAAAATTAAGCCGGATGTCAAACGAGTACCAAGTCAACTGCAAAATGGGTGTTTTGGGAGGCTACTATTGTTAAAGCCGTTTCGCAAAGAACGTTGGATATCCAAACCAAAAGTTGAACGGTTGAAATTTAATGGTCAACAATTTAAATCACGTAATAACGGTTCGATGGAATGTGCGGAGTCCAAATGGTCTTTGCGAAATGCGAATTGATCTTCAAAAAGTCCGACTGAAGACTATAAACTTAGCGCTTCTCGGGAGGCAACCTGAGTATTAGTTGTAGAATTTTATTTTTCAGTGTTTTCTTTCATTTTAGGAGTCTTTATTTTTCGTCATTTTTGCTTTGATATGCTTATCTCTCGCGTTCTAAGTGTTTTCCTTTGAAAATTCTGTGCAGGAATATCCCCAGGGGAAAATTTAACCCTGAGCCGCGGCACAAGGATACTGAGCCGCGGCACACACAAGTCGAAAAAGGGGGCTAAACTTCCTGTACTCTGTGCCGCAGCACAAGCTTACTGAGCCTCGGCACACCCGGTCTTTGAGCCGCGGCACCCATATATTGAGTCGCGGCACACGGCAGCATCACGAAAAGACCCAGGTAGGCTGTACTCTGGGCCGCGGCTCACTTAAGCTGTGCCGCGGCCCCTGCTGCGAAATTGAACCGCCCAGGCTTGCTTTATAACATCGATCGGCCGGAACACCAGGTACGTTTTCTTCCCCTTCTGCACGCGGCACTCGGACGATCCCATTCAATTTTTCTTCTTCTTGCATTTGTTCAATCCAAGCAAGGTAATTCTCAATCTCTTAATCCTAATTGCTACATGACTTGAAAAGTTGCTACATGACTTGAAAAGTGAAGTATTGTTATTCATTCGATGATGAATATGTTGTTAGTTTTTCAAAGTTCTATCAAGGTTGAGTTGGGATATGAAATTTTTGATTGGTTATCGATGGAAATTGTCGATTATGAATGAATTAGTGATGTTATTTGTCGTTTGTCATGGCTATATATTTATGTTGTTATTTTTGGGGATTGGATTTAACCATTAAAATTCGTGTGCTTCATTTAAACTTATGCACACTAAGTGTTTGATGAAATGCGGCAATGAAATTTTTTTGAACCAAACGTCTTGAAACTATGTGCAACGAATTTGTTTATGGTTTACATTGTACCCCAACCCTTACGTCAAGTTTAAACGTGAAAGCTCAACTTTAATTTTCTCTCACGATGGTGCAAGCTCGTTCAACTCTATATTCACGTTTTGCATACCTTAAGTCAAGTGGTGCTGTTTTCCTTAAAGCTTACGTAATTTCCGGTGTTTTTCTTTTCAGGGAACTCGCCATGGCTAGAAAAAGGAAGGTTAGCACAAGGGCTAGGACACAATCGTCCCCCACAAGAGGGGAGACTTCACAAAGCCGAGCCGAGTTGGAGTCTCACCAATTCGCCGACCCGGAAATTCATAAAATATTGAATGAAAAAATCCGTCCTCGACCATTAATCCCGGAGCAGGGATTCACTCCCGCCCCCCAGGACGGTGAGCTTCTGACTATGATTGACGAGATGGGGTGGGCTCGTTTCGCTGCGCCTCCCGAGCCGGCTGTGATCTCTATCGTCCAGGAGTTTTATGCTAGTGCTCTGTTGAAGCATATTCGGGCAGGGCAGATGATGGCGCAATCAGATACTCGGACTCAGGTCGTCGTCCGAGGCCATACTGTGGTTTTTTTAGTAGCCGCCATTCGGAGATTATTCGAGCTGCCAGTGGTGGACGAGACGGCGTATACGCGAGTTATGAGTGGCCTCACGAGGGAGGCTCTGCTCGAGGCACTCACACAACCCGCCTCCGTCTGGGAGACGCGCGCCCCGGGTTCGTCAACCTTCTATTTTAAGAGCTCGCGCCTCAGTCGGCTCGGGCGAGCCTGGTTGTACTTCCTCTGCGCACGGGTCGATCCTACCTCACAGATCCGCTCTGTTTTACTCTCTCGTGCCCGTACACTGTATGCTATCACTACTGGGCTCAGATTCGATGTGGACCCTCATCTGGTCCGATCTATCCTTCTGTGCATTCAAGGAGGGGCCAAGATGGGGCTGAAGCACCCATCTCTCATTTGCGCTCTATGCCGCTAGTCGGCATGACTTGGTCGGATGATGAGCCGATGCTAGCACCCCAGGGTCCGATTGATCATCGCATCATTTCTCACTTTGACCAGTGGGGTGGAGCGCCGGCACATGCTCGGGGACGAGGATTTCTTCTTGATGAGGCACATGAGCAGTCCCCCGAGCCTCTTCTTCTGACACATGGACAGGCAGAGTCCAGCCCGCTGCCTGATAGAGAGCACCTTCAGGCGATGTTCGACGGCCTGAGAGAGGAGATGAGGAGAGAGAGAGATCCACCTAGCTGCTATGAGAGAGGAGATGCGGACAGAGAGAGCATCCTCGCAGCTGTCTTGGAGGAGATGAGAGAGCAGGCCCTCCGGGCCAATCGACGTGCGGAGAGGCGCCTGGCAGCGAGAGATGCTTACCACCAGGAGTACCTTGCTGTTTGGACGAGCCATGTACTGCACCCGGACGGGCCATTCATTCCACAGTTAGGCCAGCCACACCACCTTCCTCGCCGGACGAGGCCGGCACCAGTTCATGAGTGGACATTAGGGGAGTACTTGACCTTTTCTCTTATTGCATAATATTATCTATGTCCATTGAGGTCAATGTACGTCCTAAGTTTGGGGGGGGTTACTTTCAGTTGTTTTTTTACTTATTCGTTTGCATTTTTCGTTATTTTCGTTGTTTTTGACGCTAGCCTTGCTTGTCGTGATATTATTTACATTCGTTAATTTTTCGTGCTTCTTTGTGTAAAACTGATGTTACGATACTGATTTCTCTTTGAAGAAATGGTTGACTTTTGGTCGAGTTGCAGTCAGCGATATCTGTTTCCGTTGAGTATTCATTTAGGTCCGAATTTTTTTTTTCGTTTTTATAGAAATCTTAGCAGATAAGAAAGGAGACATACGTGTTTTCAAATCACCGTCTATACGTTTGGTTACATTTTTCGTGTAGCTAGTTGTCCAGTAACATGAGTCTTGTGGGCACTTAAAGTGAGTTTAGAGTCGGATAGTTTTTCCCAAAAATTCGAGATATTATAGATATTCTATGATGGGAAGTCTAGTAACCGGGGGTATTCACGTGACCCGTTGTTTACTCTCGCGTAAAACGACAACCCTGAATAGACTTATGGTTTAGAAATATCGCATTTGCCGATGATGGGAAGCCTAGTAACCGGGGGTATTTACGTGAACCATTGTTTACTCTCGCGTAAAACAGCAACCTTGACGTGCGGGAATTGCTATTCGAGTTTTTTCTCCGCTGTAGAGGGGGACTTAGTAACTAGAAGCATCCATGTGCCCCATGAGTGTCTTTTATGTCAAATGGTTCCCCAATACATGAGAATGGAAATCCACCCTAGGATTATCCCGATGAAACATCCCGCGATCCGAACCTAGTGGTTAACTCGAATCTTTATTATGATCATACATAAGGGAATGCTGTTCGAGGAGTAATTTTGATGATGAAACTCTTAAATTTTGCCACTAGACTGTGGGACTGGGCGAGTTGGCTAGTTTACTCTAACCCTTCGTATTGGCGGTCGGTTAAATTCACGCTTGTTAATCTTTGAGCTTGATTTTCTTCATAAACGATTGATTAGCACTAAAAATGGTTACTTTGTGGAATCAGTGTCCTTGATGTGACTCACTATTACGATACTCGTATTATTCTTTGAGATTTTCAGGGTAGTATTGATTAAGTTGAGCACTATGGATTTTCACGATCATTCACGATACTTTTTATTTGAAAATTTATTTTTGCTTGAGGACAAGCAAAAGCTAAAGTTTGGGGGTATTTGTTAGGCATATTTTTATACGCTTATTTATCATTATTTCATATCCATTTTTAGTCTAAACCTGCATAAATGAGCTTTTAATGCACTATCTTTATATGTTTTGTAGGAAATTGGAGTCCAGAAGCTCGAACGGCGAAAAACGGGCCAAAACGACAATTTTTGGACTGGGGCCGCGACACGAACCAAATGAGCCGCGGCACAACTTAAGTGACCAGCAAGCGCCGAACCAACTGTACCGGGGGCCGCGGCACAAGGATGCTGAGCCGCGGCCCAGGAAGAAAATGTTGCGCCCAGGTATAGGCGCTGAAGGTTAGGGGCCGCGGCACAGACTAAGTGAGCCGCGGCACACGGGGCGGTCCTGCTTTATTTGCCGCGTTTCTGGGCCATTTTTGGAGCAGTTTTCGACCCAATCCCCGAACGCGTTTTGGAGGCTAATGATAGTTATAAATAGGGATTCAAGGTCTGAAAAGAGAGAGGAATCATCGCAGATCATCGAGAAGAAGCAGAAAACACCAAGGAGTAGAGAGCGGAAGCTAGAGAACGGAGGAATCCAAGTTCTTCGTCTGCGTTTGATTTCTATGCTTTCTTAAATCCTTTTTGTATTTTTATTTTCTAGCATGTCAGGCTAGAACCCTAGTCTAGGATTTTGATGAAACCGAGGTTTTGATGAATTAACTTTTGATTATCAATTCAATTCCTTTTTTTATTGAGTTTTCCCCAATTGTTCTTAATGCTTTCAATTGTGTGGCCTATAATTGAATCGTTTTGTTTACGCAACTCGAATCGGGAGAGGAGAGTTGGTAGGAAATAATTGGTGAGAACCGTTTTATCTTGTGAGATAGGAATATACTCACAGGAATTACGTGGCCTTTCTGAAGTTTTCATGCTTTTTGCCTATTGTCGAATTAATCCACCTAGGAATAGAGTGTATTATTCGCCTTAGATAATTCTATTGACCTCGGGAGAGGCGGTAGAGTATTTTAGCAACTTTCGCCTTCAATAAATTGGGAATTCATTAAATTCATATAATCAAGAGTAATTCGGATAGACCGAAGTGGATTCATAATCCTAGATTAATTCCTTATTTGATTTTCTTCCTTTGAATAATTGATTCCACTATTTATTTGTTTTTATTAATTTTCCTTAATTATTACTTGCACCTAAAATTAGAATACACATAAATCGATAATTAGTAAGTCAGTCCTCGTGGGAACGATATCTTACTCATCTCTTTATTACTTGTTTACGACAACGTGCACTTGCGTTCAACGAAATTCGCAACATTAACTGCGAGAGATGCCTACCATCGGGACTACTTAGCTATTTGGACGGACCATATTCTTCGCCCAGACGGACCTTTCATTCCTCCGGTCAGGCCACCTACACCACCCACTTCGCCGGACGAGGCTGATGCCAGTGCCTGAGTTTACCTTAGGGGAGTACTTGACCTTTCTCTTACTGTGTATTATTATTTGTTGTCCATTGAGGTCACTGTACTTCTTAAGTTGGGGGGGGGGGGGTACTTTTAGATGTTATTTACTTTTTAGTTGTTATTTTTGATTTTAGCCTTGCTTGTATTCTATGATATTCTGGACATTGTTGCATTCGTGAGTATTTCGTGCAGCCTTGTGTAAGACCGATTATATGATACTGATTTCTCTTTGAAGAAACGGATGAGTATTGGTCGAGTTCACATTATGCGATATTTGTTTCCCTCAAGTATTCATTTTGGTCTGATTTGTTTTGCGTCATTGTGGTAATCTTGGCATATAAGAAATGAGACATATGTGTTTGTAGTGTCCGCATTACACGAGCCGTCGTCTATATGTCTGGTGGCGCTATTCACTTAGCTAGTAATCCAGTAACATTAGTCTTGTTGGCATTTAATTTAAGTACCTAAGGTTAGGCATTGAGTCGGACAGTTTTAATTCTCAAAACTGGAGCAATTTTGCTTGTTCTATGATGGGAAGTCTAGTAACTGGGGGTATTCACGTGACCCGTTGTTTACTCTTGCATAAAACGACAACCCTGAATAGACTAATGATTCAAAAAAAAATCACATCTCCGATGATAGGAAGTCAAGTAACCGGGGGTATTCACGTGACCCGTTGTTTACTCTCGCGTAAAACAGCAACCTTGAATCGGACGTGCGGGGGTAGCTATTCGAGTTTTTCTCCGCTGTAGAGGGAGACTTAGTAACTAGAAGCATTCATGAGCCCCATGAGTGTCTTTTACGTCAAACGGTTTCCCAATACATGAGAATGGAAATCCACCCTAGGGTTCTTCCGATGAAACATCCCGGGAGTCGAAACCTAGTGGTTAACTCGAATCATTATAAGTATTAAATATAAGGGAGTGCTGTCCTGGGAATATTATGAGATTCTTGTGTTTTTGCCACGAGGCTGTGGGACTGGGCGAGTTAGCTTGTTATACTCTCAACATTCATATTGGCGGTCGGCTCAATCCACGTTTGTTAATGTTTGAACCTTGATTTTCTTCATGAGCTATTGATTAACACTTCAAATGGTTACCTTGTGGAATCATTATCTGTACTGTGACTCACTGATAGGATATCCATATTATTCTTTGAGATTTTCAGGGTAGTATTAATTAGTTGAGCACTATGGATTTGCACGATCGTCCACGATACTTGTCGTCTTATTTGAAATTAATTTTTGCTTGAGGACAAGCAAAGGCTTAAGTTTGAGGATATTTGTTACATGTATTTTTGTGCGCTTGATTATCATTGTTTTATCTCCATATTGGATTTAAATCTGCATAAATGAGCTCTTAATGCATTATGTTTATATATTTTGAAGGAAATTAGAGTCCGGAAGCTTAAACAAAGAAAAACAGGCCGAAACGACATTTTTTGGTCAAGGGCCGCGGCACGCTCATTTTGAGCCGCGGCCCGTAAGGAAAATCTGCCCAGGCCTGGGCAGCGCAAAGACAAGGGCCGCGACACACTTAAGTCGGGCCGCGGCCCGTGGCGTGGGTTCCTTGATGTCAGCCCGCGATTTTGACTGTTTTGGAGGTGGTTTCGACCTATTTATCGAACGCATTTTTGGAGGCGGAAGGGAGGTTATAAAAAGGCAGTAAAGGTCAGAAGAAAAGGTATCGAAGAAGAGAAAAATACCTAGCAGTAGAAAGCAAAGGCCAGAGAACGGAAGAGATTCGGTTCTTCAATTGTGTTAGAATTTCTTTCCTATATTTTATTCAAATCTTTGTGTATTAATTTCTAACATGTCGGACTAGACCCTTTATTTCTAGTATTGTGATGAAACCGATATTTTGATGAATTAATTCTTGATTTTATGTTAATAATATATTCTCCTTTTCTATTGAGTTTTCCCCAATTGTTCTTAATGCTTTTAATTGTGTGGCCAATAATTGAATTGTTATAATTACGTAACTTGAATTGGGAGAGGAGAGTTAGTAGTGAAAATTGGGTGAAAACCGTTTTGTCTTGTGAGATAGGAATATACTCATAGGAATTGCGAAGCTCGTTTGAAGATTTTAGAACTATTTGGCTATTGTTGAATTAACTCACCTAGGAATAGAGTGAATTATTCACCTTGGAAAATTCTTCCGACCTCGGGAGAGGCATTAGATTATCTTAGAATCTTCACTTTCAATAAATTGGGAAATTACATAAATTATATTAATCAAGATTAATTCGGATTAATTGAGGCGAATTCTCAATCCTAGATTCTTCTCTTATTTGATCTCCTTTCTTCGGATTATTGATTTCGTTATTTGTTTCTAGTTTATCGCTTTATTTAATTTTTAATAATTCTTCAACCTCAAAATTCGGTCGTTCAAATAAAATTAAGAATACTAATAAATTGGTAATTAGTGCATCAGTCCTCGAGGGAACGATATCTTTCTCATCACTTTATTACTTGATTACGACAACGTGCACTTGCGTTCACAAAAATACGTAACAATGGTTGAAGTCATATATATATATGTGATACCCGCCCGTCCCTTAGGCATTTTCGGAGATATTCACGTCATTTCTTCACCCTTCAACCCTCCAAGATCGATTTTGGCTCTTCCAAATGGATCGGGAACTTGAAGGCATGGATATGGAGCTTGAGATGTGAAGATATTGTGGATTCTTGAGGTGTTTGATTGTGTTCTTGAGGTATGTTGATCAACTCTACACCTTATTTCGGATTCTTGATGTTGTTATCATTGTTTGCTTCGTATGACGATGAATATGGTAGCATTGTTGTGGTTCTTGATGATGCATGAAGTGTATGTTGAAGAAGATGATGATATATATGTATTGATCGGAATATGAGGGGAATTTGATAGATTAGAGGTTAGATAACACATTGGACTATGATATCCTGATGATTATGAATAAGTGATGTTAATTGGATATGATTAATTCATGTTCTTGAGAAATTCTTGAATTATATGATGAACATATGTAAGGTGTTGGTATTTTGGATATCAATATGGAATATTCATATCTAGAAACAAGTTATGTGATTGTTGGTGTAATATCCGTATAGGAGTACGAATATGATTATGAGTTGATGAGATTATTATGATGATAATCGATAATTGTTTTTTACTATGAATTTACGAGGATGAACCTTGTTGATACGTAATTAAGATTGGAGTAGGAATCGAGAATGTTGGGACACTTGTTAGAATTGATTGATTATCAAACTGTGACTTGTATTCGTAATTGTATGAGTTGAATGGTTTGGTTTCGTATATGATCGAGATCTCGTTGAACCGTTGAGTTTGATTGGTTGGTTATACCGGTCGTTTATTGTTATCAAACCTATTGTTAATTGATTATTGCATTAGGTTGTGATAAGTGACCGTTGATATTAACCGTTGTGCTGCGATTGAGATTGAAAAATGCATGGATCGCCTTGGTCGGGGCTGAGGAGCTTGTAGATGAAGACGATGGGATTGGTAACGGCTTCGTCGTATTGGTATCAAGGCAAGTTATGCTTGCTCAGTTCATAATGTTTAATAAATGGTTTTGATTTCATTTCATTTATGATTCATATAGCAATGATATTATGAATATGAATTGTCGGAATGATGGTATGTATATTATGCTTGGACTGGGATAAATCATAATATATATGATATAAAGATGTCTAGTGGAAACAGAGACATGAATTATATTTGGTCTATTATATATCGAGGACAGTTTACCGTGCTGACATTGATCTCGAGGTGGTGGATTGTTGATAGTGATAAACTGTACTTCGTTTCGAACTATTTGTATAACTGTGTATTCGTTCAGGGATGTTGGTTGTGGAAAGG
This sequence comes from Orobanche coerulescens, assembly GCA_033398695.1. Taxonomy (NCBI): domain Eukaryota; kingdom Viridiplantae; phylum Streptophyta; class Magnoliopsida; order Lamiales; family Orobanchaceae; genus Orobanche; species Orobanche coerulescens. The sequence goes on along the minus strand of CM065803.1, from coordinate 103,591,461 downwards.
TTAGTGTCTCCGGCTTTGAGGAAATTTAGTATTGCTGAATTATGATAATTATCCTGTTGCATTGTTGTATATGTGTGTGTTGATGTTTCATGTGATGAGTGTGCATCATTGTTTGGTGTATTTTGTGATGTGCTCTTTCTTTTGAACTGTAATTTGATGGGCCGATGTGTTGAGGGATAAGACCTAAATGGCACCCACGTTCCGGAGTATTCCTGTGTAGATGCTTCCATGACCCTTGGTTGCGACCTTGGGGTATTTTGTGATTGTATGTAATGTGTTGAGGAATAAGACCAGAATATGGCACCCACGGTCCAGAGTATTCATGTGTAGATGCTTCTGTGACCCTTGGATGCAGCCTTGGGAGTTAATGTGTTAATATTATATGCATTGTTGAGCATGCTGTGAACTGTTGTCTAACGGAAATACGGCATTGTGGTCGTGTCGATCTTTCATTATCGAAATGTCGTTGTTCACTTGGGAAGTCTTCTGATCCTTATTGGGTATGCATTTCTTCGAGTTTTGTTGTCATGTTGTATCGTGATATATTTGGAGTCAGATACGTACTGATCGGTCATGTGTAGGATTTTTAGGGCGGGCACGTGTTGTCACGTGTTGGTTTCAACCTCACATTGAACCGTGCACACGAGACGTACTTTGTGAGACTGATTAGGTACAAGATCAGATGTGTATCCGATCGATACCCTGGGTGGCTTGTGCACGGACACATTTCCGAATCGGGCGTATCATGACGTCCATCTTGAGTCATATTGATTGGTCGTTCATAGTCCATGTATGGTCGGATATGTTCGATAGTCGGGTTTGTCTTCGAGATCCCATATAAGTGATTTGTATATGTTTGGTGATTTTATTCTCTACAATTGGTAAGGAATAATACAACATACTTGAACAATTCGAGATTAATCAAGCAAAACCTGAAAAACTCCCAAAATTGACAAAGTTAGGGTTCTAAGCCAATTACCTCGGATTCGGATGGTAGAAGATGATTACTTAGAAGATGATATGCTCCTACAATCTCACGGTGATGAAGGATGAAGAATACACGGGTTTGAAGTGATGGAAATCGCCCTGGAGGTTCTAGTGTCGCCCGACGAAGAAAAACGAGAGAAGGGATGAGAAATGATGTTCTGACTTCTGCCCGCTATTCTTAAAACAGCAGGCTGTTACGGCCGTAACAAGGGCTGCATTACGACCGCAACAAGGCCAACATTACTGCCATAATGAATGGGGTGTTACGGCCGTAACACTCTACTGGACAACAGTCTAAGAAGCTGCTGTCCGAACTGTCCCGGACGACTCTGAAACCCGGACTTGCTATCGAACCAAAAATATGGTTACGAAGTATATTCGATGACGAACCTATCTGTTACAAGAAAATACAATTCCGACTACCGGGAAATCCGAAATACGACAAAGAAGATGAAATTCCCTAAACTTATAGGAATTTACAAAAATGGCCCAAGTGTCCAAAAATCACGATACGACGTCAGATTGACAAACCAAAACTCACAACACGAACAACTCAACCATACAAACTTATGTAAACAAAGAAACAATGAAAACGAACGAGTTTTACGAGAATCGAACGTACTTTATTGATCTCGTTTGGAGTTCACCATATCGTTGGTAACCTCGTTCGTCATTGATCTTTACTGATCTTGTTTAGAGTTTACCATATCATTGGTATTCTTGGTCGTGTTGATCCTTTATTGATCCTGTTTGGAGTTTACCTTATCGTTGGTATTCTCGATCGTCGTTGATCCTTCATTGATGCTGTTTGGAGTTTACCATATCGTTGGTATTCTCGTTTGTTATCGAACTTTATTGATATCGTTTGGAGTTCACCGTATCATTGGTAACCTCGTTCGTCATTGATCTTTATTGATCTTGTTTGGACTTTACCATATCGTTGGTATTCTTGGTCGTGTTGATCCTTTATTGATCCTGTTTGGAGTTTACCTTATCGTTGGTATTCTCGATCGTCGTTGATCCTTTATTGATGCTCTTTGGAGTTTACCTTATTATTGGTATTCTCGATCGTCGTTGATCCTTATTGATCCTCTTTGGAGTTTACCTTATTGTTGGTATTCTCGATCATCGTTGATCCTTTATTGATGCTGTTAGGAGTTTACCTTATCGTTGGTATTCTCAATCGTGCCGGTCCTTTATTTGATCTTGTTGGAGTTTACCACATCGATGGCATTCTCGCTCGTGGTTGGTCCTCTGGTGATCTTATGTGGTGTTATCATATTCCCATTTGATGCATTGGTTATTTATTATTATTGCTTGAGTGAGCATTCATACTTTGTATTGTTACCCGGGACTCGTCATTGTTTCGAGGCAGTTGATCTACATATGTATTGTGTATTATCGGTTTTATCAGATTGAGATTCGATTGTGCGACCCAGCGGACATAATTGGACATGGATGGATTATTCCATATTGGAAATATATTTATGTTTTGAGAATCTTGGCATTGTTTGAATACCATACGGATGGTTATATTTGAATTCATCTGTCAATTGAGAATGCGAAGTGTGGATTGAGATAAAGGTTGATTGATACGAGTTACCATGAATTGGTAAGTTTGCTACGGTAGGAGTATATGGGAAGTATTCTTACCTTGTAGATACATTGATATGTAATTATTTATGTTGATGTGATCGTTATCATTGTTGAGTATTGTGGTTGACCCCGTCGTGGGCTTTATCTTTTAGGTACTCGGATATCGAGCTAGTAGCAGTCGTGAAGGGGTGAGCTTCCCGTTGATACTGGCTATGGCATGGTTATTTGGGATTCGAGTATTTTTTTCTGGTCGTTATGATTCCGCTGCAACTGTATTTCCTACTGTGTTATATCCACTGCGTGTGTATCTTTAAATGGCTTTCGGTATTTTACCAGCTCGTGTAAACTTTCAAAATGCCCCTTTTGGTATCCTTGCCTTGTACTTTTAATTGGTATTTTATGACGGTATTTGGGAACTTTGTTTTAAAAATATTTGAGTATTTAAAATATTACCGTCTTTGTCTCTTTGGCGTGTCTGAAACGTTTGCGAAAATAATTGTTAGCCTTGTGGGTTCTGGCGCGGGGCCCACGGTGCTGTAATATCCTCGGTTGGTTTTGGGGGTGTTACAATCATCCAGGAGGAAGTGTATGTCAAGAAACCGTCGGGATTTGAAGACTATGATCATCCAGATCATGTATACAAGCTCCATAAAGCTCTCTATGGATTAAAACAAGCACCGAGAGCATGGTATGAACGTCTAAGCTCTTTTCATATTTTTAATGGGTATAAAAGAGGTAATGTTGATAATACCCTATTTATCAAAAACTATGGTGATAATATGCTTATATGTCAGATTTATGTCGACGATATTATTTTTGGTGCAACTAACGAATCTCTGTCCCTAGAATTTTCAAATCTTATGAAGGGAGAATTCGAAATGAGTATGATGGGAGAGATAAAATACTTTCTCGGACTCCAAATTAAGCAACTCAAAGACAGAATATTCATTCGCCAATCCAAGTACGTCAATGAGATTCTAAAGAAATTTAAGATGGAAGGATGCAAAGAAATTTCTACTCCTATGTCTTCCACTCTTAAACTCGACAAAGTCGAGAAAGGTAAGTCTGTTGACCAGAAACACTATGGAGGCATGATTGGGTCTCTACTTTATTTAACTGCTTCTAGACAGGACATTATGTTCACTACTTGTCTTTGTGCTAGATTTCAATCAAATCCTAAAGAGTCTCATTTTATTGCTTGTAAACGTATCTTTTGATATTTAGAAGGAACTACTGGTTTAGGTTTGTGGTATCCATCGAGCATCGATTTTGAAATTTTTGCATACAGTGATGCTGATTTTGGTGGATGCAAAATTGATAGAAAAAGTACCACTGGAACCTGTCGTTTCATGAGTTCGTGTCTAATTTCATGGGGTAGTAAGAAACAAACTAGTGTAGCTACTTCCACAGCCGAAGCAGAATATGTAGCTGCGGGAAGTGCTTGTGCACAAGTTTTGTGGATTAAAAATCAATTACAAGATTATGGCATTTCTCTTAAAAATACACCTATTTTTGTGACAATACGAGTGCCATAAATTTAAGCAAAACCCCCATCTTGCATAGTAGAACAAAACACATTGAAATCCGTCACGATTTTATTTGTGACCATGTCCAAAACAAGAATGTGCATCTCCAATTTGTTGGTACTAATGAATAATTGGCGGACATTTTTACAAAACCATTACCCGAAGATGCTTTCAACTTTATTCGAATAAATTTAGGAATGGGATATGTTGATCATTTTTAATTTTGCATAATCATCATACACAGCAAAATGGTCATAAAAATGGAAGGATTTCATCAGAAGAGGTTACTATTCATTTGGGCATGTTTACGGGCGTTATAGGTATACTATAACATATGTAACGAGGACATTACGTACGTTAAAGGGAGTTCAGTTATGTACTTAACGCAATGCAGGTTTTTGGGCAGACGATTTTGATGTTTCATTATAGCCACTATATCCAAATATAACGTACATTATTAAACCCTTGTTACGGCCATAAAACAACGTAATGTACGTTACGTGCTGTAATCTGAGTTTTTAACTCATGACCTGTCATAACCTTCCTCACCTCCCCCAAATTCAAAACCCTACTCTCGATCACCTCTCTCAATTTCGTTTTCACAAAAACCGATTGATTCACATATTTCATCCATCAAACACTTTCTTACCTTAGATTCAATCATGAATACAAGAACATCCAAGAAAAGAAGACGTGAAACACCAAAAACTTCATCCAATCCAACTAATCCGGCCGATGCTCCTCAATTTCATAATCTTCAGGCAGCAAAAATATACCACGACATATTGATCAATGAAGAGCCAACTCCCAGTCACCACTTCGATTTTGAGTCATTAAAATATATTGGTATCAACATAGATGAATTCTTTGACTTGCTTGGAATCACAAAGTTTGTATGTTTAGCGAGGCCTGCATATGTCGATTGTGTACGTGAATTTTATGTGAATTTTTTGATTTCCTACAATGCTGAATTTGTTCATTCTGTTGTTCGTGGAAAACAAATTGAACTTGATGCGGCTAAATTATCTGAGATTTTTGGGTTACCTAATGACGGTTTAATCTGTAGTGGAAACTCTGGCAGGGTCGTACAGTGGTGATTCAACAGTTTCATTCTCATTCGGGGTTTAAGCCTCTTGAGAAAATATTTAATTTTATCAGCCTCCGTTCGAACAATCGACGAGGTGAAAGGGAGGAGTGCCTGAAATTTCTCGCCGACAGATAGTACATCATCATCCTCGGACGGGTCCGGGTTTAGCAATTCCGACAGCTTGACCTCACGGAGTGGCCCTCGATAGTAACAATCTAGCATGAGGTTTTTAAATTCCTCCCAAGTATAATCACCATCAACTGGCCTCACTGAAAGCCACCAAGTATGAGCGCCCTTGCTAAGATAGTAAGCTGCCACGGAGACGCGATTCTACTCCGGGCAGTCCACCATCTCAAATAATTTCTCAAAATACTCGATCCAATGCATAATGTCAGCAGGCTCAGAAGAGCCTTCAAAGGTCGGAAGTCGGTGGCGACAGATGTCGGTGATGATCCGACTCACGGGTCCGCCGAGAACAGGAGGTGGAGGATGAGGCCCCTGTTGCTGAACAGTAGTGGCCCTCGGCATAGCTTCCATTAATTGACCCATCTGGGTCATCTGAGTCATCATGCCCTGCATCACGACGTAAGGATCGACACGCGCATCCTCACGCCCGCTGTGGTGTGATTGGTCCCTAGAAGGCGAACCACTGTCTGCAGAACTATGATCCACATTCGCGCATATGTTGGCTCGAGGTATCGGGATTCGGCCCCTTCCACGGCCTCGTCCCCCCTGCCACGACCTCTCAAATTTATTTCCATACTGAAAGGGTCAATTACAATGATAACCATAAGTACATTTCAAGATACTATTCAAAATTCATGCTAAGTTAATAGGAATAAGGAATCACATATTCAAGATAACGGTTCACAATTAATTATCAACACCACAAGTGTCGCACAGAATATTACATCGACGTCAAGTCGAACAATTTCAATCATATAATCAATCCAGCATTTATCTCGGATTATTAATCAGATAAATCCTGTCACATATCCTCGAAATAGCAAGATCAACAAAGAGATCCATTCCGATATAAATATCATGCCAGCAATTAAATCATGGCTCGAAAAGTACATACCGTATCTGGCTCGTAGGGTCAGGCGCTTGCACAGGTCACACGTGACACGAAGGTCCTTGGATACTAGCTTATTCTGCAACGACTCTTAAAGAGAAAACAACACACGCTCCGATACCATCTTCTGTAACACCCCAAAAGGCGGCTGTTACAGTGCCGTGGATCCCCACACCGGGAACCACCAGGCGATATCAAAATACAGATTAAATAAGTATTATTTTGTGATACCGAATCAAAATAATTAGTCATTACTCCGATTAGGATTTTAATAGTATGGCCAACGGCCTTATGATACACAGGATCTGAAAATACAAGTACAAACCATATGGGGATGGAATATACTTCAAATACAACCGGACAACTGTAAATAAAGCGGAATTAAAGTAATATTACACGGTTAGAAATAATAACCGGACAAAAGGACATAGGGCCCCTGAACTAGTAATGATTCTCCTGACATTATACAATCCACATATATTAGATCTCAAAGGAAACATTCCAACTACTGAACATACCCCTCGGGCGTATGAACAATCAGTCCCAAATCATTGAACATATCCAATCATACATGGACTATGAACGATTAAACAATATGGCTCAAGATGGACATCACAGTACGCCCGATCCAGAAATGTGTCCGTGCACATGTCCACCCCGTATACGGAATCCAGAATATATGTGTGACAATGTACCTAATTAGCCTCACGAACTACGTCTCGTGTGCACAGTCCAATACGGAAAACATCCACGTATGACTATATAAGTGCCCGGCTAAAAATCCTACACAATGACCAATCGGCACGCATATATGATTCCAGATATGTCACGATACAACATGACAACGAATTCAACAAATTACATATCCGATTAAGGATCAAGAGAAACTCACCGAAATGATAACGAAGACCAAATGAGATCAACGATTCAAAGTGACATACTTGGGAATGCAATCCCATGATGGAAAACGGAACAACGTCAAGGACAATATCAAATTACGAGTCACCAATTCATAAACATTTCATACACATGAAACGTATAATCATCACAAGAATCTAATCATCATTATAACCAAGCAAGATAACTTGCCTCAATTCCGTAAGCGAAAGATAGTCCTTGTCCAAATGATCAAACGGGCGGTATCCTCGGTTAAACACTCAATCGAACAAGCAACCTTGAATGAAACGTAATTCATTCAATAACACATTCACATAATATTAACATCAATTCGTAGGAAACGACGCCCGCAACCTACTCGCATAGTTCATTCCACCCTAATGAATACCTTAACAATTAATGAAAGGTTTCAATACATCTACTTCATCTTCCAAAATCGGATTACCATACCAAAAGTGTCCTTTAATACTCTTGTCATTCTATGAACACAACATCTTCAATTCACCAATAAAATTGGTTTAATCGGATTCTTATGTTCTACAACATCTATTATTATACAAGGATAGTCATAATGAATTCGATACTCAATCTACTATGGCATTATCATGCATAAACAACATCACCTTATTAAGATCACTAATTATTTAGTATGATGATAAAAAACATTCTAAGTTATCAACACATTAGATTAATGAAAAGTTATTGTTGTAATTATCAAGATCCTTACTATTTTTCAAAGACTTGTGAAGCTGAACCATAATGATTGTTAAAGCTTCTAAGATCTCTGAACAAGATCATCTAATCCTATCTTTAGCATTATCAAGTTCTTCCCAAGGTAATTAAATACCTAAAATGGTGTTTAAACACTTTATGATATCAATTCTATTGGTTAAATCCAACTATGGTGAAGTTAACCGATTCAACGATGTTCTACTGAGCTAAATTCATCCGGAAAGATGAGTATGATAATTACAACATGGTTAGTATCACTATATCATCAAGAATACATCCATTTCAAACCCTCATTTATCATATTCATCAATAAGTGTTAAAAAAGTTGGATTAAAACTATGTGGTTCTTGATTAATTTAACTCTAGGTGAAATATACTTCCTCATTAACACCAACATACGAAAAGTACAGAGAAGAGATGCACACATACCTCTAGAAATGATGAACAACTCTCAACACTACAAGAAAGTACACTCCAAGCTCAAGAACACCTCCTAATATTCAAGGTAATGAGCTCCAATCCAAGATTTAAGGCTTAAACACAAGTTGGAGGAGGTTGATATCGATTTGGGGGTGCAGAGGGACGATATATGGAGAGAAAATCGGTTTAGAGTTGTGATGAAATGAAAAACAGGCTGGTCCTATAAATAGACTATACAGGCTTAACGTACGCTATCGGGGAAATTTAGCGTACGTTAACACTCTTACGTACGCTAACCGGTTAATATTACGTACGTAAGCGGCTTACAGTGGCTATTGTCTTGAATCCGCAGGCCACTAGCGTACGCTAATTAAAAGGGTGTTACGTAAGCTATTAAAGGTTGACTCTGACCGACACGACAGCTCAGACATCACATACAAATGCATGCCAACGGATAATAGGTTCACGTGCGGAAGCCAACTGATGTCAGATTCTCTCTTAGCGTACGCAACAGAGGAAGCATTACGTACGTTAAGGCACAAGATTAACGTACGTTAATCCTGCTACGTAGCGTACGCTACACCGCCATAAAAGGCTCAAAAATGCAACTCTCCCATAACATGAATCATCAAGTATGAAGTGAAATAACAATGATACGAAGGTCGGATCTATAACACCTCACATAATACTGAATGAAACAATCCACAATATTCAAATTACTCGAGTAATACAACGACAGATAAAAATGAAAAATTACAGTCGGATATTACATACTCCCCCTTAAAAGGAGTTTCGCCCTCGAAACTAAGGGGTAAATAATTCGGGATATCTCATTCGCATACTATCCTCGGTTTCCCACGTAGCCTCCTCGACTCCGTGTCGTGACCACTGATCCTTCAGTAGGGGAATCGTCTTGTTCCGCAACTGTTTGATCCTCCCCTCGAGTATCTGCACAGGACGCTCCTCATACGAATGATCCTCCGCTATTTCGATCTCTTCGAACTGAAGTACATGGCTCGGATCAGCAACATACTTCCTCAACTGGCAGATATGGAACACGTTGTGAATCCGACTCAAAGCCGGTGGCAAAGCCAGTCGATAGGCCAGATCACCCACACGCTCCAAAATCTCAAACGGCCCAATGTACATCGGGCTCAGCTTGCCCTTCTTCCCAAAATAAAAAACACCTCGGGTAGGAGACACCTTCATTAGCACATGGTCACCCACCTCGAACTCAAGCGGTCGTCGACGGTGGTCTTCGTAGGACTTCTGTTGACTTTGAGCCGTTAACAAACGACTCCTAATCAAAGCGATCTTCTCACGGGCTGCTAATAACATATCGGGTTCCGTACCCAGAGATTCTAACAGTTCGTTCCAACACAAAGGGGACCTACAGCGACGACCATACAATGCCTCATACAGAGCCATCTGAATCGAAGCATGCCAACTATTATTATAAGTTAATTCTACCAAATGTAGCTGGGTTTCCCAATTGTCTTTCCAATCAAGAGCACATGCCCTCAACATGTCCTATAGGGTTTGGATAGTTCTCTTAGACTGACCATTGGTCTGCGGATAAAAAGCCGTACTGAAATTCAACTGCGTGCCCATCGCACGATGAACTGCCTTCCATAAGTGTGATATGAATCGCGCGTCACGATCCGATACAATACTCTTGGGGGTACCATGTAACCTCACAATTTCCTTAATGAAAAGCTAGGCCAGTGTCTCGGGACCCCACATGTCCTTAATCTCCAAGAAGTGGGCTGATTTGGTCAGCCGGTCCACAATCACCCAAATCGTGTTCATTCATCGACGCCTCGTCGGTAAGCTAGTGATAAAATCCATCGATATGTCCTCCCATTTCCACTCGGAAATCGGGAGTGGTTTCAGCATTCCTGCGGGTCGCTGGTGCTCAATCTTAACCTGTTGACAGGTTAAACATCTCGAGACGAATTCGGCAATCTCACGCTTCATATTTCCCCACCAATAATATTGTTTCAAATCCTTATACATCTTACTAGACCCTGGGTGAATAGAGTACGGGGTAGCATGGGCTTCTCTCATGATAGAGTTCCTCAACTCCTCGTCTGCTAGTACACACACTCGATTCCTGAAGTGTATCAATCCGTCCTCGTGGATCACAAATCCAGGAGCTTTCCCTTGAGTGATTTCGTCCCGAACTCGAGATAGGAAAGGGTCCATAACTTGTTTCGATCTAATTATATCATCAAGAGATGAAGAAATCTCCAGTGTGCAAAGATGTCCCTGAATACGCTGTAACGAAACTTAAATCTCTGGCCTCAAAATCTCCAGCTGCAATTCCCTTTGAGCTGTCAAGCGGCTAAGCATCTGTTCCGGCACTGTCTTACGGCTCAAGGCATCGGCAAGCACATTTACCTTGCCCGAATGATAAAGGATTTCGATATTAAAATCTTTGATCAATTCTAGACACTTTCTTTGTCTCATGTTCAACTCCTTCTGAGTAAAAATGTACTTCAGGCTCTTGTGATCAGTAAAGATCTGGTAGGTAACTCCATACAGATAGTGACGCCAGATTTTCAAAGCAAACACCACGGCTGCTAACTCCAAGTCATGGGTCGGATAGTTAACTTCATAGGGTCGCAATTGTCTCGATACATAGGCAATCACTTTCCCTTCCTGCATTAGTACACAACCAAGGCCCTGCCTCGACGCGTCACTATATACTACGAATCCTTCCGTTCCTTTTGGTAGAACCAAGACAGGTGCTGAAATCAATCGACTCTTGAGCTCATCAAAACTTTGCTGACATGATTCTGACCACAAATACTTCTTATCCTTCCTCATTAGGTTAGTCATCGGTTGTGCAATTTTGGAAAATCCTTCCACGAACCGTCGGTAGTAACCTGCTAGGCCAAGGAAACTACGAACTTCCTTGACATTCTTTGGGGGTAGCCAGTCTCAAATGGCTTCTGTCTTTTGTGGGTCCACTCTCACTCCTTCGGATTATATCACATGCCCAAGAAAGATAACCTCAGGCATCCAGAATTCACATTTAGAAAACTTCCCATAAGGCTGTTCCCGCCTCAACGCATCGAGAACTTGGTGGAGGTGACGTTCATGCTCTTCGTGGTTACGAGAGTAAATCAGAATGTCGTCAATAAAAACGACTACAAAGCAGTCTAGATAGTTAATAAAAACCCGATTCATCAACTCTATAAATACAGCTGGTGCATTTGTTAATACAAATGGCATCACCACGAACTCATAATGTCCATAGCGAGTACGGAAGGCCGTCTTCGAAATGTCGGACTCTCGAATCCTCAACTGATGATAACTGGACCTCAAGTCGATCTTAGAAAACACAGCAGCTCCCTGAAGTTGGTCCAATAAATCATCAATACGAGGTAAAGGATATTTATTTTTGATGGTTACCCTATTCAGCTCACAGTAATTAATACATAAACGCAGAGATCCGTCTTTCTTTCGTACAAATAATACTGGTGCTCCCCAAGGGAACGCACTAGGTCGAATATAGCCCTTTTCAGTCAACTCCTCAAGCTGGTTCTTCAACTCCTGCATCTCGTTCGGAGCCATACGATACGGTGCTTTTGAAAGCGGGGACGTACCTGGCTCTAACTCAATAATAAACTCCACGTCACGATGTGGAGGTAAGCCTGGCAACTCGTCTGGAAATACGTCTAGGTAGTCTCGGACTACCGGAATGTTGGACAATTTGACTGGTCGATTTGTTGTTTTGGTCATGTAGCACCAATAACCAATACACCCTTGATTAAGCAGTTTCACTGCTTTCATAGCGCTGATGACTCTCCCGGAATGGCTGGGATTATCACCTCGAAAAATACACTCGAAACCATCATCAGAAGTGACGGTTACCATCCGCTTGCGGACACTAAGTATGGAATCATGACGATCCATCTAATCGATACCCAAGATTATATCATCCTTAGGTAAATCGACTACAATCAGATTTGACAACCACCCAAGATTATATCATCCTTAGGTAAATCGACTACAATCAGATTTGACAACCACCCTATTAACCTCCAAGGTTACGGCTAGAATCGGATGATAGAAGCTATAATATTTGATGAATACACTCCAAGTATATTTATCAAAAACTCTCTCAATATGTGAGAACTAGCACCTGAATCCAGTATCCAAGAAGTAGAAAATACGATAGTAGAACAATTCATGTCCAAAACTAAAAGTTCCATACTTGGAGCCCCATGAAGTATCGGAAGTCTCTCGCCCAGTAGCCCGGCTCCCCGTATTTGAGACATGCATCCGTCTTCACCTTTTTGCTTTTAGGAACCATCGGGGCCTTGCCCCTACCCTTAAAAGCCTTACTTTGTGAACCCGTCTGCTTCTTGGTCTTTTTCTTTTTCTTCTTATGTAATACCCTCGCCTTTAATATTGTATTTCATGATTTAAGTCAAGTGTTTTCGCACCATATCTGTGATGTTGTAGCAAGTATCGACGAATTATGTTAAGTTGGATTCATGGTCATTCATACTATATTAGTTGTTGGGTGATATCGGGAGAATTCCATTTATGTTTGTTATAGTACTTAACGTACGTTAACCTGTCTTCATAACGTACGCTATGTATGTCGCCTTACGTACGTAACATCAATACGTTAACGTACGTAATGCGGAAGATCCTCCAGCAGTCTGCCTTTCGGCGGGTGGGGCCGAGCGGGGGTAGGTGGTCGGGAGTCGATCGCGACAGCCAAGTCAACGGCTATTACGTGCGTAATAGCTACATAGTTACGTACGTAACGAATTGCGTGTTTTGAGGCAGTAAGATCTGATGAAATTGGTTTCGTACGTAATGATCATAAGATTACGTACGTAAGGGCTATAACGTACGTTAACCACGTTGGTTAACGTACGTAATGCCGAGTTCAGATTATAAAAGTATGACTTGCCATTCACTTCCTACTCGACCCTTTTCAACCTCCCAACTGAGGAACGATTCCTTTCCCTTCCAACTTCATTTCTAAGCCTTTCTAACTTGTGTTGGAGCTTCATCACTTGATTGGTGACTTGGAGAGTTAGAGATTGAAGTGTATCCCTTGAAGTGTTGGTGTTGTTCTTCATTTTAAGGTTGGTCTTTCTTTAACTCATATCAATTCCATGCTTATGATGATGTTAGTAGATAAATACTTCACATAATGTTAGTTTAAACTAGTGCAAACATGATAAGTTAATTGAATCATGCTCAAACTAAGTGAAGATTAACATTGAAGGTATTAGTGTTACTTCTTGATGTAAATAACTTCATAATGTGATTGTGTTGGTAATGATATACATAAAACCTGATGTATAACATGATAATCGGAAGTTGATTATAGTCTCAACACTAGGAACATGTTAGGGATGATATCCTTAATGATTAAAAGTGAGAAATGTTAAATTTGTCTTGAACATTCTATTGATTCTTGAAGGTAGTATGGAACCTTGATTTTTGGCCTCTAAAACCTTTGTAATAAAATTGTTGGAAAGAGTATGTGAACCCTTTGAAGATGATCTTTGCTAGATGGGATGAAGTTACTTCAAAAATTTCAAGTATCCAATGATATAACTAGGCTTTTAATAAATTCTTTAAAGTAAAACAATGGATGTTGATAGAAGGAAGTTGTAATCTTCATATGTTCAAATTAATCGATTTCGTTAAAGAGTGGTAATCACTACATTAATAGGTTGATAATGTTCTTAAGAGGATTGTGTTGAATATGATGATACAAATGCGGTAGATGAGTAGCCGAATTCCATTTCATTAATCCGTGCGTGTTAAGAGACGTAAATTAAGATGATGTTCTTAGTTCACTAAAAACTTAAACTTATGTTTCATATAGTAATCAAGTTTTGAGTGTAATCGTTGGTAAAATAATGAAAGAACGTAATTAAACACAAAACTTATATCGTAATTGGAAGTGTCGATGATTTGAAAAGATATTTTCACAATATTACATTGATAATAAACTAGACATAAAGTAATTGACATTAAGGTTAGAATATATGAATGAACATGATAAACATACGATGATTTGTAATAAGAACATTAAAATGATCAATAGGATGATTGATTTATTCAAGTAAATTTACGAATATTATTTATGTAATAATACCATTATCGTACGAATGTGTTGTTGAATGAATTACATTTCATTCAAGGTTGCTTGTTCACGTGAGTATTGTTAGACAAGGATACCGTTCGTTTGACCATTCAAAGAAGGATTATTCATCTACGGAATTGAGGCAAGTTATCTTGCTTGGTTATAATGATGGTTGAATTCTTGTGATTATTATGCGTTTCGTGTGTATGAAATGTTCTGATAATCTATGATTCATGATATGGTGATACCGTTAATCGTATTGTCATGGTGTTGGGGATGATATACCCGAAATTACCGTCCTTGTTACCGTTAGTCCTTTTGAGCTTTGTTGACACTTCGGTGAGTTGCTCGATTCCTTGGTAAAAGTGTAATTCGTTGAGTTTCGTTGTCATGTTGTATCGTGACATCTCTGGAGTTATATCTGCGCGCCGATTGGTTATGTGTAGGATTTTTAGCCGGGCACTTGATGATCATGCGTGGAGGTTTTCCGCATTTAGATTGTGCACACGAGACGTAGTTCGTGAGGCTAATTAGGTACATCGTCCCACGTATATTCTGGATTCCGTATACGGGGTGGACATGTGCACGGACACATTTCCGGATCGGGCGTACTGTGACGTCCGTCTTGAGCCATAGCATATGGTCGTTCGTATATTTGGTTATGTTCGACAGTTGGGACTGATTGTTTATACGCCTTCGGGGTATATTCAGTAGTCGGTGGTTTTCGTTGAGATCAGTATATATATGAATTGTATAATGTCATGAGAATCATTATTATGTATAGCTGACCCTGTGGTTTGGGGCGAAATACTTGTATTTCAGGGCGAGGAAAGGGCAAGGCACAGGAGGAGCACAACGGCGACGGAGGATTCTGAAGTATGCTATTTCGGGGGCCCCGAGTCTTTTGGTTGTTCGGTTATGTTTTATTGTGACTTTCATTTTATTTTGTGTCGGATGAATATACTAAAATTTGTTAGGTACTGCCCATCGTCATATGGTGTGTACCGCATTTGGATCCTGTGTATGTTTGCTCGTATTTAAAGACATGAATAACTCATACTCCACACCGGGGTTTTGATAAATATTGTGGTACGGTGCCATATTGTCAGAATTTAAATGTATATTGTGATATCGCCTGGTGGGTCCCGGTAGGGGTCCACGGCACTGTAATAGCCACTGTTTTTGGGCTGTTACATCTTAGACCTTCGAGATCCAGAACAAATCACAAGGGCAAACTCCTTCACTCACGGAGTCTTCATTTGAGACTGAGCGGTTACAAGTTTGTTCATCAACCCTGCTAAATTGCAAGAAGTTTTATTGCAGTTGAAGTTCATAACAAACTGAGAGAAGGAATCAGGAAGGGATTGCATGATAAGGTCAGTTTGGAGAGAAGCATTCATCCTAGAATCAAGCGCCTCCAATATCTTGATCATAGAGATCATTTGAGGAAGTGGTCCCCGACTTTCTCACCTTCCTTCATCCTGTCACCAAAGAGATGCTTAGATATCTCATATTTAGCAGTTCAATTGTGCTCACTATCACTAGTACAAAAAGTGGATTTGGTCACACATGGGCAAAATGGAACGGCCACACATTCACATATTTATGTGGCTAAAGGTACCAAAATAGACAACATTTACTAATTAGCCACACATGAAAATTTCGATTGTGTGACCATTAGAACTGTATTGCCACACATTCAAACATTATGTGGCTAAAGGTAACTGGTAATATTATTTAGCCACATATGAATTTGGAACGTGTAACAAATACAAGTAAGCTTGAAGCATTAGTCACGATATACATATAAATAGTGACAAATATATGTCACACACTTGAACAATGTGACCAAATTGGCATATATGGTCACATGAAGTAATTTTTTATGTGTCTAAATCATACAGTCAAGTTTTGTCAAACATTCTTTAAGGGTGACTGCTATCTTTTGCTAATTTTTTAGCCACATATGAATTTGGGACATGTGACAAATGAAAAGTAAGGTTGAATCATTAGTCATGATATACATATAAATAGTGACAAATATATGTCATACACTTGAACACTGTGACCATATGCCATATATGGTCACACTAAACGTTTTGTCACACATTATTTAAGTGTAGCCAAAATCCAGTACATATGGTCGCGTAACTTAATATGTGTGTTTAAAGTTTAGTTTGTGTTAGCTTGCCAAAAGCTAATGTGTATAGTCACATTTACTTCTAACATTGTGACCAAATGCCATATATGGTCACACTAAACATTTTGTCACACATTATTTAAGTGTAGCCAAAATTCAGTACATATGGTCACATAACTTAATATGTGTGTTTAAAGGTGATTATATGTAACCAATATATTCATAACAGTCACACCGTGAAGTATTCATGTGGCTATTATTTAGAGCAAAATGTGAAATCGCTCATCATTAAATTTCATGCTTTGTGTAACTAAATATTACAAAAGGCCACACAAACATAAAATTCATGCGACCATTGGATGATCAATAGTCACACAAAATACACATTTGTTCACTTCAAACAACATATGGTCACACTTATTAACACTTTTGGTCACATATTACAAAAGGCCACACAAACATAAAATTCATGTGGCCATTGGATGATCAGTAGTCACACAAAATACACGTTTCTTCCCTTTAAACAACATATGGTCACACTTATTAACACTTTGGGTCACTTTATGCTTAATTGAATGTGACTAAATACCCAAAAAAACATGCTTTGTGTGACTAAATATTACAAAAGGCCACATAAACATAAACTTAATGTGGCCATTGGATGATCAATAGTCACACAAAATACACATTTATTCACTTTAAACAGCATATGGTCACACTTATTAACACTTTCGGCCACTTTATGCTTAATTATATGTGACTAAATACCCAAAACAAACATGCTTTGTGTGACTAAATATTACAAAAGGCCACACAAACATAAACTTAATGTGGCCATTGGATGATCAATAGTCACACAAAATACACATTTATTCACTTTAAACAGTATATGGTCACACTTATTAACACTTTCGGCCACTTTATGCTTAATTGTATGTGACTAAATACCCAAAACAAACATGCTTTGTGTGACTAAATATTACAAAAGGCCACACAAACATAAACTTAATGTGGCCATTGGATGATCAATAGTCACACAAAATACACATTTATTCACTTTAAACAGCATATTGTCACACTTATTAACACTTTTGGCCACTTTATGCTTAATTGTATGTGACTAAATACCCAAAACAAACATGCTTTGTGTGACTAAATATTACAAAAGGCCACACAAACATAAAATTCATGTGGCCATTGGATGAACAATAGTCACACAAAATACACATTTCTTCACTTTAAACAGTATATCATCACACTTATTAACACTTTTGGCCACTTTATGCTTAATTGTATGTGACTAAATACTCACAACAAACATGCTTTGTGTGACTAAATATTACAAAAGGCCACACAAACATAAAATTTATGTGGCCATTGGATGAACAATAGTCACACAAAATACACATTTATTCACTTTAAACAGCATATGGTCACGCTTATTAACACTTTTGGTCACTTTATCCCGTACATATGGCCACGTACCTTAATATGTGTGTTTAAAGTTTAGTTTGTGTTAGCTTGCCGAAAGCTAATGTGTATCGTCACATTTACTTCTATGCACGATCATGTGACTATATGTCTTTACAATAGCTACAACATATCACAAATGTGTGACAAAATTATGTTTATGGCCACATTTAAGGTGATTATATGTGACCAATATATTCATAAAAGTCACATCGTGAAGTATTAATGAAATTTGATATCAGATGCGACCAATATATTCATAACAAGAAAATAAAAAAGGATGTTATACCCCAGTGAGAATCGAACCCGCGACCTCCCTTACGAAAGTCCAAGTGGGTTACCATCTTGCTAGAGTAACCTATTCGTTAATGTAATGCATTTCCTTTGTAATATAGAAGTTTAAGCTTCATTGTTTTTGGCTAGTAGCTTAAAGAGTGCTTATAGAAACTGCTTATTAAACTGTGGCTTCTTCTCCCTATGCTTATTTTCAACTTGTTTCACTTTTAATAAGGTTTTGATAAGTACTTTAGCCTGCAAATGCAATGTGCAAATGCTTGCTTGCAAATGCAATGTGCAAATGCTTGCTTGCAAATGCAAGCTGCAAATGCAATTAACAAATGCAATGTGCATATGCAAGCTGCAAATGCAATGTGCAAGCTGCAATAACACACAAACCAGACAATAACATCACAAACTAAACAGACCAATACATTAAATTTCATAAGGTTTTAAAGAGTACATAATCACCATTACATAAGTCACCATAACATTTATTTCCTGGCTCCCATTTTCTTTTCAATTTCATCCCATGTAGTAAGATTTGCTAGTCCCAGCACACATCCTGTGACTGGTACAGGGCTATACATATTTGGTTTGTGTTTCTTGCAAACTGGTACATATTTACTTTTAGACATTGCAGAGTTAGAGTCAACAATGCAATCCTTGTCTGTGTTTGTAACACCCCAAAAGGCGGCTATTACAGTGCCGTGAATCCCACACTGGGACCCACCAGGCGATATTCAAAACAGATAAAACAAATATTATTTGTGATACCGAACCACAATGAATAGTTATTACTCCGATTAGGAGTTTATTAAAATATGGCCAACGGCCTTACAATACACAGGATCCGAAAAACAAGTATAAACCATATGGGGATGAAAAATACTTCAAATGTCAAATACAACCAAATAACAATTTAAATGAAGCAGGAAATAACATAACACGGTTTAACATAACCGGACAACAAAGATGTGGGGCCCACGAACTAGTATCCTTCGAACCCTTCGCCGTCGACATGCTCTTCCCGTGCCTTGCCTTTGCCTCGACCTAAAATACAATACAAGTATTTCGCCCAACACAGGGTCAGATATACATGATAATCAATTCTTCTGACATTATACAATTCACATATATATAGATTTCAAAGAAATCATTCCGACTATCAATCATACCCCTCGGGCGTATGAAACGATCAGTCACAAGCATCCAATACTATGGACGATTTAACAGTATGGCTCAAGATGGACATCACAGTACGCCCAACCCGGAAATGTGTCCGTATACATGCCCGCCCCATATACGGAATCCAGAATATACGTGGGACAATGTATCTAATTAGCCTCACGAAACTACGTCTCGTGTGCACAGTCTAATGCGGAATAATATCCACGCATGACTATATATGTGCCTGGCTAAAATTCCTACACAATGACCAATCGGAACGCAGATATGATTCTGGATATGTCACGGTACAACATGACAATTAATTCAACAAATCACATATCCGATTAAGGATCAAGAAAACTCACCGAAGTGAAAATAAGACCAACGAGATCAACGATTCAAAACGACATACTTGGGAATGCAACGGAATAACGTCGAGGACAATGTCAAATCACGACAAACATTTCATGAACAATTCATACATATGAAAGATATAACCATCACAAGAATCTAATCATCATTATAACCAAGCAAGATAACTTGCCTCAAATCCGTAAGCGAAAGATAGTCCTTCTCCAAATGATCAAACGGACGGTATCCTCGGTTAAACACTCAATCGAACAAGCAACCTTGAATGAAACGTAATTCATTCAATAACATATTCACATAATATTAATATCAATTCGTAGGAAACGACGCCCGCAACCTACTCTAATAATTCATTCCACCCTAATGAATACCTTAACGATTAATGAAAGGTTTCAATACATCTAATTCATCTTCCAAAATCGGATTACCATACCAAAAATGTCCTTTAATTCTCTTGTTATTCTATGAACAAAACATCTTCAATTTGCTAATAAAATGGGTTTAAGTCAAATTCTCATGTTCTACAACATCTACAATTATAAAAGGATAGTCATAATGATTTTGATACTCAATCTACCATGACAATATCGTTCATAAACAGCATCATCTTCTTAAGAACACTATCTATTTAGCATGATGATGAACCACATTCTAAGTTATCAACACATTAGATTAATGAAAAGTTATTGTTGTAGTTATCAAGATCCTTATCATTCTTCACAGACTTGTGAAGCTGAACCATAATGATTTAAAGCTTCTAATATTTCTGAACAAGATCATCTAATCCTACCTTTAACATTATCAAATTCTCCCCAAGGTAATTAAATACCTAAAATGGTGTTTAAACACTCTATGATATCAAGTTCTTGATTAAATCCAGCTATGATGAAGCTAACCGATCCAACAATGTTCTACTGAGTTAAATTCGTCCAGTAAGATGAGTAATGATAACTATAAACATGATTACCATCACTACAACATCAAGAACTCATCTAATCTAAACCCTCATTTATCATATTCATCAAAAGTGTTAAAAAGGTTGGATTAAAACTATGTTTTACTTGGTTAATCTAACTCTAGGTGAAGTATAATTCGTCATTAACATCAACATAAGAAAATAATGCAGAGAGGAAAGTACACCTACCTCCAGAAATGAAGAACAACTTCAATGCTATGAGAAAATATACTCCAAGCTCAAGAACAACTCCTAGTCTCCAAGGAAATGAACTCCACTCCAAGATTTAAGGCTTAGAAACAAGTTGGTGAAGGTTGATATCGTTTTGGTAGTGCAGAGGTATGATATGTGAAGAGAGAAATTCGGTTTGGGGTTGTGAAGAAATGAAAAGCAATTTAGTCCTATAAATAGATGCGAGACTTAGCGCACGCTATCTCGAGCGATTTAGCGTACGCTAATGCACTTACGTACGCTATCCGGTCGATATTACGTACGTAAGCGGCTTACAGTGGCTATTGTCTTGAATTATCGCAGGCCGTTAGCGCACGCTAATGAGAAATGGGTTACACACGCTAATAAAAGTAGATTCTCTCCGACACTTCAGCTCATACATTGATCACATGAATGCTAACGGCTAAGGAGTTCACGTGCTGAAGTCAATCGATGCGATTCCCTCTTAGCATACGCAGCAGAGGAAACCTTACGCACGCTAAGGCACGGGATTAGCGTCGTTAATCGTCTTGTGTAGCGTACGCTACATCAACAGAAAAATTCGAAAATGCAACTCTCTAATTAACATCGAATCATCACATATGAAATGAAATAACAACGATATGATATTCAAATCTATAATACCTCAACATAATACTAAATGCAACGATTTATGATAATCAGATTATCCGAATAATACAACGACAGGTAAAAATGAAAAGTTACAGTCGGATATTACATACTCCCCCCCTTAAAAGGAGTTTCGTCCTCGAAACTAAGGGCTAAATAACTTGGGGTATCTCGCTCGCATACTATCCTCGGTCTCCCACGTAGACTCCTCGACTCCGTGTCGTGACCACTGAACTTTCAGTAGGGGAATCGTCTTGTTCCGCAACTGCTTGATCCTCCTCTCGAGTATCCGTACAGGACGCTCCTCGTACGAATGATCCTCTGCTAATTCAATATCTTCGAATTGAAGTACATAGCTCGGATCAGCAACATATTTCCTCAACTGGGAGACATGAAACACGTTGTGAATCTTACTCAAAGTCGGTGGCAAAGCTAGTCGATAGGCTAGATCGCCTACACGCTCCAAAACCTCAAACGGCCCAATGTACCTTGGGCTCAGCTTGCCCCTCTTCCCGAAACGAAAAACACCTCGTGTAGGAGACACCTTCATTAACACATGGTCACCAACCTCGAACTCAAGCGGTCGTCGGCGGTGGTCAGCATAAGACTTCTCTCGACTTTGAGCCGTTAACAACCGACTCCTAATCAAAGTGATCTTCTCACGGGCTGCTAACAACATATCGGGTTCCGTACCCAGAGATTCGGACAGTTCGTCCCAACACAAAGGGGACCTACATCGACGGCCATACAATGCCTCATACGGTGCCATCTGAATCGAAGCGTGCCAACTATTATTATAAGTGAATTCTACCAAAGGCAGCTGGGCTTCCCAATCGTTCTTCCAATCAAGAGCACATGCTCTCAACATATCCTCTAGAGTCTGGATGGTTCTCTCTGACTGACCATCGGTCTGTGGATGAAAAGCCGTACTGAAATTCAACTGCGTACCCATCGCACGATGAACTGCCTTCCAGAAGTGTGACACAAATCGCCCGTCACGGTCTGATACAATGCTCTTGGGGGTACCGTGTAGTCTCACAATTTCCTTAATAAACAGCTGGGCCAATCCCTCGGGGCCCCACGTGTCCTTAATCTCCAAGAAGTGGGCTGATTTGGTCAGACGGTCCACAATCACCCAAATCGTATTCATTCCTCGACGACTCGTCGGCAAGCTAGTGATAAAATCCATAGATATGTCCTCCCATTTCCACTCAGGAATCGGGAGCGGTTTCAGCATTCCTGTGGGTCGCTGGTGCTCAATCTTAACCTACTAACAGGTCAAACACCTCGAAACGAATTCGGCAACCTCACGTTTCATATTCCCCCACCAATAATTCTGTTTCAAATCCTTATACATCTTGCTAGAGCCCGGGTGAATAGAGTACGGGGTAGCATGGGCTTCCCTCATGATAGAGTTCCTCAATTCTTCGTCAGCGGGTACACAAACTCGATTTCTAAAACGTATCAATCCATCCTCGTGGATCACGAATCCAGGGGCTTTCCCCTGAGTTACTTCATCCCGAACTCGAGATAAGAATGGGTCCGTAACTTGCTTCGATTTGATCATATCATCAAGAGACGAAGAAATCTCAAGGGTGCAAAGTTGTCCCTGAACACGCTGTAACCAAACTTCAATTTCTGGCCTCATAAGGTCCAACTGCAACTCCCTCTGTGCTGTCAAACGGCTCAACATCTGCTCCTGCACTATCTTACGGCTCAATGCGTCGGCAACCACATTTGCTTTACCCGGATGATAAAGGATCTCGATATCATAGTCCTTGATTAATTCTAGCCACCTTCTCTGCCTCATGTTCAACTCTTTCTGAGTAAAAATGTACTTTAGGCTCTTGTGGTCTGTAAAGATCTGGCAGGTAACTCCATAAAGATAGTGACGCCAGATTTTCAAAGCAAACACCACGGCTGCTAACTCCAAGTCATGGGTTGGATAATTAACTTCATAGGGTCGCAATTGTCTCGATGCATGGGCGATTACTTTCCCTTCCTGCATTAGTACACATCCCAGACCCTGTCTCGACGCATCACTATACACCACAAATCCTTCTGTTCCCTTTGGTAAGACCAAAACAGGTGATGAAATCAATCGACTCTTGAGCTCTTCAAAACTTTGCTGACATGTTTCTGACCACAAATACTTCTTGTCCTTTCGCAGTAAGTTAGTCATTGGTTGCGCAATTTTAGAGAATCCTTCTACGAATCGCCGGTAGTACCCTGCTAGGCCGAGGAAACTACGAACTTCTGTCACGTTCTTCGGTGGTAGCCAATCTCGAATGGCTTCCGTCTTTTGTCGGTCCACTCTCACCCCTTCGGCTGATATCACATGCCCGAGAAAGACAACCTCAGGCATCCAGAATTCACACTTAGAAAATTTCCCATAAAGTTGTTCCCGCCTCAATGTATCGAGAACTTGGTGGAGGTGACGCTCGTGCTCCTCGTGGTCGCGAGAGTAAATCAGAATGTCGTCAATGAAAACGACTACAAAGCGATATAGATAGTTAATAAAAACTCGATTCATCAACTCCATGAATACTGCCGGTGCATTAGTCAGTCCAAATGGCATCACCACGAACTCATAATGCCCATAGCGAGTACGGAATGCTTTCTTCGAAATGTCAGACTCTCGAATCCTCAACTGATGATAACCAGATCTCAAGTCGATCTTAGAAAACACGACGGCTCCCTGAAGTTGGTCCAATAAATCATCAATACGAGGCAAGGGATACTTGTTCTTGATGGTTACCCTGTTCAGCTCACGGTAATCAATACATAAGCGTAGAGATCCATCTTTCTTCCGTACGAATAACACTGGTGCTCCCCAAGGGGACGCACTAGGTCGAATATAGCCTTTGTCAGTCAACTCCTGAAGCTGGTTCTTCAATTCTTGCATCTCAGTCGGAGCCATACGGTACGGTGCTTTTGAGAGCGGGGACGTACCTGGTTCTAACTCAATAATAAACTCCACGTCACGATGAGGAGGTAAGCCTGGTAACTCGTCTGGAAATACATCGGGGTAATCTCGGACTACCGGAATGTCGGCTAGTTCAACTGGTCGATCAGCTGTTTTGGTCATGTAGCACCAATAACCAATACACCATTGATTAAGCAGTTTCGCTGCTTTCATAGCGCTGATGACTCTCCCAGAACGACTGGGATTATCACCTCGAAAAATACACTCGAAACCATCATCAGAAGTGACGGTTACCATCCACTTGCGGACACTAAGTATTGCATCATGACGGTCCATCCAATCGATACCCAAGATTATATCATCCTTAGGTAGATCGACTACAATCAGATTTGACAACCACTCACGGTCGTTCAAACAAATCGGACAGTCCTGGACTTCACGATTTCCAATAATTCTTCTACCATCAGGTAGACCAATCACGTAGGGCTCACAATCGATAACATGATCTAGAGGGAAACGACTTAAACAAGAAGAAGATATAAAGGAGTGTGAAGCACCGGTATCAAAAAGAACACATACAGGCTGGGAGTGGTTCTTGAGTATACCTGAAATCATGCTGGCCTCGGGATCATCAGCTTTCTTCATCTCGTAAATCCTGGGTTTCGTAGTTCCGGCACCAGGTGTACCACTTTGATTCCCACGGCCCATTCCCCTATTCGCCCCGGTGGTCTGATAGGAAGCGGACGGAGGCGTCCGGTTCTGGATAGAGGATTGAACTGGAGTATGAGACGCTACTGGATCATGTCCGGGCCCACTCCTGCAAAAACGAGCACGGTGACCATTCTTCCCACAAGTATGGCATGTGATGGCAGGCTTTCGGCATTTGAAGTTGATATGCCCCTGGCCCCCACAGTTATGGCACACCACGGAAGAGTGAACCGCTCGAGAGTGCGATCCGGCGGGCTTTGACGCCAAGGGTGGTTGATCAGAAGGGTTTGACAATGACTGGGGCTTCCTGAATGTCCCCCGATTACTCTCAGTCTGGTTCTGGTTCTTGGACCTTTTGTTGTTGAACTGTGGTTGTTTCTTGGAAATCTCCTTCGCGGTGAGTTCGTACTCCAGAGCCTTCTCGATGAACTCTGGTAAGGTAGTACAGTGGTGATTCAATAGCTGCATTCTCATTCGGGGTTTAAGCCTCTTGAGAAAGTATTTGATGTTATCGGCCTCTGATCGGATAATTGTCGTGGCAAAAGGAAGGAGTGCCTGGAATTTCTCAGCAACAGATAATACATCATCGTCTTCAGATGGGTCGGGGTTCAATAGTTCCGACAGTTTGGCCTCACGGAGTGGCCCTGGATAGTAACGGTCTAGCATGAGGTTTTTAAATTCATCCCAAGTGTAAACACCATCAGCTGGCCTTACTGAAAGCCACCAGGTGTGAGCGCCTTTGCCAAGGTAATACGGGGATACCGAAACGCGATTCTCTTCCGGGCAGTCCACCATCTGAAAAAGTTTCTCAAAATGCTCGATCCAATGCACAATGTCAGCAGGCTCAGAGCAGCCTTCAAAAGTCGGTGGTCGCTGGCGAGAAATGTCGCTGATAATCCGACTCACGGGTCCGCCAATCATAGGAGGAGGATGAGCCCCCTGTTGCTGGCCAGTAGCGGCCCTCTGTATAGCTTCCATTAGTTGACCCATCTGGGTCATCTGTGTCATCATGCCCTGCATTACGACGTAAGGATCGACACGCGCATCCCCGCGCCCACTGTGGTGCGATTGTTCCCTAGAAGGTGAACCACTGTCTGCGGAACTCTAATCCGCATTCGCACGTCTATTGGCTCGAGGTATCGGTATTCGGACCCTACCGCGGCCTCGTCCCCCTCTGCCACGACCTCTCAGGTTTCTTTCCATACTGAAAGAATCAATCATAGTGATAATTATAAGTACAATTCAAGATACTAAAATTTATGCTAAGTTAATAGCAACAAGGAATCACATATTCAAGGAAAACGGTTATCGATACCACAAATGTCGCACCGAATATCATATCGGTGTCAAGTCAAACAATTTTCAAGTGTATAATCAATTCAGCATTTACCTCGGATTATCAGTCGGTTAAATCCTGTCACAATTCCTCGAAATAACATGATCAACAAGGAGACCCGTACTGATATCAATATCATGCCAGTAATTAAATCATGGCTCATAAAGTACATACTGTATTTGGCTCGTAGGGTCAGGCGTTTGCACAGGTCACACGTGACACGAAGGTCTCTTGATACTAGTTCATTTCTCAATGAC
This sequence comes from Orobanche coerulescens, assembly GCA_033398695.1. Classification (NCBI taxonomy): domain Eukaryota; kingdom Viridiplantae; phylum Streptophyta; class Magnoliopsida; order Lamiales; family Orobanchaceae; genus Orobanche; species Orobanche coerulescens. The sequence continues at coordinate 103,564,570 of CM065803.1, read as the reverse complement.
TCATAAAAAGGAAACAACTCTCTGATACCATCTTCTGTAACACCCCAAAAGGCGGCTATTACAGTGCCGTGAATCCCACATTGGGACCCACCAGGCGATATTCAAAATAGATAAAACAAATATTATTTTTGATACCGAACCACAATGAATAGTTATTACTCCGATTAGGAGTTTATTAAAATATGGCCAACGGCCTTACAATACACAGGATCCGAAAAACAAGTATAAACCATATGGGGATGGAAAATACTTCAAATGTCAAATACAACCAAATAGCAATTTAAATGAAGCAGGAAATAACATAACACGGTTTAACATAACCGGACAACAAAGATGTGGGCCCCCCGAACTAGTATCCTTCGAACCCTTCGCCGTCGACATGCTCTTCCCGTGCCTTGCCTTTGCCTCGACCTAAAATACAATACAAGTATTTCGCCCAACACAGGGTCAGATATACATGATAATCAATTCTTCTGACATTATACAATTCACATATATATAGATTTCAAAGAAATCATTCCGACTATCAATCATACCCCTCGGGCGTATGAAACGATCAGTCACAAGCATCCAATACTATGGACGATTTAACAGTATGGCTCAAGATGGACATCACAGTACGCCCGACCCGGAAATGTGTCCGTATACATGTCTGCCTCGTATACGGAATCCAGAATATACATGGGGCAATGTATCTAATTAGCCTCACGAAATTACGTCTCGTGTGCACAGTCCAATGCGGAATAATATCCACGCATGACTATATATGTGCCTGGCTAAAAATCCTACACAATGACCAATCGGAACGCAGATATGATTCCGGATATGTCACGGTACAACATGACAACGAATTCAACAAATCACATATCCGATTAAGGATCAAGAAAACTCACCGAAGTGAAAATAAGACCAATGAGATCAACGATTCAAAACGACGTACTTGGGAATGCAACGGAATAACGTCAAGGACAATGTCAAATCACGACAAACATTTCATGAACAATTCATACATATGAAAGATATAACCATCACAAGAATCTAATCATCATTATAACCAAGCAAGATAACTTGCCTCAAATCCGTAAGCGAAAGATAGTCCTTCTCCAAATGATCAAACGGACGGTATCCTCGGTTAAACACTCAATCGAACAAGCAACCTTGAATGAAACGTAATTCATTCAATAACATATTCACATAATATTAATATCAATTCGTAGGAAACGACGCCCGCAACCTACTCGAATAATTCATTCCACCCTAATGAATACCTTAACGATTAATGAAAGGTTTCAATACATCTAATTCATCTTCCAAAATCGGATTACCATACCAAAAGTGTCCTTTAATTCTCTTGTTATTCTATGAACAAAACATCTTCAATTTGCCAATAAAATGGGTTTAAGTCAAATTCTCATGTTCTACAACATCTACTATTATAAAAGGATAGTCATAATGAATTCGATACTCAATCTACCATGACAATATCGTTCATAAACAGCATCATCTTCTTAAGAACACTATCTATTTAGCATGATGATGAACCACATTCTAAGTTATCAACACATTAGATTAATGAAAAGTTATTGTTGTAGTTATCAAGATCCTTATCATTCTTCAAAGACTTGTGAAGCTGAACCATAATGATTTAAAGCTTCTAATATTTGTGAACAATCTCATCTAATTGCAACACCCCCAGATTTAATCGGAAATATTACAGCGCCGTGGGCCCCGATATGGAACCCACAAGGCTAAATGAAATTTTCGCAAACATTTACAAATGCCCAAGAGGCCAACGACGGTGCTATCTGTAAAAAAAATTCACAAAGACTTATAAAAATCCATTTATCAAAAACCGTCGGAAAAACTCATTTGAAATAACAAGGCCAAACGGCCGAAACTCAAAAGTTTGGAAAATGGTTTCCAAAGTAACCTCGCTACGGATACCAAAAGAGCGTCTCAAAATACTCACGCAATGGAATACAAGAACCAATCAAGAAACTCAATGCACGTAACATGTCCTAGCCAAGATCCTCCAGGAAGCTCATCTCTTCACGACCGCTACAAGCTCGATACTCCAAGAACCTAAAAATAAATCCCACGAAGGGGTCAGCCATAATATCCAACAATGATAACCGTCACAAGACATTAATAATTACATACCAATGAGAATACAACATAAGAATACGACCAACGTAATCTTACCGCCATAACTTTACTTACTCAAGAAATTCTCATCAGAATAACCATTATCACAATTCACATCCTGTACTCGATTAACCAATAAACTCGAACATAATATCTGTATTGTACCTCAAACAATACTCAAGATTCTCAAACTATCATCACCAACCCACGATACGGAAATATACTATTTCTGACCAATACGGTCCATCGAATAACATCATCAAATCCAAAAACGATAACCGATTGTCCATCAAAGACAAATACCAAAGGAAATACGGAATATACCTCAAGATATGAAGTGCCACGACAATCATATCAGTCTAATCCGAGATCAGAACAATGCAATACGGACACGGTCCTAACACAAGACCTACAATTGCATACTCATATGACCACGTCAATATGATCACAACAATAACAATCATGTATACTCAATGGAAATCCGACGATCCAGCGCCCTCAGCATAGATCCCTTTGTTGATCCTATCAGATCAGCATAAGGTGGATAACCAACCATACACATATGAACAATAGCACATGATAAAATCAATGATGCGAATTCACAAGATTCCATCAACACAATACTGGTAATCCAACAATCTAGCGCCCTCAGCATAGATCCCCATGATGATCCCGTCGAACCAACGCATGGTGGAAAACCTGTCCAACGATCCAGCGCCCTCAGCATAGATCCTCATGATGATCCCGTCGAACCAACGCATGATGGACATTCGATCCAGCGCCCTCAGCATAGATCCTCATAATCCCATCGGATTATTTACACAACATAAACAACACAATATGCATACAAATATGCAAATCAACATGTTCATCAACATGAACAACATAAAATGCACGACAACATGACAATTTACTAGGATGACTTCATGTTCAACAACATGAAAGAAAATGTACGAGACCAAAATAAATAACATTAAACCATAATCAATATGGAATACTTGCCCCGAGTCCTTCGGGAGCAACCTCGATGTCCAATCATCACCGACGATTATCCTCAATGCTCGGCGATCCAAACGTACAATGAACTATAGATACTCATATCCTCGTCTTTACCATAATGTAACCTCGATACTCGAACATACCAATAACTGAGATAAAGCATATATATTATGATTTACCTCCCTAATCGATAGAAGGATATGCGATCCGAATTCGCCTAGTTCTTAATATTAATCATTGCTATATGCATTATAAACGAAATGAAATCAAAACCATTCATTAAATATTATAACCGAGCAAGTAATAACTTGCCTCGATACCGATACGATGATGATGAAGCCGCTACCAGTCACAATGCCTTCGTCTACGAGCTCCTCGGCCCTGACCATGCAATTCACGAACACGCTCGAACACGACCGCAACATCCGGTTATAATCGCCGATCAATAATCTCAACCTATCGAAGTAATCAAATAACATACATCCGATAACAATCAACAACCTACAAAACTAACCAATCGAACTCAACGGTTCACACAACCTCGAATAAACGCAATGTAACAAACCAAATCAAACCATCACGAATTCATAATCAAAACACAAAAATACTGCACTGTCTGCCTACTTAGCGCACGTTAAACGCATAACGTAGCGTGCGCTAAGTTGTCCCGTTAGCGTGCGCTAGCCAATAAGATTAGCGTGCGCTAATGCTGTTCAGTAGCATGCATTCCAAACATCGACTCACATCTTGCGACTACGAAACCGAATGAAGGAAGACATAAATCTCCATATCTCTTGAAGATAAACGACCCCATAATTATCACCATGATCATGTCAATGTCCATATATCAATAACAACATCAACAATCAAACCGACTCGATAACAAGGATCGTATCATGCTAAATCTGGAATTCAACCTAGTATCATGATTCATCTCATCTAAATCGACCAATATAATTACCAAGATTCAGAAATCCTTCTTAGATCGGGTTAAATGAATCAACATCCTTATGGTATGAAGAATCTTAACTAACATCCGAAACTCTTATCAAAATTCCATTGAATCTCATATAACATCATCATATGATTATCCAACATGCTCCTTACATGAAATCATCCAATAAAAACGAACCATTAACAAAGGAATACGAAGATTACCTGGTTTAGACGAACCAAAAAGAAGAACACTAGAACTTCATCTAAAGAATCATGAACAACTTGAAGAACAAGGCTTGAATCCAAGCTCTCAATCTAATGTTGTTAAAGATTACCATCTCTCAGTGTTTGAGACCTCAAACCTCTTTCTAAAAACTCTCTCTCTCGGTTGCAAGGAAGGAATGGACGAAATGCTTCATAACACCCTCCTGTCCCCTTTTATAATATTCATTATTAGCGTGCGCTAACATCTCATGTTTAGCGTGCGCTACCGCCTTAGCGTGCGCTAACTGACTTTGTTAGCGTGCGCTATCAGCCCAGGCTCGCCTTGCTTCGTAAACTAGCTTACGTACGTAATGCCCATGCATTAACGTCGTAAAACATCCTGCCTAGCGTACGCAAGTCATTTACCTTAGCGTGCGCTAATACCAGTTGACTTGCTACAGTCTACACCTACCACGAAGATGCTCGTGACCCCACCAGCCGAAATCAACCAATAAAGCCAAGATTCCCTATTGACCGATATATAGTTAGCATGCGCTAATCAACATGCATTAGCGTGCGCTAACACTACATTACAACATCCGTTGACTTATCAGAACGTGCGCCGAAAGTGGCCTGGTCCACGCGTAGATTCCTTCCGATCGGACTGTATTAGCGTGCGTTATCTTATATCCGTAGTGTGCGCTAATCCTGCACGATAGCGTGCGCTACTCATGATTATTAGCGTGCGCTAATAATGTTACACTTAGCCATTTCCAACTGTTACCGCCTGTCTCGACATAACGAAAACACATATACACTTACTGAATACATATACTGAATCCAATAACATTCTTATATGATATACTCTATATCGAAAGTACGATAACCTGATACACGATATCCTCAAATGTAACTGTCGACCAGATACAACAATTATGCCGATACTGACATCTCAGTCCTTTATTTATTTTATCCCTACTGTACAGATTCCACGTTGTAAAATATAACTCGGATAAAATAATATCAAACAACAGTAGTAGAAATTCCGGATATTACATTCTACACCACTTAAAATAAGTTTCGTCCTCGAAACTTGCAATCCGTCATAAAACAAACAAACATACCTTCCAACCCAAAATAACCATCACGACAACGATCAATTATCGTCATCACCGAATAACCAAACGAGCATACTTACAAATACACAGGTCGACGATCTCCTGAGATACTAGCAAGCGATCTCACTGTATAGTCTCAATATGCTTACGATCACAATTCCCTGAGTCTCAACAAAATATATCATCTTCGGATGAAACAATCTGCCCGAATCAAATCCTGTCTGCCCGATTCCATAATCAAGTCCCAATTTCGATAAGACGAATAATACACAATACATCTGCAAAACAACTGCCCAAAACAACGACACGAATCCCGAAACATCAACACAAAATCCGAACGCTCAGATGATCACCAACAATGATCAACAATCAACCGAATTTATCATCGACATGATAAATTACAATATGACCAACCAGAGGTCAAAACACACTCGAGAATATCATCAACGTGATAAACTCCAATACTACCGATGAACGATCAACGAAAATCGAGAATACCTTCACACGGTAAACTCCAACACGATCAACACAGAACCACAGAAACAGATATACGAAAGAATAACATTCTCAAAACGACAAATCAATCACGTACAGTAGATCTCAATAAACATACCCAACTGGCGAACATTTCCCTCGGCATACGAATAACGAATCGCAAACCGACGAACATACCAATTCATACAAGGAGTGGGAACGACCACTCAATATCCAAAACAACCAGCATGGGGTCACCATCCCCAAATTTACACTTACAAAGAAATCATTCAAAGATCACTATGGTAAGATTGCGCTACTACCGTACCCATGGACTCACATAGCACGTATGTCCCGGTTTTTACAAAGTCCAAAGTTCCAAATTTACATCCTGCACATGAATCTACAACACGCAGTATATTTCTCTTATCTGATCAAACAACCGATCGTCCTTGCATAACCAATCTACCATACTAAACTTCGAATCTCTGTTCCTTGTACCATCGATATGATATGCCCGATGCACTAAATGCGTATGTACATCAATCACATTTTCAAAACCAGTTTGAAATCATATATTCTTGTCACGAAGACGATTTTAGAAAGTTCTTTCAAGAGTTTGAAAACTCAAAACATAAATTTTCGTAAGACCACGAAATCAATTTTAAAATTAAATCTGCTCGCTGGTGCCAAGTTCTTGATAAAAATTCTTTTCGAATAGACACGATTAAATAAAATGGAATTTATGCAAATGCTTGTGCATATCCATACTCCTGTATACCACTTCGGCTCGTCACCAATATCCACTGATATTCCATCAGAAAACCACACGATAGATTTCCAAAATCTCAAATATATAGACTCTGATAAAAACTCCTCTCCACATACTACTCGCAACGTCAATCCTTAATCCATCCTGGATCACCTCAAATATGATATGACAAAATATTGAAACAAATCAACAAATCAAACACAGCGAAAGACTTCCCGAGAAGTTCCATTTGAACAAGTAAACCAAAAACCTCAAAAGGTAGGAACAAAATAAATAAACGATTGATAAAGAGTTTTACAAATCTCGGGAGTTTTAGAAAACAGAAAAGCTTTCTTTTGAAACATTAGGGTCTCAGCCCGTATCTTGTTCCGCATTACAAGAAGTTTAAAAAGTAGAAAACTCTTTTCGGACTCCAAGTCCTGAGTTACAAAACTATTTCAAAATCGATTGGGTCTCGGCCCAAAAATCATTTTCCGTAAAACATCCGTAAAACATTCATTTTGAAAGGTATCATTTTCAAATGATCAAAAGCAGTTCATATATCTCAAAATGAATTAACATGCTACATGTTCTTCTCAACCATGCACAATATTTCTCCCCAAATGCACAATTCCGTTCCAAAATCTAACCAACATACTAATTTCCAAAATCATAGTTTCTCAATATCATCAATCCTGTCTCACTCTGACATCTCATACTGTAACGCATGATATCTGCTGAATCTCAAAACATATCAACTTAGAACGGCAATAAATCTCAATGAAATTCAAAAATCCAAATACTTACAGATCGTGAAGCCGACGATTCCCCGTGATACTGGCACATGTCTCGACTCTAGAAAATACTCGACATGGATATTTTCAAAACACACGTTTGCCAAATCAGTTCGACTCAAGAACACAATACATCTCATTCCAGAGAATCTCGTTAACACCATTTGGAAAAGTTATAACAAGCCCAGTACGATACTGGCAAATCCGATAACGCACAAGCCTGAGTGAACAACAAAGACTCACGGCTCTAATATTTGTCAATCGACAACTCGAATGACGCAACAAAAACACGACCCAACTCGACCCAAATGCCTAGGTTTTCTCAACCTAAGCTCCGATACCATATTCTGTAACACCCCCAGATTTAACCGGAAATATTACAGCGCCGTGGGCCCCGATATGGAACCCACAAGGCTAAATGAAATTTTCGCAAACATTTACAAATGCCGAAGAGGCCAACGACGGTGCTATCTGTAAAAAAAATTCACAAAGACTTATAAAAATCCATTTATCAAAAACCGTCGGAAAAACTCATTTGAAATAACAAGGCCAAACGGCCGAAACTCAAAAGTTTAGAAAATGGTTTCCAAAGTAACCTCGCCACTGATACCAAAAAGCGTCTCAAAATACTCACGCAGCGGAATACAAGAACCAATCAAGAAACTCAATGCACAGAACATGTCCTAGCCAGTATCCTCCGGGAAGCTCATCTCTTCACGACCGCTACAAGCTCGATACTCCAAGAACCTAAAAATAAATCCCACGAAGGGGTCAGCCATAATATCCAACAATGATAACCGTCACAAGACATTAATAATTACATACCAATGAGAATACAACATAAGAATACGACCAACGTAATCTTACCACCATAACTTTACTTACTCAAGAAATTCTCATCAGAATAACCATTATCACAATTCACATCATGTACTCGATTAACCAATAAACTCGAACATAATATCTGTATTGTACCTCAAACAATACTCAAGATTCTCAAACTATCATCACCAACTCACGATACGGAAATATACTATTTCTGACCAATACGATCCATCGAATAACATCATCAAATCCAAAAACGATAACCGATTGTCCATCAAAGACAAATACCAAAGGAAATACGGAATATACCTCAAGATATGAAGTGCCACGACAATCATATCAGTCTAATCCGAGATCAGAACAATGCAATACGGACACGGTCCTAACACAAGACCTACACTTGCATACTCATATGACCACGTCAATATGATCACAACAATAACAATCATGTATACTCAATGGAAATCCGACGATCCAGCGCCCTCAGCATAGATCCCTTTGTTGATCCTATCAGATCAGCATAAGGTGGATAACCAACCATACACATATGAACAATAGCACATGATAAAATCAATGATGCGAATTCACAAGATTCCATCAACATAATACTGGTAATCCAACGATCCAGCTTCTCAAGATAGATCCCCATGATGATCCCGTCGAACCAACGCATGGTGGAAAACTCATAACGATCCGGGCCTCAAAGATAGATCCTCATGATGATCCCGTCGAACCAACGCATGATGGACATTCGATCCAGCGCCCTCAGCATGGATCCTCATAATCCCATCGGATTATTTACACAACATAAACAACACAATATGCATACACATATGCAAATCAACATGTTCATCAACATGAACAACATAACATGCACGACAACATGACAATTTACTAGGATGACTTCATGTTCAACAACATGAAAGAAAATGTACGAGACCAAAATAAATAACATTAAACCATAATCAATATGGAATACTTGCCCCGAGTCCTTCGGGAGCAACCTCGATGTCCAATCATCACCGACGATTATCCTCAATGCTCGGCGATCCAAACGTACAATGAACTATAGATACTCATATCCTCGTCTTTACCTTAATGTAACCTCGATACTCGAACATACCAATAACTGAGATAAAGCATATACATTATGATTTACCTCCCAGAATCGAAAGAACGATATGCGATCCGAATACCCAGAGTTCACAATAATAATCATTGCTATATGCATTATAAACGAAATGAAACTGAAACCATTCATTAAATATTATAACTGAGCAAGTAATAACTTGCCTCGATACCGATACGATGATGATGAAGCCGCTACCAGTCACAATGCCTTCGTCTACGAGCTCCTCGGCCCTGACCATGCAATTCACGAACACGCTCGAACACGACCGCAACATCCGGTTATAATCGCCAATCAATAATCTCAACCTATCGAAGTAATCAAATAACATACATCCGATAACAATCAACAACCGACAAAACTAACCAATCGAACTAAACGGTTCACACAATCTCGAATAAACGCAGTCAGAACAAACCAAATCAAACCATCACGAATTCATAATCAAAACACAAAAATACTGCACTGTCTGCCTACTGAGCGCACGTTAAACGCATAACGTAGCGTGCGCTAAGTTGTCCCGTTAGCGTGCGCTAGCCAATAAGCTTAGCGTGCGCTAATGCTGTTCAGTAGCATGCATTCCAAACATCAACTCACATCTTGCGACTACGAAACCGAATGAAGGAAGACATAAATCTCCATATCTCTTGAAGATAAACGACCCCATAATTATCACCATGATCATGTCAATGTCCATATATCAATAACAACATCAACAATCAAACCGACTCGATAACAAGGATCGTATCATGCTAAACTGAATTCAACCTAGTATCATGATTCATCTCATCTAAATCGACCAATATAATTACCAAGATTCAGAAATCCTGCTTAGATCGGGTTAAATGAATCAACATCCTTATGGTATGAAGAATCTTAACTAACATCCGAAACTCTTATCAAAATTCCATTGAATCTCATATAACATCATCATATGATTATCCAACATGCTCCTTACATGAAATCATCCAAGAAAAACGAACCATTAACAAAGGAATATGAAGATTACCTGGTTTAGACGAACCAAAAAGAAGAACACTAGAACTCCATCCAAAGAATCATGAACAACTTGAAGAACAAGGCTTGAATCCAAGCTCTCAATCTAATGTTGTTAAAGATTACCATCTCTCAGTGTTTGAGACCTAAAACCTCTTTCTAAAAACTCTGTCTCTCAGTTGCAAGGAAGGAATGGACGAAATGCTTCATAACACCCTTCTGTCCCCTTTCATAATATTCATTATTAGCGTGCGCTAACATCTCATGTTTAGCGTGCGCTAACTGACTTTGTTAGCGTGTGCTATCGAAGCCCAGAGGCTACTGCCTTGCTTCGTAAACTAGCTTACGTACGTAATGCCCATGCATTAACGTACGTAAAACATCCTGCCTAGCGTACGCAAGTCATTTACCTTAGCGTGCGCTAATACCAGTTGACTTGCTACAGTCTACACCTACCACGAAGATGCTCGTGACCCCACCAGCCGAAATCAACCAATAAAGCCAAGATTCCCTGTTGACCGATATATAGTTAGCATGCGCTAATAAACATGCATTAGCGTGCGCTAACACTACATTACAACATCCGTTGACTTATCAGAACGTGCGCCGAAAGTGGCCTGGTCCACGCGTAGATTCCTTCCGATCGGACTGTATTAGCGTGCGTTATCTTATATCCGTAGCGTGCGCTAATCCTGCACGATAGCGTGCGCTACTCATTATTATTAGCGTGCGCTAATAATGTTACACTTAGCCATTTCCAACTGTTACCGCCTGTCTCGACATACCGAAAACACATATACACTTACTGAATACATATACTGAATCCAATAACATTCTTATACGATATACTCTATATCGAAAGTACGATAACCTGATACACGATATCCTCAAATGTAACTGTCGACCAGATACGACAATTATACCGATACTGACATCCCAGTCCTTTATTTATTTTATCCCTACTGTACAGATTCCACGTTGTACAATATAACTCGGATAAAATAATATCAAACAACAGTAGTAGAAATTCCGGATATTACACTAATCCTACCCTTAACATTATCAAGTTCTCCCCAAGGTAATTAAATACCTAAAATGGTGTTTAAACACTCTATGATATCAAGTTCTTGATTAAATCCAGCTATGATGAAGCTAACCGATCCAACAATGTTCTACTGAGTTAAATTCGTCCAGTAAGATGAGTAATGATAACTATAAACATGATTACCATCACTACAACATCAAGAACTCATCTAATCTAAACCCTCATTTATCATATTCATCAAAAGTGTTAAAAAGGTTAAAACTATGTTTTACTTGGTTAATCTAACTCTAGGTGAAGTATAATTCGTCATTAACATCAACATAAGAAAATAATGCAGAGAGGAAAGTACACCTACCTCCAGAAATGAAGAACAACTTCAATGCTATGAGAAAATATACTCCAAGCTCAAGAACAACTCCTAGTCTCCAAGGAAATGAACTCCACTCCAAGATTTAAGGCTTAGAAACAAGTTGGTGAAGGTTGATATCGTTTTGGTAGTGCATAGGTATGATATGTGAAGAGAGAAATTCGGTTTGGGGTTGTGAAGAAATGAAAAACAGGCTGGTCCTATAAATAGACTGTGCAGACTTAGCGCACGCTATCGGAACAGTTTAGCGTACGCTAATGCACTTACGTACGCTATTCGGTCGATATTACGTACGTAAGCGGCTTACAGTAGCTACTGTCTTGAATTATCGCAGGCCGTTAGCGCACACTAATGAGAAATGGGTTACGCACGCTAATAAAAGTAGATTCTCACCGACACGACAGCTCAGACCTTGATCACATGCATGCTAACGGCTAAGGAGTTCACGTGCTGAAGTCAACTGATGCCAGATTCCCTCTTAGCGTACGCAACAGAGGAAACCTTACGCACGCTAAGGCACAGGATTAGCGTACGTTAATCGTACTGTGTAGCGTACGCTACATCAACAGAAAAATTCGAAAATGCAACTCTCTAATTAACATCGAATCATCACATATGAAATGAAATAACAATGATATGATATTCAAATCTATAATACCTCAACATAATACTAAATGCAACGATTTATGATAATCAGATTATCCGAATAATACAACGACAGGTAAAAATGAAAAGTTACAGTCGGATATTACAGTGTTTCTCTTGTCTGTGCTTTCCATGTCTGTGCTTGGAAAGTAGTTCCATGATAGATATTCCTCAATTGTGTTATATCCATAAGCATCTAGAAATCCTTGTGTTGATGCCCCATAAAATATAGGAGCAATTGCTTTTGATGCCCCTTTCATGTCTTCTGAGCTTTTATCAATTATTTCTGCAAAAGAAAATTAAGAATAAGCAGATAACATCCTAACCAAAACACACATTTGTCAATCAAATAAGCAGATAACACAATTTAGAAGATAACATCCTGACTTCATTAACCAAACACAAACCATTCTAAAATCATAAATTTAGTTACAGGCATATTTTTTTAAAAGTAGATTAACATCTACTACCATTACATACGGACCAAAATACCAATATACATAACATCATAAAGTAGATTAACATCACTTTCCACTTCTAAGGTTCCTCTTCCCTATCTTCACTTCAGCAAAAGTCATTGTTGGGGTATCTTCCCTCCAAAGGTCTTGCCTTTAATAGCATCCCAGGTTTTAGCATTTGCAAGCCCAAGTACACAATTTTTTATTGGTACAGGGCTTTTTGACAATTAGTGTTTTAGTTGAACTGTCTTAGCAACATTAACTTCCACTAGTAGTATTAACATTTATACTAGCAGCACTAACTACCTGGCATATTTTCCTTGAACTTTTTGAGCAAAGACTAGTCCAAAGAGAGCAAGAAGAATTTCAATCGAAAGCAAGAATTCCAACAAAGATTAAGATAACTTCAAATCCCAACAAGCAACTTCATGACTCATACGGGGCATCGCCTGGGTTTGCAAGCCTTGTATACAAACATATAAACCAAACAGGAAGTAAAAAATTAATAGATTAAATCAAATCCTTCACAAGAGTATTTGCAGCAAAACAAAAGCTTAAAAAGGTTTTGCACAGTACAAGCATAAATCCTTAAACAAGTACAAAAAATCGAATGTCTATATGCTTTAAAAGAACGGGTGAAATATGATAAAGGTAGAGTGTGACAACTTGAGCATGACATGGTTCACTTGGATTTTCGTATAACAACACCTCCACAGTTGGTTCGATAGTAGTCATCTCGTGATTCATTACCCAAGTCATGTTGATTTACATGTGGCAATATGTTATCATTGCTCTGGTGAATGACAGTACTAAATTCCTCATCGACTTCGTCATACGTATCTTTATAATTCTTGGGAGGTGTCTCAAAGATAATAGACAATTTCTTATCTATCTGGTCTTTCACATAAAAAACTTGTCGTGCTTGTGAGGCTAATATGAACGGATCAACCTTGTGGCCTAAATTATTCAGGTCAACCAATGTACCCAAGAGTATCGCGTTTCACACCACCAGCTCTGTGATTAGTCCAATCACATTTGAAATGCGGAATTTGCCTGAAATGGTAATCTAGTACCCATATCTCTTGTAAAACCCCATAATAAAATGCTTGTCTTGTGGTTCTAACTTCTTTAGATATGTGCAGATCTATTGCCTCAACACTAATCCCACTGTTCTGGTAAACTTTGCCATCATGACATTTCGCAGGTATACCCATTGATGTTATATGCATCGTATTTCACTATGGTGGCGCGTGGTCCATATGATATCCACCTTAAAGTTTCTGATACACTTTCTTTGGAGATCGCTAACTCTCTCTCAACCTGAATTTCACTACAAGTATATATTAGCTTCAAATTGAAGGAACAACAAACAAACAATTATAAATAACATACGATTAATTATCTCTTTGCGTAACCACTTAGCAAAAGATTTACTATGCTCATTCTCTAGAAATGCTATTCGTTTACCCGGGTTTTCTGTTTTCAAAACTTGCTTGTGTCTCCTGAAACAATGCCTTTGATTATTATATTTGATATAACATTTTAAGTAACGAAATAGATATGTGTTAGCAATACTTACTCGATATACGATACAATTTCATCTGTATTCTGTATTACATACAAATTTGCTTTCTGAAAGAGTTCCGCAGAAACTTCACTTGATTTGCCGGCCGACAAGGGCTTTCCTTCCTCATTTTCATCAGTTTCATGTTTATCAGGTGGGATAGCAATAGTTTCCATGGATTTACGATATTCGCTAAAAAACTTTATTATTTCTTCCGCAATAGTCTCCTCAGCAATGCATCCCTCTGGTTTATTTATGTTTCGCACATGTCCTTTAATAACCTTCATACATCTTTCGAATGGATACATCCACCGAAAGCATATGGGACCACATAATTTTACCTCCCTAGTTAGGTGCACAGTTGATAAGTGGTAATTTTACCACTTATTTCTAGGATTTTATACTAGGTTTTTATCTCGTTTCGTGATTAATGTGCTCGTATTTGGCTTATTTATGATTAGTCGATCCGTATTACGCGTTTGGGTTGGTTTTAGTGTGTTTGCAGGTTTTTAGAGCCAAAAGGACCCAAAACGAGACAAAGGACCGAGAGTCGAGTCACGGACGGAAGAAGCAGATTTTTGCAAGAGACAGACCACCCTATCGTCCCAGCCTATCGGCCGATAGGCCCGTCCGAAAGGAGTTCCTGCCCTATCGAGTGAAGAGATCGACGAACCAACTATCGGCCAGCCTATCGGCCGATAGGCCAGTCCGATAGTCGCCAAATGACTCTCGTGTTTTGACGGATTTTGACTCTTTTGGATAGATTTTGTTTCCTAGATTAGGGCTAATCGGGAGTTTAACCCCCTTAGGCTATATAAACCTCCTCCTAGACCTAGTTTTGCTATCTTTTATCATCTTTTATCATTCTTTTTCATCCTTTATCATCTCTAGCAGATTTTTACATTTTTTAGCAAGATTAATTCTTTGGATACAAGACTTTTTGGAGGAGCAATTATAATTGTTTTTGGGAGATTGAAGACTCGGAGTTCATCCGTAAGGGTTGTAATCTCTCTTTTCATATTAATAATATGCATTCTTCATCTATTTCTTGTCTAATTTCAATTATGTCTGGCTAAATTCATTGATTGATTCTAGGGTTAGTAAATTTAATTGATGTTCACATGATGTTCCTTTGATTACCTTTTTACCTTTCATCCTAGGCTTGTGTTCAAGATGTTTTAAATCTCATGCTAGATTAAAGGGCCCTTAATTGATGCATGTTAGCTAATTAATTTTGTCCGGAAGGAGTAATTGATTAGTGGAATTACTTGATGCACAATATGATTTGATCTTAAGACCTGACGGAGTAAGATAAATCATAGATAAATAAGTTGACGCTTTTTAAGTGATTTAAATTCTTTGAGCCTTAGCGGGAAAAGGGGTTTAAATTAACTATCTTTCTAGGTTGCCTTGATCGGGATTCTAGATCGGCTGAGTGATTATTTCTAGGATTGAATTAAAATTTGGGGAAAAGGAATCAAGTGAATGAATTGTGTGAACTCAATTAGATGATACTACCCTAGGATCAATTACCTTTCGACTTGTGATTTTATCTTGCTAATTTATTTATTTGCTTGATTTAGATAATTCATCTTTTATTTAATTTTTGTTCTTCGATTTTTGAAGTTAGATAATTAGAAACAAACTAAATTTTCGGATTCCTAAATAGCAGTCAAATTTTGAGTAGAGTTAATTCCTTTATTTTCGACACATCAATTCCCTTGGGTTCGACACCTTGGAAATACTCCGAGGTTTTACAAATTTTAAAATTGATCGGATTTGAAAACCATACTACGCGAATTTCAGCGATCAATTTTTGGCGCCGTTGCCGGGGAATTGATAGAAAACTTAAGGGGATAATTCGAAAAAGAAGAGATTGTTACTTTAGGTTGTTTACTTTTATTATTAATATTCGATCTCGTTTCCTCACATCTTGTTTTCTCTTCCTTGTAGGCGGTGCATGATCACAAGATCCCAAGGAAAGGACTTATTTCCTTTGGATCCGGAAATCGAGCAGTCTTTGAGGAGGAAGAAGCAAGAAGCGAGAACCGAGACTATTTCTATACCTTTCGTTGATACCATGGCCGGCATTGTTGACCCACCACGAGAACTCGCTCGTCCCGAGAAGATCCCTCTGAATGCCCACTTTCGACCGAAGCTGGACGATTATCAAGAAGGGGGTTGGGGGAAGATTGATGCCAACAACTTCGAGCTTAAGCCGTCCCTCATTTCTACAGTGAAGTCTCAAACATACGGAGGAGGAGTTAATGAAGATCCAAATGCTCATCTTGAGTCGTTTTTGGACATATGTGCCACCATCAAGCAAAACGGAGTGCCTCCGGATGTCATTAAGCTCTGCCTATTCCGGTTTTCCTTAGAAGACGATGCGCTAGATTGGTACAAGAGCCTAGATCGGAAGGAAATTGGTACTTGGAGAGAGATGACTTACTGTTTAAGCACAGTTCTATCCTCCCTCGAAGGTGCAAAAACAAATCAACGATATCTTGCAATTCGAGCAATATGAGGATGAATACTTATACGAGGCATGGATCCGATTTAAGAAGCTACTTCGCAAATGCCCACAGCATGGAATCGACAAGGAGGAAATCTATATTCGGTTTTATCGGGGTTTGACGAGGAAAGCTAGAAGAGAGTTGGACTATTCATCGAAAGGGGGATTTCTTGCTAACGATTATGAAGAGGCTAAGAATCTCATCGAGCTAGCTGTCAACAATGATTACGAGGAGGTAACCGATAGGAAGATGATGAGAAGAAAGGTTCCATCCGGTGACGAGGACGCCTACTGTGATTTGAAGGCAAAATTTGAAAAACAAAAAAAAGAGCTCGAGATGCTAAAAAAGAATACTTTGGGAGTCAATTCAGTTTTTGAAGAGCTAAACGAGCCTATTGCAGTTAAGGAGGATGTAAATTACGTGCAAGGAGGAAACTTCTGGCAAGGGGGAAATAGGGGAAACTATTATCCGAACAATCGAAACCACCCTAATTTCTCCTATGCCAACCCGAACAATGCTCTCCAGCCACCACCGGGATTTAATGTGAAAAACGGGGTTATTCAAGAGTCGATTGCTAAGACACCGATGGAAGAGATGTTGGAATGGTTGGAGGCGAGCCAAAGAGATTTTATCTATAAAGCAGACAAGAGGTTCGGTGCTCTCGAGCATAGTGTGACATCTATTGGAAACTCAGTGATAGCCTTGACAAAGCAGATGTCGATGGTGGAGACCCAAATGAGTCAAATGGCGAACGCCCAAGCCGGATTTCATAAGCCGGGGCATTTTCCGAGCAGCACCGAGACCAACCCGAAGACGCAACAATGCAACGCAATCGAGCTTCGGAGTGGGACAAAGTACATTAATCATGGGGCTGAAGTTGAGAAATCTGGAAACAAGGATGTACTAGAAACGGGAGCCGAGAACGAGAAGGAAGATGAAATGCAGCAGGCCCATCGGCCAAGCCTATCGGCCGATAGGCCCAACCGATACCCAGACAGAATGCCGACAGTTGATCCTATCGACCCCCCTATCGGCCGAAAGGCTCCTGGAAGTTCGAATGTGCAGGATTTTGAGGTAAAAGCTCCATTTCCACAGCGACTGGCCAATTCGAGACATGATGAAAAGCTTCAACGATTTATCGACATGTTTCAAAAGGTGAATATCAACATTCCACTTCTAGACGCTTTGAGAGACATGCCGGGGTACGTTAAATTCTTGAAAGACGCTGTGGCAAGCAAGAGGAAGTTGGGAAAGTTTGAAACAATAAATTTGACAGAGGAGTGCAGCGCTATCATTCAAAACAAGCTCCCGCTCAAGCAGAAGGATCCGGGACGTTTTACTTTGACATGCATGATTGGCGACCAAACGTTCCGTAATGGGTTGTGTGATCTCGGGGCAAGCATCAATCTTATGCCTCTATCCATCTTTAAGAAGTTGAAGATTGGGGAGATGAAGCCGACTACCATTTCTCTACTCATGGCGGACCGGTCGATCGCTTATCCGAGGGAAATTGTGGAGGATGTGCTCGTTAGAGTCCAACACTTAGTCTTCCCGGCCGATTTCGTAGTTCTTGACATGCCCGAGGACGAGAATCAACCATTAATCTTTTGGAGACCGTTTCTAGCGACGGGGAGAGCACTTATCGATGTCCAAGAGGGTGATCTTACCTTCCGGGTTAATGATCAAAATTTGAAAATTTCCATCTATGACGCGATGAAGATGCCCGAGGATGCGCCCGAGGAATGTTATGAAATTGAGTCTATTATGCCGCCCCCGACCGACTTGTTGGAGCATTGCATTTCACACTCCATTTACTCACATTCCGATGTTGATGAAATTTCCGAGGATTTGCCAGATTATGTTCAAATGTTGGAGGCGAACGAGAGTCGATCTAATGAGAAATACGTATGCTATCTTGATATCAACAAACCCGTTCAAGGGGGAGTAGTCGCTGAAGACCCGGAATGAATAAGGTATCGTCTAGCTAAAGACGTTAAACGTAGCACTTGTTGGGAGGTAACCCAACGTATGTATATTAGTTCGTTTTATTCGTTTATTTTCAATTTTTCGTTTGCGTGATTTTTGTAGTTTCTAATTTCGTAGTAGCTTTGTTAATTTTGTTTAGTTCTAATCCATGCACGCCGAGTTTTGGACATTTGCAGGTCTTTAATCGCCATATCCAAGCAAAAACGGGGCCAAGTTTGCGAACGAGAAAAAGCTGAAATTTTTTTTTTTGAGACAGAAGATCCTATCGGGCGAGCCTATCGGCCGACAGGCCCGGCCGATAGGCTGAGGAAAATTAAAGAAATTTTGATGTTACAAGCAGTGGTCGATAGGCAGACCACATCGACCGATATCCCGCCCGATATGAGGTACGTAAGTTTCAGTAGTTCCTATCGGCCCAGCCTATCGACCGATAGGCCTGCCCGATATGCCCGCTATGATCCGAGCTCGCCAACAAACCCGCCATTTCCGCCACAGTGATCAGGTACTCCGTTAACAAAGCCACTCCTTTCTCTTTTCAAACTTATTCCTCCTTTGGGATGCGAAATAAGTTTGGGGGGGGGGGGGGAAGAAGTGCGGCTTTGTTAATTTCTTTACGTGTGAGTACCTTGTTTGCCTTGTATCTTTATTTGCTTGTGTTGGTGCCCGTTGTTTTTATTTGTGCT
Source organism: Orobanche coerulescens (assembly GCA_033398695.1). Lineage (NCBI taxonomy): Eukaryota > Viridiplantae > Streptophyta > Magnoliopsida > Lamiales > Orobanchaceae > Orobanche > Orobanche coerulescens. Next base: position 103,544,938 of record CM065803.1, on the reverse strand, counting down.
TATCATATTGGTGTTGCGTGGTTTTGACTTTTTGTTGCTTAGTTTTTAGATTTTTATGTTCATTTTCGTTTGGTGTGTTTGCTAGTTTCTATTTTTTTTAGGTCGTAGTAGTTTGTTTTAGATTTCGTGTTTGCTTTTATTTGCTTTTCGTTGTGTGCTTAGATAGTCTTAGTTTTTATTAGTTTTTCTTTTTTCGTGAATTTTTCGTTCTTCTATTTGTGTGATACCGATGTTACGACACTGTTTTTCTCTCTGAAGAAACGGTCGAGTTTAGTCGAGTTGTAGTCAGTATTTCTGTTTTTCAGAGTATTCATTTAGGTCCAAAATTTTTCATGATTGTAGAGGTCTTGGCAGATAAGAGACGATACATACTTGTTTTAAAATCACCGTCAATACGTTTGGTTACATCTTCCGGATAGTGAGTCGTACTGTTTCTTTAGTCGTGTTGGCACTTAGATTGAGTTTAGAGTCGGTCAGTTTTTCCCAAAAGTTGAGATAATGTTGTTCTATGAAGGGAAGTCTAGTAACCGGGGGCATTCGCGTGACCCGTTGTTTACCCTCGCGTAAAACGACGACTCTGATTAGACTAGTGATTTAGATATTTCACATGTGCCAAGGATAGGGAACCTAGTAACCGGGGGTATTCGCGTGACCCGCTGTTTACTCTCGCGTAAAACGGCGACCTTGATTCGGACATGCGGAAATTATATATTCGAGTTGTTTCTCCGCTGTAGACGGGAACTTAGTAACTAGAAGCATGCATGTGCCCCATGAGTGTCTTTTACGTCAAACGGTTTCCTAATACATGAGAATGGAAGTTCCACCCTAGGATTACCCCGATGTAACATCCCGAGATCCTAACCTAGTGGTCAACTCGAATCAAATTCTTGAACATATATATAAGGGAATACTGTCCGAGGTTTATTTGTTATGAAACTCGTGAAAAATGTGCCACTAGACTGTGTAACGGGACGAACTAGCTTGTTTATTTTAGCCTTTCATATTGACGGTCGATTTGACTCACGTTTTGTTAATCTTTGAGCTGGATTTTCTTCATGAACGAATGATTAGGACTGAACTTGACTACTTTGCGAAATCATTATTCTGAGTGCAGCTCGCTTTTACGACACTCGGATTATTTAGAGAGAATTACAGGATAGTATTGATTAGGTTGAACACTATGAGTTGCACGATGATTCACGACATTCTTTTTCTTTTCTTTTTATTGTTCGGGACGAACAAGGCTTAAGTTTGGGGGGGTTTGATAAGTGGTCATTTTACCACTTATTTCTAGGATTTTATACTAGGTTTTTATCTCGTTTCGTGATTAATGTGCTCGTATTTGGCTTATTTATGATTAGTCGAGCCGTATTACGCGTTTGGGTTGGTTTTAGTGTGTTTGCAGGTTTTTAGAGCCAAAAGGACCCAAAACGAGACAAAGGACCGAGAGTCGAGTCACGGACGGAAGAAGCAGATTTTTGCAAGAGACAGACCACCCTATCGGCCCAGCCTATCGGCCGATAGGCCCGTCCGAAAGGAGTTCCTGCCCTATCGAGTGAAGAGATCGATGAACCAACTATCGGCCAGCCTATCGGCCGATAGGCCAGTCCGATAGGCTGCCCAGCGGACTCTCGTGTTTTGACGGATTTTGACTCTTTTGGATAGATTTTGTTTCCTAGATTAGGGCTAATCGGGAGTTTAACCCCCTTAGGCTATATAAACCTCCTCCTAGACCTAGTTTTGCTATCTTTTATCATCTTTTATCATTCTTTTTCATCCTTTATCATCTCTAGCAGATTTTTACATTTTTTTAGCAAGATTAATTCTTTGGATACAAGACTTTTTGGAGGAGCAATTATAATTGTTTTTGGGAGATTGAAGACTCGGAGTTCATCCGTAAGGGTTGTAATCTCTCTTTTCATATTAATAATATGCATTCTTCATCTATTTCTTGTCTAATTTCAATTATGTCAGGCTAAATTCATTGATTGATTCTAGGGTTAGTAAATTTAATTGATGTTCACATGATGTTCCTTTGATTACCTTTTTACCTTTCATCCTAGGCTTGTGTTCAAGATGTTTTAAATCTCATGCTAGATTAAAGGGCCCTTAATTGATGCATGTTAGCTAATTAATTTTGTCCGGAAGGAGTAATTGATTAGTGGAATTACTTGATGCACAATATGATTTGATCTTAAGACCTGACGGAGTAAGATAAATCATAGATAAATAAGTTGACGCTTTTTAAGTGATTTAAATTCTTTGAGCCTTAGCGGGAAAAGGGGTTTAAATTAACTATCTTTCTAGGTTGCCTTGATCGGGATTCTAGATCGGCTGAGTGATTATTTCTAGGATTGAATTAAAATTTGGGGAAAAGGAATCAAGTGAATGAATTGTGTGAACTCAATTAGATGATACTACCCTAGGATCAATTACCTTTCGACTTGTGATTTTATCTTGCTAATTTGTTTATTTGCTTGATTTAGATAATTCATCTTTTATTTAATTTTTGTTCTTCGATTTTTGAAGTTAGATAATTAGAAACAAACTAAATTTTCGGATTCCTAAATAGCAGTCAAATTTTGAGTAGAGTTAATTCCTTTATTTTCGACACATCAATTCCCTTGGGTTCGACACCTTGGAAATACTCCGAGGTTTTACAAATTTTAAAATTGATCGGATTTGAAAACCATACTACGCGAATTTCAGCGATCAACAGTCAAATGTATCATAATATCAAAAAATGCCGGAGGAAAGAACTTCTCGAGTAGGCAGAGTGTCACTACCAGTTCTGCTTGGATCTGATCTAGTTCTTGCAATATGATTCCTTTGCTACATATCGATTTAAAGAAAAAGCAAAACCTGATAATAGCATATCGTGTGGGTGGGTGCATGATTGAACGTATTGCAATGGGCAAAAACTCTTGCATTAGCATGTGATAGTCATGCGATTTAAGACAAATGAGCTTCTTATCCTTTAGGTTGACCAAACTAGAGAAATTTGAACAATAGCCTTGTGGTACCCTGATGTTGTGTAACGTTTCACAAAAGGTGTCTTTTTCAGCATTCGTTAATGTGTAACCTGCTGGAGGTAGTGTTGTTTTGTCTTCTTCTTGCATAGCAAACAACTCTGGTTTTACCCCCAACTCAGCCAGATCCAATTGAGCATTCACTCCATCTTTCGTATTTCCCGGAACATGTAGCAAAGTTATGACTAGACTCTCAGCAACATTCTTTTCTACATGCATAAAATCAATACAATGTGGAACAGGATTATGACTCCAATACCTAAGTTTTCGATACCAAATGTTGAATTTCTTCCAATACGCACCGTTTTGTTCGTTTACTTGCCTTGAACTACCCTCTTCTTCTGTTGTGTCTCTTTTCTGCTTTTGAATCTTTCCACCTCTGCCTCTCATATCTTCTTGGTTTTCTGATGCCTTATTGTTTGTTCGTTTTCCTTTTCCCCACTTATTTTCAATATGTTGTACCTCGTTGTATATTTGTTCCTCGGTTATTGGAATTGGAGCCGGGAGAAATTCTTGTTGTCTATTAAATGCCTTCTTTTACTTTCTGAACGGATGTTTATATGGTAGATATCGTCTGTGACCAACATAACTTTGCTTGGATAAGGCATAAAGTCTAACACAGTTTGTATCTTTCCCACGTACTACACAACCTTTGAATCCACTGTACGGGCAGCCACATAATGTACCAAGTGCATGATAATCATTTATTGTCCATAATACAACGACACGTAGATTAAAGTTATCTTTTGTGTAAGCATCATATGTATCAACCCCTGTCTCGAATAAGGTATGTAGATCATCAATCAATGTTTCTAAAAAAACATCGATATCATTTTTCGGGTATCCTGATATTAATACCGAAAGCATGATAAACTTTCTTTTCATACACAACCATGGAGGAAGGTTGTATATGACAGTTAAAACTGGCCATACACTGTGATGCCTATTTCCTCTGTTGACGTCAACCCCATCAGCCGATATTCCTAGCCGTAGATTTCTTGAATCTTCAGCAATTTCGGGGAATTTTTCATCTATGGTACGCCATGCCTGTGAATCTGTGGGGTGACGTAACACACCATCTGTTATCCTCCGTGTCACGTGCCATCCTAAATCTTCTAAAATACTTTGTATCTTAAATAGTCGTTGTAGTCTTGGTATAATTGGAAAGTACCACATTACCTTTGTTGGAATGTTTTTGTAAACTTTATGTGTCTTATTATCCACCTTCCATCTTGATATCCCACAAGTTCGACACGCAGTCAGATCTTTGTCATCCTTCTAGTAAAGAAGGCAGTTGTTGATACATACATGTATCTTTTTGTATCCTGATCCCATCAATTTCATAACTTTTTTGGCTTTATAAGTTTTTTCCTCCATTTCGTTACCAGCAGGTAGCATCTTTTTTATCAATCCTAGTAATTCAGTAAAGAACTTATCAGAACATCCTTACCCTTCAAGTTGAGTAGTTTAACTATTGCGGACAACTTGGTGAAGTCAGGGCATCCTTCGTAATGAGGCTTCTCTGCGTCTAATAATAGTTCTTGAAACTTGACAAGGTCATCCTCATCAAAATTATCTTTTGTAGCATTAACCATTTCTACTGTTGCTGGGCCATCTGTTGGAATATCTGAAGCAAAATCTGTGTCGTCAACAAACTCTGTTATAGCATTAACAGGTTTTGGGGCACTTATTGATGGCTCATCATTTTCTCCATGTTTAGTCCAGTTTGTGGAGCTTAGATCAATCCCATTTCTGAATAAATGGAACTGCACTTCCTCCAATTTATGTTCAATGTGGTTTAAACATTTGGTACACGGACATGGCATGTTGTTTATTAACTCGTGGGTTGATGTTCCCCATCTTCTGCAAGTTGTGTACTGCATAATCAACAAATGCTGTTACTCCATCAACATAAGATTTGTTGGTCCTATTAGTTCCCATCCAAGACTTGTCCATGTTTATAAATGTGTCCCACTTATCCGAGCAGCAATCTGATAGGAGCAGGAGCTTTGTGGTTGTAGTCCCTGCAGGTCACGCCATCGTTACTTTAAGGGTCCAGTGAGGCGTTATGGAGGATTCAAGTAGGGGGCTTTCCAACAACTCAAACAATGTGATACAATATACTTGAAATCAATTAAAAAATGGCAAGTATACCTCAATTTGGCAACAAAAACCAATTTGGCAACAAAAACCAATATAAACTCAAAATATTTGCTACTATATGTAACCTAAGGGCTTGATGACTTGTTTCTAATTTGCTACTTTCTGTAAGCTAATGACTTGTTTCTAAGATTAGGGTTATTGTAAGCAGTCTACCATGCTTGCTTAGATAATAATTCATTTAGCCCCAATTCTGGCTCCATGTTCATGTGGTAATAGGCTTAACAGGGTTACTTATATATTTTAACCAATTAACTAGCTAATTTTACCAAAAAATTGACATAATTTACAAGAAGGAATCTCAAAACAAATGTTCAATTACAGCATAATCAAGACATTTTCAATTACAGAATCATAAACACGAATTTTTAGAACGATGTGTACAAAAGGAACATAACAATACTTACTAGTGGTGACGGTAGTGGTGGGTCTATGATGGGAGAGTGACAGCGACCAGAGAGTGATGTGATGAGAGTGAGTTGTGGCAGTGACATGAGGAGTTGTTTGTGTGATTGCTTTGCTGGTTTTCCTAAAGAGAGATGAAAAATAACCTCTAACGAAAAAAAGGAAATCGATGGAGGCGGAACCACCAGTCTCGGCTGGTGAGAGAGAATATGGAATGGGAATTTTCGAGTAGCGGAGGCTGCAGAGCAGGTAGGTTTTTGAGCAGGTGGGTTTTTTCTTCAGGGGGCGGTGGGTGAAGTTGTTGAGCAGGTGTAGGTTTTTTTCTTTAGTTGTTGAGAAAGTTTCTGACCTTTTGTATTTCTTTTATGTGTAAATTAATAATTAAAATAGTAATTATGTTTTTAATAAGAATATATTATATTATATTTATTTCATTAGGTTCGGTTCCCAGTTCGGTTCGGTTCCGCGGTTCGGTTTGGTTCCGATGGTTCCTTTTTAAAATGGAAACGGAACCGCGAACCGAACCGTTTACTATCTGTTGGAACCGAACCGAAAAAAAACAAAGAAATTGTCACTACGAACCGAACCGAACCATCGGTTCCGACACGGTTCGGATCGGTTCTGCGGTTATCGGTTTCAAAAGTTTGAGCCGTAGGATTCATAAAATTTTTGGGGAATACATTTAGTCAACAGGGGAATAAATTTTTGGGGATTCATAAAACTATGGGATTTTCCTCGATTTTCCCATAGTTTTGCCCTTAAATTTTCCCATTAAATAATATATCGTGTGCAGTTTGTGACTAAATGATCAAATTTTAAATTGATCAACTTCGGTTTGAATCGATCAAGTTTAATTTGAACTGATTAAGTTCAAATTTCAAATCGATTAAGTTCAATTTCAATTTGAACCGATTAAGTTCAATTTCAATTTGAACCGATTAAGTTCAAATTTCAAATCGATTAAGTTCAATTTCAATTTGAACCATTTAAGTTCAAATCTCAAATTGATTAAGTTCAATTTCAATTTGAACCGATTAAGTTCAAAATTTAAATCGATTAAGTTCAATTTTAATTTGAACCGATTAAGTTCAAATTTCAAATTGATCAAGTTCGGTTTGAACCGATCAAGTTCAATTTGAACTGATTAAGTTCAAAATTTCAAATCGATTAAGTTAATTTCATTTTGAACCAATTAAGTTCAAATTTCAAATTGATCAACTTCGGTTGAACCGATCAATTTCAATTTGAACCGACTAAGTTCAAATTTCAAATCGATTAAGTTCAATTTCAATTTGAACCGATTAAGTTCAAATTTCAAATCGATTAAGTTCAATTTCAATTTGAACCGATTAAGTTCAAATCTCAAATTGATTAAGTTCAATTTCAATTTGAACCGATTAAGTTCAATTTCAATTTGAACCGATTAAGTTCAAATCTCAAATTGATTAAGTTCAATTTCAATTTGAACTGATTAAGTTCAAATTTCAAATCGATTAAGTTCAATTTCAATTTGAACCGATTAAGTTCAAATCTCAAATTGATTAAGTTCAATTTCAATTTGAACCGATTGAGTTCAAAATTTAAATCGATTAAGTTCAATTTCAATTTGAACCAATTAAGTTCAAATTTCAAATTGATCAAGTTCAGTTTGAACCGATCAAGTTCAATTTGAATTGATTAAGTTCAAAATTTCAAATCGATTAAGTTAAATTTTAACATGAACCGATTAAGTTCAAATTTTAAATTTCAAATTGATCAACTTCGGTTTGAACCGATCAATTTCAACTTGAACCGATTAAGTTCAATTTCAATTTGAACCGACTAAGTTTAAATTTCAAATCGATTAAGTTCAATTTCAATTTGAACCGATTAAGTTCAAATTTCAAATCGATTAAGTTCAATTTCAATTTGATCCGATTAAGTTCAAATTTCAATTTGATAAGTTCAAATCTCAAATTGATTAAGTTCAATTTCAATTTGAACCGATTTGACAGGGAGGTGTATTTTTGACAGGGAGCTGTGCGGAGAGCCAACCTCTCTTTTGTTAGAGCAGCGTTCATCGGGAGTGAAGTAGCCAAATTCCGCTTAGGTAAGTCCCATGTGGATCAAGCCATGGGCTCAGTTATGGTCTCGAGTTTTTTCGAATCATATGTTTTCCTTTGTATTTATCACACAAGATTCTGCTGTGCACTAAGCTGGGGGTCTTCACGGAAACAGCCTCCCTGCCGTAATAAGTAGGGGCATGGTCTGAGTACATCTTACCCTCCCCAGACCCTGCTCTGAGCGGGATATACTGGGTATGTTTGGTTTGGTTTGGTTTGGTTTGGTTTCAATTTGAACCGATTAAGTTCAAAATTTAAATCGATTAAGTTCAATTTCAATTTGAACCGATTAAGTTCAAATTTCAAATTGATTAAGTTCAATTTCAATTTGAACCGATTAAGTTCAAATCTCAAATTGATTAAGTTCAATTTCAATTTGAACCGATTAAGTTCAAAATTTAAATCGATTAAGTTCAATCTCAATTTGAACAAATTAAGTTCAAATTGATCAAGTTTGGTTTGAACCGATCAAGTTCAATTTGAACTGATTAAGTTCAAAATTTCAAATCGATTAAGTTAAATTTTAACATGAACCGATTAAGTTCAAATTTTAAATTTCAAATTGATCAACTTCGGTTTGAACCGATCAATTTCAATTTGAACCGATTAAGTTCAAATTTCAAATCGATTAAGTTCAATTTCAATTTGAACCGACTAAGTTTAAATTTCAAATCGATTAAGTTCAATTTCAATTTGAACCGATTAAGTTCAAATTTGAAATCGATTAAGTTCAATTTCAATTAGATCTGATTAAGTTCAAATTTCAAATCGATTAAGTTCAATTTCAATTTGAACCGATTAAGTTCAAATCTCAAATTGATCAAGTTCAATTTCAGTTTGAACCGATTAAGTTCAAAATTTAAATCGATTAAGTTCAAATCTCAAATTGATTAAGTTCAATTTCAATTTGAACCGATTAAGTTCAAATTCAAATCTCGTAGCAATATTTTTTTCCCGTTTTTCTGTTTTTATTACGTATAAATGAATTGTTTTTGCATGATGTAACGCGGATGCCACTACCGGACAGGGTGGCAGGGGCTCTATCACATTTCCCTTAGGTACATGGTTCGATTCTCGCCAGGCGCGGAGCATTTTTTTCCCGTTTTCTGTTTTTATTACATACAAATGAATTTTTTATGCTTCATTTAACGCGGATGCCACTACTGGACAAGGTGGCACGAGCTCTATCACATTTCCCCTAGGTACATGGTTCGATTATCGCCAGGCGCGGAGCATTTTTTTTTCGTTTTTCTGTTTTTATTACATATAAATGAATTGTTCTTGCATGATTTAATGCGGATGCCACTACCGGACAAGGTGGCAGGGGCTCTATCACATTTCCCTTAGGTACATGGTTCTAAGGAGCATTTTTTTCCCATTTTTTTGTTTTTATTACATATAAATGAATTGTTCTTGCATGATTTACCGCGGATGCCAATACCGGACAAGGTGGCAAGGGATTTAACACAATTGCAATGGGTCTAGGGTTCGATTCTCCCTGAAAACAATTAGCTTATATTTTTATTTGCATGTTATTGCACACTTTTTTATCAATTTTTTTTATCTGGAATCAGACACATACTAAAATATTTTTTTTTATGAAAAAATATCAAATTGCTTTTTCACGCATCTGAAACCATTTTTTTATTAGCCAATTTTTTATACTTTATTTTTTTTCACTCTTTATAATCGCATTTTCAAACAAAAAAACACAACTATTTATTAAATAACAGATATTACAAAAATAATTCTCCCCTCATTACTACCCGCGTCGCTAATTGCTATCCTAAATTGCTTCTCCCCGCGTTCCTTCTGGAATTCTCTCATGCGTGGAGATATGGTGGCGATTCGCCGAACCAACCCTAACCCAAACATGCTGCCGCCTTCATTTTCTTCTCTATCGATTTCCCGCCAAATCCTAACCTATATATTTAGGTCGAAGGTTTGTGTAATCAAATGTTATGCATTGACCACGTCTAATCAAATTTTCATGGTCATGGCTACAGTCCGAATTATTTCGTGTTGCCATAATTTAACTAAAGGCCACAAATCCTATTTTCGTGTTACTAAAAGGTAGCTAATTGCCACTGTTTTAAAAAATAGTGTAACCACATGTCATGCATTAACCGCGGTTGATATGAACTTTATGTGGTCATAAGTAGTTTATAGCCACAATTTTAACAATTTAGTATAACCATATATCATGCATTTAACACGGTTAATATGTAATTTGTGTGACCATAAGTCATTTACGACCACTGTTTTGGTCATTCCGTGTACCAATCAACTTTGTCACGGCGTAAGCTCGGATAAGGTGAATAATAAACTTGTGATAATTGAATAGCCAAAACAAAAGGTTCATACTTCCTAAGCCTTCTTTTATGGTTGATATCGACTAGCTTATTATCTTTATGAATCTTCATCCCAACATTCGGGATTGTATCAAAACAATCACACCTAAACAATACAACTCTTTTAATTGGGAGAGCGGGGTACTCTAATTCTACAATCTCCGATAAAACGCCATAAAAATCAATTGACTTGTCACCATAATTATTACCCTTAATGCACACTCCACTGTTAAAACTTGACCTCCCTGAACCATGCTCACTAGTGTGGAATTTATACCCATTGATAAAATGTCGGGAGTCCAGGCGCAGCGCCCCCGGTGACGGGGTCTAGGGACAGCGTGTAATATCCGGGGGTAATTTTTTTTGTTCGTTTCCCTATTGAGTTGTACGTATTCATTTGGAATTGTACAAGTATTGTTGTTTTGGACTGATACAATGTATATTATATTAGGATATTTCAGGATCGAAATATTTGTGCTTGTCGTTGGTATTGTTTCATTCAAGGTTGTTCGAGTACTTGTGATCATTGGAAGACGCCGTTCGTCGTTTCGTGGAAGGACGTTGATTGTGGAAGGACTTTCTCGCCTTCGGTTTGAGGCAAGTTTTATACTTGCACTAGTCAATGATATTAATGTTATCATGTATGTCTATGAATGTGTGTATCATTTCGAGACTTGGTCTCTTTATGATTTTGTTGATATCAGGGGATTGTTTGATACGACACTCTTCGGCAAATTATGCCAAATGTTATTTTTGTTCGTAAATGGCCGGTTCAAGGCATTGCAATACTTGTTGGTAATATTGTTGTCGATATCCGGTTCGCGGTATCGATGTATCGATTGTTGTTGTTGATATTGATGTCGATTTAAGACATAGTTGTGATCATTGTTATTGATATTTGTGCTTCGTTATTGATGTTGTGTTGGCCGATTGAAGGCATTGACGTATTCGATTATCATCTTCGTTATCGGTAACCGATTAAAGGTGCTGAGACATCCGTGGTATTGTTGTTATCGATTGACCGTTCTAAGGTAATCGATGTATTTACTTGGGACTATCGAAGACATTTCCCATCCATTGTATCGTTGTTATCGATTGGCCGTCCTAAGGTAATCGATGTATTGAATTGGGACTGTCGAAGACATTTTCCATCCATTGTATCATTGTTATCGATTGGCCGTCCTAAGGTAATCGAGGTATTGAATTGGAATTATCGAGGATAGTTCCCATCCGTTGTGTCGTTGTTATCGATGAGCCATTCTTAGGCAATCGAGGTATTAAATTGGGATTATCGAAGAGAGTTCCCATCTGTCGTGTCATTATCGATTGTCCATTCTAAGGCAGTCGAGGTATTTGAATTGGGATCGCCGAGGACGGTGCCCATCCGTGAGTTATTGTTGTCGTTTTGGCCGACTCAAGGCAGCACACTATCATTCTTGTGAACTCGGTATCATTGAGGGTTGATGATTCCAAGATTGTTTTGTTGTGATTGTTGATCGCGTTAATCGGTCCTTAGGGATTGTGATCCCAGGATGGTTTTTTGGATATTGTTGGTCTGTGTCGATCTTTCATTATCCGTGTGTCATTGTTCACTTTGGTGAGTCTTTTGACCCGTATTGGATGTGTTATCCTTTGAGTTTCGTTGTCATGTTGCATCGTGACATATCTGGAATCATATCTGCGTGCCGATTGGTTATGTGTAGGATTTTTAGCCAGGCACAAGATGGTCATGCGTGGATGTTTCCCCATTAGACCGTGCACACAAGACGTACTTCTTGAGGCTAATTAGGTACATTGCCCCACGTATATTCTGGATTCCGTACACAGGGTGGACATGTGCACGGACACATTCGCGGATCGAGCGTACTGTGATGTCCCTTGAGCCTTATGGATTTGGTCGTTCATAGTCCATGTTGTATTGGATATGTCCGACGATTTGCGACTGGTTGTTCGTACGCCGAGGGGTATGTTCGACAGTTGGGTTTGTTTCTTTGGGATCCGTATTGTGATGATATATAACTTCGGGCTGTTCGGCTTTCAGGCCATCGTGATATTGTGGCAGCTTTTGCTGAGGACAGGCCATTGTGATATTTTGGTATTTCTATTGGAGCCTTCGGGCACTATGATTTGTATCTAGTCAGCGTTGGTTTGGTTTACCTTTGGATAATTTCATTGTTGTGTTATATATTGATGATTCGCCATTGGGCACTTGTGTTCTAACCTGTTGAGCAGGTATTGATCGTAAGCTGTGGGCATAGTATTTCATGAATGCTCGGTTCTTACCTTGGTTTTTGAGCATCTCGTATTGCCATTGTTGTACCATTTATTCTGCCTTTGGATGCATATCATGTTGTGCATGTATTAGATATTCATTATATGGATGACTGACCCCGTGGGGGCGGAACATGTTTTCATGTTTTAGGTGTTTGCGAGGAGAGAGTTGAGACACAGGGGCATGACGTTGGCGACGAGGCATTCGAGCGATACTAGTCCGAGATGTTTTGGTGTTCTTGTCGGTCGGACAATTTGGAGTACTCCAGTTTCGTCAGTTGTGGTCATTGTTGTATTATCCGAGCGAGGCTCGTGGATGTTGTTGTATTTTTATTTTGGCTATGTAGGCCCACTTTTGTCGTTGAAATTCCATATCGGAATAGTATGCCGGATGTCATAGTAGGGACTGAGTTTCCCCTTTTGGTCAGTTTGTTGTATTTTAGTCATGTTCGCCTGGTGGATCTCCTGGTGTGGGGTCCACGGCACTGTAATGACCCGATGGGATTTTACAGAAGATGGTATCAGAGCATTTGGTTGTGAGATACCCTGATATGTGAGTTATGTGGTTCTACCGACGCGGTAGTAGTGGGACTGTCAGGTTATGGCAATAAGGACAATCGGGCTTTGTTAGTCGTGATAGTTGGACGACTGTATGAGTCATTCTTTCATTGAGTCGTCGTCAGTTAAGACTAATATCGCAAGACCTCGAAGCTTCGTATGACCTGTGTAAGGACTCGATTCTCTTTTATGTTCATACATTCATTGTGTAATTGGTTATACATGTTTTGTTGAAACCTGTATGTAACATTTGTGTTATGATTCACTCATGATTATTTATTTTTGAACGTTTGAGAGCTATATTGGCTATGATTAACATGATTGATGTGATTGTGTTGAGTACGTATACTCGTGTTTGACTATTGACTTAGCATTCTGATTTGGCCGTTGAGACGTATTTGAGTTATGATCATGATCGAACGCTATTCTTTCAGTATGGAAAGAGGAATCCGAGGACGTGGCAGAGGCGGTAGAGGTTACAGAGCAGGCCAAAACTCAGAACCTCATGTTTATGCACGTACGGATGCCGAGATGGGTCAGAGTTCATCCAGTAGTGCTACCTACGCGACCAATTCTCCCTCGGGACGTCATACTCGAGAGGTCGATCAGACTGAGAGTGGACACATCGACTCCTTCTTGTTTAAGAGGGGCATGATGGCCCAGATGACTCAGATGACGCAGATAGTGGAGACCATGCAGTCCTCGATGGTTTATGGTACACCGCAGCTGGGATTCCAGGTGCCGTTTCATGGGCAGACTGGGGGAGTGAGTCAGATTGTTGGCGATGTCTCTCGTCATAGGCCGCCTATTATTGAGGGTTCGTCGGAACCATCTGACTTTGTTCATTGGCTTGAACATTTCGATAAACTCTTCGACGTGGTTCAGTGTCCGGAGGAGAGTAAGGTGGCAATCGCGGCTTACTATCTAAGTAAGGGCGCTTATTCTTGGTGGCTTTCTGTGAAACCCACCGATCGTGATTGCGTTTGGAGCGAGTTCAAGACTCTCATGTTAGAAAGGTATTATCCGGCTTCACTTCGTGAAGCCAAGTTGTCAGAGGTTTTGAACCCCGAATCTGTTGAAGACGAGGGTGTTATCGTCATTGCTGAGAAGTTTCAGGGACTTCTCGAGTTTGCTTCATCTGTTATCCGTACTGAAGCAGATAAGATCAAGTATTTTAGCAAGAGGATAAACCCGCAGTTGAGGATGCAGTTGTTCAACCACAATTGTAATTCACTTGGTGAATTCATTGAGAAGGCTCTTGGAGCAGAGCTCTTGATCAAGGAGCTTGCTCGGAAGAACCCTTCAGTTTCTTCTGGTGAGAGGACTAGGATGCCGGTTCGTTCAGAGGGACATCGGGCTCCAATGTCCAGGAGGTCGTCTTCTAGTCGTCTTTGTGCTGGGAAAGCATATTCTTCTCAAGAAACGAGTTCGAATGTTGTTTGTTTTAACTGTGATTCAGCGGGGCATGTTAGCACTCGTTGTACGGTGCCAGCTATTGTTTGTTTTCTGTGTGGTAGGTAGGGACACCTTCAGAAATACTGCAGGAGTTCTAGTGCCAGTAGGTCTCGAGAGAACTCATGGTCCTCAAGAGATTTTGTTACCCCGGTCCGTACTTCATCCAAGGGGTCCTATTAGGCTTCGGGAGCCAGAGGTAAGGACAGTAGAGGAGGAGGAGTGAGTTCAGATTTGGGTCTTCCTCGAGTCGATGAGATCAAGGAGCTCGATGATCTGGAGGATGTTGATTTTGGGTACATTTGAGATGTATCCGTGATTTGTATTTTCCTTGTTTTTCGGATTGATGTTTGACTCAGTCTGTATTGTAGTATTGCGGTTGTGAACCATTTATTATTGATCTATCTTGTATTGATAGCTTCTGAGAATCTTGAGATTTGAGGTCGCTAATGCGTTTTTCTTTCCTTTTGGTATTATACCCGAGATTTTTGTGATAATCTGGGTAATTTCTCATTGCGATTCGAGACGCCAAGTCGTGAGGACTTGGGCGTGCGATTGATATGGTCCCAAAGACTATATGTGCGTTGTTATTTTCCTTTTGTGGCATGAGTCAGTGATTGCATGGGCGTCCGATGCCGATGAGAACGGAGAAGTGTACACCGATGATTGTAGACATGTACAATGAGCGGCTCCCGTGGGGTGTGTATGCCGGTGTTACAAGTCATGCGGTTGGTACGACTTTCTGGTTGGTCTCTGATGGAGGAGTCATGATTCGACTGATCTCGCACATGGTTGAGTGTTTTCGTCACTTGATGTGGGGACCCGAGGGGTTGGCCCAGTTGCTCAGACGAAGTGGTTCACGTTGAGAAGTATTCCTGGAGACATTGTTTTCAGATCCTGATGGATAGTTCGTACCTCGAGTTGTGCACCCTGAGTTTCGGGGACGAAACTCTTTTTAAGGGGGGAAGTATGTAATATCCGGGGGTAATTTTTTTTTCGTTTCACTGTTAAGTTGTACGTATTCATTTGGAATTGTACAAGTGTCGTTGTTTTGGACTGATACAATGTATATTGTATTAGGATATTTCGGGATCAAAATATTTATGCTTATCGTTGGTATTGTTTCGTCATTTGGATGTTACTTGGAGAGTTTGGATTTTTAGCTAAGTATACTAGCCATAGAGTACGCTACATGGGTTGAATTATGTACCCTATGTGATGGGTATTACGTACGTTAAACATATATGTTTGCGTACGTAATGAGAGGTAGGTAGAGAATGTAATATCCGGATTTACTACGGTGTATTTCATCTGTATTCAAACCCTGTATTATTCGGATTTATGGTTTTGATTATTGGAGTATGATATTTCTTGCATTGATATCTTTGTACATAAGTAAAACAACATGCAAAATTTCTCATGCAAACTCGTGATAGCGCACGCTAAGAATGTAGCTTAATGCGCGCTATCAGGCTACTACTAGCGCACGCTATGCATGTAGGAATTGCGTGTGCTAAGAACTCAATTATTGAGCGGGACGGCTAGCACATGCGCCAGCCGGGACATGGGTCCGGATAAGATTCCCGCGGATGAATCGGGCAGATTACAAGTCAACTCTTATTAGCGCGCGCTAAGGAAAGCTTAGTAGCGTGCGCTAACTTGTTAAAATGCAGAATATTATAAATGGGACAACAACCCGTTTTGGCTTACATTTCATTCGTCCATTCTTCATTCTTGAGAGGCCAGAGAGCTGTAATAATCCTTCTACACACTTAGAACACATCTTGTTGGTCTTTGTATATTGGTTATCACTTGGGAGTAATCATTGAAGTGGAATAGCACCTTGGAGTGGCATACAACCAACCGGAGTCGGATTCTACCTTATGGTTCAGTGATTTTCATCATATTAAGGTATGTTCAACCTATCTCCAGACTTAGAGATGGATTCTAAAGAATTGGATGATCATATTAATGAGATATTGATTTTCATAAGTGAATTATCAAAAGTACATCATGTTTGGAATATTGAGATGAATACGCCTTAAGTACCTTGATTATGATCATCATGATTCGAATCTTATTACATTGAACAAGTAAAGGAAGCTTATGTCATTGGTAATCCAAATCTAGTAGATGACTTCATAACAATCATGGACTTGACTGTAACATCATTATTGTTAGATGAATCTAAGGGATTGATCATGGAAGGATTTATCTAGTATAGATGGAATGTTAAACAACTACAACATGATAATTTCGATGGATATAAGGTGTTGATATCAACCGTTAAGCCTTTCGAATCGTTATATGAAGAATTGTAGTCGAAATGGAATATGGTTTTATAATGGTATGCATATCCTTGAATCCGAAGTTGTTGTTATCCGTAAGATCATTCATAATCGTATGTACATGATATTCATGGAGGTAACATGAATTATCACGGAAGATTTCATTGTTTTGATCATGATGAGAACAGTTTACTGCCCAGCAGTAAACTGCCATGCACAGATAGCGCATGCTAAGCTATAAAGATTAACGTGCGCTATCGAGCACGAGTTAGCGTACGCTACGTTTGGTACGTAACGTACGCTAGGCCATCAGACGAGTCAGTCGACTGATCAGTGAAGTACTGACCATGCATAGTTAGCGTACGCTAGGCTTTGTTGTTAGCGTGCGCTATCGAGCAGACTTAACGCACGCTACACAGAGTACTTAGCGTGCGCTAAGCGGTCGAAATTACATTTTATGAACTTTTGGCCGTAAATCGAATTGTTAAACATTCGTACGACGTGATATAAATCCTATATCATTTATTTTGTTAAGGTTTGATCTTGTTACGTGATTGATTGAGGAGGACGACCTTCGAGTGTTCGTTTTCGTGGAAGTATTGTTCTTGTCTTCAAATCGAGGCAAGTACTTTATTTGTTTTATATATTGATGTTATATATATTGTCGTGCATGTATGTCGTTGTTGTATGTCCACCTCGTGTTGGTCCGACGGGATCATCGAGGGATCTATGCTAGCGTGCGCTGGATCATCGGACGGGTTTTTCCACCACGGGTTGGTCTGACGAGATCATCGTGGGTTCTAGGCAGTGAACGCTGGATCGATGGAATTACCATGTGTATGTTATGATATCATGTTGTGATTATCAATTGTGTATGTTATGTTTGAGTTTCTCACAGGAGAAGACTCGTTTGACATTTTTTCATTTACATTATTATTATTATTCTGCGTGTGACGTTGAATAATATGTTGTGGTACTTGTACTAGCATCGTTGTGCTAACCCCTTCGGGGGTGAACATTTTGTTTATGTTCAGGATCCAGGAGAGCGGGAAAACAACCACTGGAGCTGCATGACGACGAGGGTGCAGAGTGATGTCCCGGCCGGATTTATTTGTCTGTTGTTTATTGGTTATTTCATTAAGTACTCGAGTATGAAGTCATTTATGCTGAATTTGAATTTGGTGATGTATTATTAAGTTCCTGTTGAACAATTGTACTTTCAGTATTTGGTCAGGACTGTTGTATCTTAATTCCGTTATTTCCATTCGTTAGTACCTTTTAATGTCTGTTCAATTCTTCAGCCTTGTAAATCCTTATGTAAAGGATTTACGGTGCTGTAATATTCCTGAATGTATCGGGGGTGTTACAGAATATGGTATCGGAGCTAAGATTATATATATCTTGGCCATTGGGTTAAAATAGGGGTCATTTATGTCTTTTGAGGTAACCGGCCGTGAATGACATCACTGCACTGCCTACGTCTTCATGCGAACGGTGGTTGTAAGTTCCTAAACTCTATCTCGTTCTTTACATGTTGTGTCTCTTTATACTCGAATATTAGAACGATGTTGTTTCCTGTATATTGAGTATTTATGCTTACAGTATGTTGAGAGGCGTACGTGGACGTGGTCGCGGTCGTGGACGCGGATGAAGAAATGCTGAAAGGGAAGCGTCGCCTTCTAACCAGGCCAGTCATAGCTCAGGCGAGCCGCAACAATCTATTAATAATGAAGCAGATCCTGCTGTACCAGAGATCCTTCGTCAAGTGGTGAACCAGATGACTCAGTTCGCCCAAGTCGTGGACCGAATGCAAGTGGCGGTGGGACTACAGCAGGGAGAGAGACAGCAAGGGATCCCAGACATGGGAAATCGAGGTGACCGGTGGCTGCAAGAGGTGGTGAAGATGCAACCACCCAAATTCGAGTATTTACGAGACTCACACACAGGACCATTGGTTGAAGGAACTGGAGAAAATCTTTGCGGAATTAAGCGCCGGGCAATAGGAGAGCCTCTATCGCTCAATATTTTTTGATAGGGGAAGCTTCCGAATGGTGGGAAGCCATCCAGCCTGTAGACCATGATGCCGATTGGACATAGTTTAGATTGATGATGGAAGATCAGTATTGCCCTCGTCCTGTGAGGGAAGCCAAAATTCAGGAGTTTTTCTCCGCTCAGCCTTCTGATGTGCCAGTATCCCAGGCAATTAAGACGTTTAACCAGCAGCTGGCGTTTGTTCGACATCTGGTCAGAACAGATGCAGAAATGATAATCCATTTCGATATGAGGATGAAACCAGAAATCCAGAGGTACATGTACAGATTTGAATGTACCACACTCCGTCAATACCAGGATAAGGCGTTGGCGTATGAGATCAAGGAAGCAGCTATGGAGAAATTTTCAGAATCCAAGAAATAGAAAGTCTCTGGTACTTTTACAGAGCACAAGAACAGCGGGCCCTGTAAGGCCCAGTCATCCTTTCACTCTTTCAAGAAACCTCCGCACCCAGTTAGGAGCGGAAAGAACTTCGGAGCGACATCAACTATTACTGATGTTACCAGGAAATGCTTTAACTGCGCCGGGCAGTGACCTATCGGAATTACCCCCTTCTGCCGTGACTTGTTTTGATTGTGGGCGAGAGGACATCGGGCGGTGTTTTGTGAAGAGGCTACAAAGTCTTTTAGAGCCGTACACCACGGCCGATCGAGAAGGAAGCTTGATATCCAATGAGACGCGGCAAAGTGTTCGAGATGCCTCGGGAATTTTGGCCGCGGGCGAGGCGAGAGGACAATGGGACCGAAAGGGGACATCGAGTGCCGGATCTGCTCCCCACGTCATGCGAGATGAGGAGGACAGATGATCGTGATCTTCTTTGTCGCATCGATTCTTGTCGAGATCCTTTCCCGGCCGGTTAGCGTTTTATTCGATACAGGAGCTACGCATTCTTTTATATCTTTGTCTTGTGTAAATCGTTTGAATATTTCCGGTTTTCATACTTGTGAACCTTATGTTGTTGGTTTACCGAGTGGAGAGAGGATTGTCGGAAACTTAGAAACTAGAAATTTCCCTGTATCATTTGGAGGCAGAGAGTGGCTCTCAAATCTGATCGTGATAGAAATGCAAGGAGACGGCCTGATACTCGGAGACGATTGGCTTAATCGATATGGAGCAATTGTAAACTACCGAAGGAGGAATATCTTGCTGATCGCTGACGATGGTTCCGAAATATTGTTCGAGGGGTGGAAAGCGGGAAGCTCAGGAAAATTGATCAAGGCGATGAAAGTTGTAAAATTGTTGAAACAGGGCTGTATTGGGTACTGGTGTTATGCAATGAAGAAAGAAGACAAAATTGTGGAACTTTCACCCATTCCCGTTGTGAACGAATTTCCAGATGTATTTCCTGACGAGTTACCTGGACTACCTCCATGAAGGGATGTAGAATTTACCATTGAGCTGGAACCCGGAGCTACACCAATTTCTAAGGCGCCGTATCGTATGGCACCTACTGAGATGTCTGAATCAAGAAGCGGTGGAGGAGTTACTGGACAAGGGCTATATTCAGCCAAGCGTTTCACCCTGGGGAGCGCCAGTTCTTTTTGTCCGAAAGAAGGATGGATCGCTCCGACTGTGTATTGACTATCGAGAGCTGAACAAGATGACGATTAAGAATAAGTATCCGTTGCCACGGATTGATGATCTGTTTGACCAGTTGCAAGTTGCAACAGTATTTTCTAAAATTGATCTGAGATCAGAGTATCATCAGCTGAGGATTAAGGAATCTGATGTTCTGAAATCAGCGTTCAGAACTCGCTACGGACATTATGAGTTTGTAGTGATGCCGTTTGGTCTCACTAACGCACCTGCTGATTTATGCAATTGATAAACAGAGTGTTCATTGAATTTTTGGATAAATTTGTGGTCGTGTTCATTGATGACATTCTAGTGTATTCTAAGAGCCCGGAAGAACATGCGCAACATTTGCGGATTGTATTGGAACTTTTGAGAAGCGAGCAATTGTACGCCAAACTTTCTAAGTGTGAATTCTGGCTAAAAGAAGTAATGTTCCTCGGCCATGTGGTGTCAGCTGAAGGAGTCCTAGTAGATCCTCAGAAGATCGAAGCAATTATGGATTGGAAGCCTCCAAAGAACGTGAAAGAAGTCCGAAGCTTCTTAGGACTTGCTGGATATTATCGTCGATTCGTGGAAGGGTTTTCTAAAATCTCCCGCCCACTTACTCGAGTCCTGCAGAAAACTCAAAAGTTTGAGTGGAATGAGTTGTGTCAGATTAGCTTTGATGAATTGAAGAAGAGATTGACGACGGCACCGATTCTATCACTTCCACGAGGCTGGAGGATTTATAGTTTACTGATGATGCTTGAACCAAGGACTTGGGTGCGTATTGATGCGAGAATGATAAGGTGATCGCTTATGCGTCGCGACAGTGAAACCTTATGAAGTGAATTACCCAACACATGATTTGGAGCTAGCGGCGGTAGTTTTGCTTTGAAGATGCGGAGGCATTATGCATGCGGGACTCAGCATCGGATATTTACGGATCATAAGAGTCTCAAGTACATATTCAGTCAGAAAGAGTTAAACATGCGGCAAAGAAGATGGTTAGAGATGATCAAAGACTATGACTTGGAGATTTTGTATCATCCAGGCAAAGCAAATGTAGTGGCCGATGCACTTAGCCGCAAGCCTGTTTCTATTCAGATGCTGGAGATGCTGACCTCCCAACTTAGCCTTCAAAGAGAGATGATTCGTAAAGGAATTGAAGTGTGGTTACAAAGAGTCCAAGGACAACTGTGCGTGATGGAGATAACTTCATCATTAACCGAAGGAATCAAATCTAAACAGGCAGATGATCCTCTGATGATTCGGTTACGTGATGAAGTGATCAAAGGAAAGGCCCCCGGATTCATAATTCATGATGATGGAGTTTTGAGATTTCAGAACCGACTCTGCGTTCCCGATGATGATGTTCTGAAACAGACGATTATGAAGGAAGCTCACAGTTCGCCCTATTCTATCCACCCGGGCACCAGTAAAATGTATAAGGACTTGAAGCAGAATTTCTGGTGGGGCAACTGTTGGGATTCCTCAGAAAATAAACGCAGCGGAAGAATAAACGGAATCCCTAAGAGGATCGATCAAGTAACGTATATACGAAAAGAAATACGAAGATCAAGGAATCAAAGTCCCATACCTTTGATGTCTATGAAAAACCTTCGTATGATGATGATGATGATGATGATGAAGAGCCCTTTGTTCCAAACACCGAAAGCACGGTGCCTCTACTTCACACGCCGGAACTTGACGGAAAAATTAGCAAACTTCCTTTCTCTAAGAATGCGGCTAGGGAAGCTTGTAGGAATTTTTTTCTCTCGATCTTTTCTACTAATAACTTGTCTCTAAGATCAAGTATATGCTGTAGAAAATTTTTCTCACTCTTGAAGCTCTCTCAACAACGAAATATTCACTTGGGGAAGGAAGAAGGAGACTTTTATGATTAAAAGACTTTCTTTTCACAATAATCCCAAGCCTCACATGTAGAAGATGCTTTTAAAAGCATCTCTACTCCTCACATGATCCTACAAGTATATTATATAATGAGAGAGAGACAAAGTAGAGAGGAGGGGGGACCTTATAGGGAATCTTCCAAGAAACAGGTCGAGTTAATTCGGCTCGTGTATTGGATGTTCATCAAACGAATCCCTCGTGAATCGGATGTCCGTCCAACGAATCTGTTTTATTTCCAATGTGTTTATACAAATTAATTAATCCAATTAATTAATTATATCAAACACAAATATACATTTCTCTAAGAAATATAATTTATGAATTAAAGTAATCACCGAGTAACTTACTTACAATTCATAAGACCGCTATTTGATTTATCCGATAAATCACTAATATCTAATATTATAAGAGAGATTATTAATTCATATTTATCCGTCAATGATCCTGTTGCGCGACTCCGTAGGTTCGTCTCAGCCGGCATTGGGAGGAATCAATGAGTGTGGGCAGCACTTAGCCAGCCTAGCGGGCCGCATCAGTAAACCGGCGAGAACGAATGAACGAATCATTCCAGAACCATTATGTCATGAATACTATATACGTATAGACCCTTCATCAGATGTCCCGGTCAAATCTTCGGGTCACGGTAAAGTCAAACCCTACTGTTGACTAGACTCTATACATGTGTTAATACAAATCAAGACCGACTGATTAATAGTGTATCTAATATGACTATATCAGAATGCTTTGGCCAAATACTTATGATCTTATTCGACATTAACCGTATAGGACATTCGCCTGCTGTAACACCCCGAGATATTCGGAATAATTACAGCGCCGTAAACCCTTTAGATAAGGATTTACAAGGCTAATTTTAAAAGAAGTGTAAAAACAATACAATCGAACAACTGAAGTTCAAATACAGATTTGATTCAACCGATCAAATGAGTTAACTTATACAACCATATCGAATTGACTTTATTAAAACAGACGTACTCGAGTACTATACGAACCAAGCAGACAAATCACAATAACAATAACATCAATCACATCACTGAGCCATTTCATCGTCCTGTCGGTACTGTGATTGCCTCCCCGCTCCTCGGCTACCTGAACATCAAAACAATGTCCACCCCCGAAGGGGTTAGCAAAACAATGCTAGTACAAGTATCATCATACAATAAATCATCAATGCATCATAAAACATGCAAAACGGACTTCCGCCACCGGAATCCAACGATGCGAATCCTCACGATTCCATCAACACAATACAAGGTAATCTAGCGATCCAGCGCCCTCAGCATAGATCCCCATGATGATCCCGTCGGACCAACGCATGGTGGAAAACCCGTCCAACGATCCAGCGCCCTCAGCATAGATCCCCATGATGATCCCGTCGGACCAACGCATGGTGGACATTCGATCCAGCGCCCTCGGATAGATCCTCATGACCCCCTCGGATCATTTATACCATAATCAATCAATTATGCATACACATATGCATTTCAATATGTTCATCAATACGAACAAACAACAACGAATATCACGAGAATTCTCAGAAATACATCTCATATTCAACAATATGAATAAAACCACAAGCATGATAAATCGAACTCGACATATGATACTTGCCTCGAAAATGGCAAGGACGAAACACTTCAATGTTCTCGACACACTCGAAGGCCGCCTCCTTCGATCAACGTAACAAGCTCGAACCTTAACAAAAGGAACGATATACAAATCATCTCAAGTCGAACGATGGCCTAACAATTCGGTCTACGGCCGAAAAGCTCAAAATAACCAATCTGCCTGGACTGCTTAGCGTGCGCTACGTACTCTACGTAACGTGCGCTAAGCAGGCCTGTTAGCGTACGCTATCGTGTAAGACTAGCGTGCGCTAGTTACGAACTGACTGTATGAACCGGCCGATACATAACGTACGCTACGTACGTATCGTGCGCTAACTGAACCCCGATAGCGCACGTTAACTCATATATGTTAGCGTGCGCTAACCCTGCATGGCAGAATACTTCTAACGGAAAAACTCGGTTGAAAGGTGGTGAATTCATTAATTCTATGTTGATACAACATGTCATCCTCAAGCATGTCATGCTAAAAAGGTTTTGTGGAAGTTCCATGATCATGAGGTACAAATATACGGATAATCAACTCAACATCATATCTTTTCTAAGATCTTCAAGAAATATTCTAAGTTTCGATTATTCCAAGTCCCAAAACATATGATTCTTTACGTAAAATATACGAACTAGGTAATCTCCGATTACTGAACATAAATTGATTTGAAAAAATGCTTAGGAGTCCATAAACTGAGATGGTTCAAAGGTTCATACGATAAATAGTGTCGATACGTCAAAAGTATCCTTCTAACATGTGATGACCGATCATAAACGAAATGACTGGCTATCAATACATGATCAGACATCCTTAAAAACATTACTAACATCGGTGAAGAATCACCTACCTCAAAGTAGTGAAGAACACGGAGGAAGTTGAAGCAATCCAACACCGAAAGCTTGAACACCAATCTCCAATGATATACGATCTTCAATCACGAACTAGGGTGTTGATATGAAGTGTTTAGGATGAAGGAAGTTATGTTCTAAGTGTAAGGATTCGGGTAATGGGAGAAGAGAGAACTGAAATCACGAATAAGATGCTGTCCTATTTATAATAAATGGCTATTAGCGCGCGCTAGACCCTATTCGTAGCGTGCGCTAACGGCTCCTTGACTAAACTGTACACAGCACTTAGCATGCGCTACGAATATACCTGTAGCGTGCGCTAAGGCGTTGACTCGGCTTTTCCCGAAAGCCGTCCAGGTACATCCGACACGATCCGATAGGGTTCCCCCGGCCAGATCACACCTACCGCACGTCTCAATCAAATTGACCATGCATAGCGTGCGCTAATGACCCTCTGTAGCGTGCGCTATGAACCCTCGTTAGCGCACGCTAAACATATCCAGTAGCGTGCGCTATATGCGCAGATTTACAATCTTTAAATCACAACCACGAAATTAAACGCTCGACAAAATCGGATTATGAAATACGGAAAATAATACTCAGATCAAGTACAATCATTACAATATCACCAGTTCCAATTACATAACAGAAATCCCGGGTATTACATCCTTCCTCCCTAAAAAGAAGTTTCGTCCCGAAACTTAAGATGAAAACAACTCCGGATATCTAGTCTTCATACTGTCCTCCGTTTCCCAAGTGGCCTCTTCGACTCCATGTCGTGACCATTGTACTTTAACCAAGTGTATTGGTTTATTCCTCAATTGTTTGATCCGGCTCTCAAGTATCTTGATTGGTCTTTCTTCGAAGGTGCCATCATTGGCTATTTCGATCTCGTCGAAATCAATGACGTGACTGGGGTCCGGTATATACTTCCGAAGTTGGGATACGTGAAACACATTGTGAACGTGACTCAGCGATGGCGGTAAGGCTAGCCTGTATGCTAAATCTCCAACTCTCTCGAGGATCTCAAATGGTCCGATATATCTCGGACTAAGCTTGCCTCTCCTCCCAAAACGGAAAATCCCTCATGTAGGAGACACCTTCAACAGTACATGGTCCCCAGCGTCGAACTCTAGAGGGCGACGACGTACATCTGCATAAGACTTCTGTCGACTGCAGGCGATCAGCAGTCTCTCTCGAATCAAAGCTATCTTCTCTTGAGTCTGAATAATCAATTCTGGTTCCGTCCCGATCAAATCCGAAGAATCATCCCAACATAGGGGTGATCGGAATCTTCTCCCGTACAAAGCTTCAAATGGTGCCATCTTAATTGAAGCATGCCAACTATTATTGTAGGTGAACTCGATCAAAGGCAAGTGAACTTCCCAATCAGTCGACCAATCTAAAGCACAAGCTCTAAGCATGTCTTCTATAGTTTGAATAGTCCTTTCGGACTGACCGTTCGTTTGGGTATGATAAGCTGTGCTAAAGTTGAGCTCAGTCCCCAGAGCCTTATGAACTGCTTTCCAGAAGTGTGACACGAAACGACCATCTCGATCCGAAATAATGGTCTTCGGCGTCCCGTGCAATCTGACTATCTCCGCAATAAATATTCGTGCCAATCTCTCGGGTCCCCATGTATCTTTAATTCCCAGGAAATGAGCCGACTTGGTTAGTCGATCAACTACAACCCAAATCATGTTCATTCCCGTTCTAGTCCTTGGCATACTAGTGATGAAATCCATCTAGATATCCTCCCACTTCCATTCAGGGATCGGAAGCGGCTTTAACATTCCTAAGTGGTCGATGTTCAATCTTAACTCACGACAAGTCAAACACTTGAAACATACTCTGCTCGTCCTTCTTCATATTCCCCACGAGTTTTGCTTTAGATCCTTATACATCTTACTCGCCAGGTGAATAGAATAGGGCGCGCTATGAGCTTCCTTCAAAATTGTCCGTCTCAAATCATCATCATCGGGAACGCAAAGTCGACTATGAAATCTCAGAACTCCATCGTCTTGTATTACGAATCCTGGGGCTTTTCCTTCTTTTACTTCGTCACATAATCTAAGGATCAGAGAATCGTTCAATTGTTTAGACTTGATCTCCTCGACTAGTGATGAAGTCAGTTCCATCACATAAAGTTGCCCTTGGATTCCTGGTGCCCATACTTCAATCCCCTCGCGGATCAGTTCTTGTTGAATACTGGTTTGGGACGTAAGTGCTTCCAACACTCGAAGAGAAACAGGTTTACGGCTCAAAGCATCAGCTACTACGTTTGCTTTCCCCGGATGATAGAGAATCTCCAAGTCGTAATCCTTGATCAATTCCAGCCACCTTCTCTGCCTCATGTTTAATTCTTTCTGACTGAAAATGTACTTGAGGATCTTATGATCTGTAAAGATCTGACAATGAGTGCCGTACAAATAATGTCGCCAAATTTTCAGTGCAAAGACTACAGCTGCTAACTCCAGATCATGAGTCGGGTAATTAACCTCATACGGTTTCAATTGTCGAGAAGCATAAGCAATCACTTTATCCTTCTGCATCAATACACAACCCAGACCCTGATTCGAAGCGTCGTTGTATACCATAAATCCGTCAGTTCCCTCTGGCAGCGCTAATATAGGTGCTGTCGTCAGCCTCCTCTTAAGTTCGTCAAAACCAGCCTGGCACTTCTCATTCCACATGAACTTTTGAGTTTTCTGTAACAGCTGGGTGAGCGGACGAGCAATTTTGGAAAATCCCTCTACAAAGCGGCGATAATATCCAGCAAGTCCTAAGAAGCTTCGGACTTCTTTCACGTTTTTAGGAGCTTCCCAGTCCAAGATTGCCTCGACTTTCTTCGGGTCCACCTGAACTCCGTCGGCTGATATCACATGCCCAAGGAAGGTTACTTCCTTAAGCCAGAACTCGCATTTTGAAAATTTTGCATACAGTTGTTCCTTCCTCAAGGTGCTCAAAACCACACGTAGATGTTCGGCATGCTCCTCTGCGTTCTTCGAATATATCAAGATGTCGTCAATGAAGACGACCACGAATTTATCCAAGTATTCCAAGAATACCCGATTCATCAATTGCATGAATACAGCAGGAGCATTGGTAAGTCCAAATGGCATTACTACAAATTCATAATGCTTGTACCGGGATCTGAAAGCCGATTTCGGTATATCCGATTCCTTGACTCCTGGATGAATGAAAAGAGGACTGACCCTTGCGAGGTCCACTACTCTTATCCTCCGTGAAGTTGCCAGACACCTTCTGTTTCTTTGCTTCCGTAGCTTTCTCTACTGCTGCCTCCTTCATATCATAGGCCAACGCCTTGTCCTGATACTGTCGCAGGGTGGTACATTCAAATCCGGACATATACTGCTAAATTTACGGCTTCATTCGCATGTCAAAATGAAAAATCTTCTCCGCCTCGGTCCTGACCAAGTGGCGCACATAAGTCAGCTGGTGATTAAAAGTCTTAATCACGTCCGTCCTGAATGCTTCGAATTTTGTGGTGAGAAAAACTCCCGAACTCGGGCTTCTCTAACTGGACGAGGACAATACTGTGCCTCCATCATCACTTTGAATTCCGTCCAGTCAAAATTGTGCTCCTCTGGTCGAATGGCCTCCCACCAGTCGAAAGCCTCCCCGGTCAAAAGATACTGGGCGACCGGAACCTTCCTATCGTTGGGACAGTTAATCCCCGCAAAAATCTTCTCTAATTCCTTCAGCCAATGATCCCATGAAAGCGTCTCAGCGGAACCGTCAAATTTCGGAGGATGCAATTTGACCACCTCGGTAAGCCATTTGTCTCCCCGATTATCCACGTTATTCTGCTGTCCCATCGCCGTCTGCATGCGATCCACAACTTGAGCAAACTGGTTTATCTGGTCAACCACCTGATGAAGCACTCCCGGCACGTTAGGATCTGCATTATTATTTGCCGATCCCTGCTGTCCCCCGGAATGTGAATCCGTTTGACTAGCGGCTATCTCTGGGGTAGATACCGACTCTTCTTGCCTCGCATTTCCACGTCCGCGTCCACGACCGCGTCCGCGTCCACGACCTCCTCTCAACATACTGTAAACATAAATACTCAATATCCAGGACAAACTTTCTCAAAGTACATCCATTAATGTTTACAAGACGTGAATTAAATAAAACAGTAGTATTCGAGATTAGGAAACTTACAACCACAGTCCATACGACGATCTTTGGCTCGGCAGTTGATGTTACGACGACCAATAATCAATAACGTAAAATGCACCCAACTAACCCGATTGCCAAGATATCCATAAATCTTATCTCCGATACCATATTACGTAACACCCGAGATATTCGAATAATTACGATCGTAAACCCTTTAGATAAGGATTTACAAGGCTAATTTTAAAAGAAGTGTAAAAACAATACAATCGAACAACTAAAGTTCAAATACAGATTTGATTCAACCGATCAAATGAGTTAACTTATACAACCATATCGAATTGACTTTATTAAAACAGACGTACTCGAGTACTATACGAACCAAGCAGACAAATCACAATAACAATAACATCAATCACATCATCGAGCCATTTCATCGTCTGTCGATCGTGGTTGCCTCCCCGCTCCTCGGCTACCTGAACATCAAAACAATGTCCACCCCCGAAGGGGTTAGCAAAACAATGCTAGTACAAGTATCATCATACAATAAATCATCAATGCATCATAAAACATGCAAAACGGACTTCCGCCACCGGAATCCAACGATGCGAATCCTCACGATTCCATCAACACAATACAAGGTAATCCAGCGATCCAGCGCTCTCAGCATAGATCCCCATGATGATCCCGTCGGACCAACGCATGGTGGAAAACCCGTCCAACGATCCAGCGCCCTCAGCATAGATCCCCATGATGATCCCGTCGGACCAACGCATGGTGGACATTCGATCCAGCGCCCTCAGCATAGATCCTCATGACCCCCCCTCGGATCATTTATACCATAATCAATCAATTATGCATACACATATGCATTTCAATATGTTCATCAATACGAACAAACAACAACGAATATCACGAGAATTCTCAGAAATGCATCTCATATTCAACAATATGAATAAAACCACAAGCATGATAAATCGAACTCGACATATGATACTTGCCTCGAAAATGGCAAGGACGAAACACTTCAATGTTCTCGACACACTCGAAGGCCGCCTCCTTCGATCAACGTAACAAGCTCGAACCTTAACAAAAGGAACGATATACAAATCATCTCAAGTCGAACGATGGCCGAACAATTCGGTCTACGGCCGAAAAGCTCAAAATAACCAATCTGCCTGGACTGCTTAGCGTGCGCTACGTACTCTATGTAACGTGCGCTAAGCAGGACTGTTAGCGTACGCTATCGTGTAAGACTAGCGTGCGCTAGTTACGAACTGACTGTATGAACCGGCCGATACATAACGTACGCTACGTACGTATCGTGCGCTAACTGAACCCCGATAGCGCACGTTAACTCATATATGTTAGCATGCGCTAACCCTGCATGGCAGAATACTGCTAATGGAAAAACTCGGTTGAAAGGTGGTGAATTCATGAATTCTATGTTGATACAACATGTCATCCTCAAGCATGTCATGCTAAAAAGGTTTTGTGGAAGTTCCATGATCATGAGGTACAAATATACGGATAATCAACTCAACATCATATCTTTTCTAAGATCTTCAAGAAATATTCTAAGTTCCGATTATTCCAAGTCCCAAAACATATGATTCTTTACGTAAAATATACGAACTAGGTAATCTCCGATTACTGATCATAAATTGATTTGAAAAAACGCTTAGGAGTCCATAAACTGAGATGGTTCAAAGGTTCATATGATAAATAGTGCCGATACGTCAAAAGTATCCTTCTAACATGTGATGACCGATCATAAACGAAATGACTGGCTATCAAAACATGATCAGACGTCCTTAAAAACATTACTAACATCGGTGAAGAATCACCTACCTCAAAGTAGTGAAGAACACGGAGGAAGTTGAAGCAATCCAACACCGAAAGCTTGAACACCAATCTCCAATGATATACGATCTCCAATCACGAACTAGGGTGTTGATATGAAGTGTTTAGGATGAAGGAAGTTATGTTCTAAGTGTAAGGATTCGGGTAATGGGAGAAGAGAGAACTGAAATCACGAATAGGATGTTGTCCTATTTATAATAAATGGCTATTAGCGCGCGCTAGACCCTATTCGTAGCATGCGCTAACGGCTCCTTGACTAAACTGTACACAGCACTTAGCGTGCGCTACGAATATACCTGTAGCGTGCGCTAAGGCGTTGACTCGGCTTTTCCCGAAAGCCGTCCAGGTACATCCGACACGATCCGACAGGGGTCCCCCGGCCAGATCACACCTACCGCACGTCTCAATCAAATTGACCATGCATAGCGTGCGCTAATGACCCTATGTAGCGTGCGCTATGAACCCTCGTTAGCGCACGCTAAACATATCCGGTAGCGTGCGCTATATGCGCAGATTTACAATCTTTAAATCACAACCACGAAATTAAACGCTCGACAACATCGGATTATGAAATACGGAAAATAATACTCAGATCAAGTACAATCATTACAATATCACCAGTTCCAATTACATAACAGAAATCCCGGGTATTACACCTGCTCACTAACAGGAGATAGAATCCTTTCTTAGCGTACAGTAAAGACTGCTACCTGCCCGTATAGTCCGCACTTCGAGGTCGACTCAGCAATTAAGCAAATGAGTCTAACTACTCTAATGACAAACTAAACGTCACAGGGACATCTTCTACTGAACCCTCAAGTCAAAGGTCCACGTATACTATCACAACCTTTCGATTCGTCATCGACTCTCCGAGAGTGAATACCGTGTGACTGAATTGAGTATGAGTCATGTTCGAGTATACTGGTCCCACCAATATACTTATAACTATGCTATCAAGACGTGCACATGTCCTAGCATCAGTTATACAAGTCTTATTAAAACTTAATGTCCTGTTAAGTTTTATCGACTTGCGAACTAGTTAAGCATTCGAGCTCTAAACACTTCTAGTGCCTATCTCCTTATCTCCATAAGAAGTAGAATGTTCACTCTCAAATGCAAGGACTATTATTCTATATACCAAATCACAATGCCAGTGATATACAATAATATAGAAATAATAATTGCCTTATTAAATATAATATTAATAATTACAATACAATTGCTCTCACTCTCTCATCCTCTGAGTGGCATTCGAGGGCATATATTCCTAACAATCTCCCACTTGTACTCAATGCCACAAACTATGGTATCTAATACCCATACTCTCTAGATGTCTCTCTAAGACCTTCTGAGATAGTGGCTTGGTAAGCGGATCAGCAACGTTAGTTGCTGTGTCTACTCTCTGCAGTGTAACATTCCCATCCCTAACCATTTCTCTAACAAAATGATATTTTCTCGCAATATGTTTGGTGTTGTGGTGAGCCCTAGGCTCCTTAGCCTGTGCAACAGCTCCGTCGTTGTCACAAAATAGTGTCACGGTCTTCTCTGCATTAGGAACCACTTGAAGTTCCTCAGTGAACTTCTTTATCCAAAAAGTTTCTTTAGCAGCCTCCGTGGCTGCCTGATATTCAGCTTGACATGTAGAGATAGCAGTCGAACTTTGCTTGGCACTTCTCCAAGAAACTGCCCCACCATTCAGTGTAAAGATATACCCTGATGTGGACATCTGAGCATCCATGTCCCCTGAAAAATTTGAGTCTGTATAACCCATCACTCTTAGTTCTCCACCGCCGTATGTAAGAACCAAGTCTTTAGTCCTCCTTAGGTACTTAAGAATATTCTTTACAGCAGTCCAATGTTCCTGCCCTGGATTTGATTGAAACCGACTTACTACGCTCACAGCATAGGCAATGTCTTGTCTAGTGCAAATCATTACATACATAAGGCTACCTACTGCCGAAGCATAAGGTACCTTGCTCATTTCCTTTCTATCTTCCTCACCTTGAGGACACATCTTTAAGGAAAGTTTTGCACTATGTTGCATAGGTAGAAACCCTCTTTTAGAATCTTCCATCCTAAATCGCTTCAGGATCTTTTCTATGTAGAGGGCTTGGGAAAGACCTAACATTCTTTTCGCTCTATCCCGGTAGAGACAAATACCCAGAATATAGGTTGCTTCTCCCAAGTCTTTCATTGAGAACTCTTTAGAAAGCCAAGCTTTCACAGAACTGAGCATTCCTATGTCATTTCCTATAAGTAGAATGTCATCTACATATAGTATTAAAAACGCAATTTTGCTCCCACTAACCTTCTTGCAAATACAGGGCTCTTCTTCGTTTTGGACAAAATCAAACTCTTTGACTGTCTCGTTAAAACGAAGATTCCAACTCCGTGAAGCTTGCTTCAGTCCATAAATGGCACGCTGAAGTTTGCATACTTTATGAATATTGGTTTGAGATATGAATCCCTTAGGCTGTTCCATGTAAATCTCCTCCTCGAGGAATCCATTTAGAAATGCTGTTTTCACATCCATTTGCCATATTTCATAATCTAAGTGGGCTGCTATAGCAAGCATCATGCGAATAGACTTAATCATAGCTACAAAGTAGAAGGTCTCAAGTAATCGATTCCTTCTCTTTGGGAATAACCCTTTGCCACAAGCCCGGCCTTATAGGTATCAACCTTGCCATCTCCATCGTCTTTCTCTTATAGATCCATTTGTTTCCAATAGGCACTATGCCTTTAGGACGATCTACTAAAGTCCATACCTGATTAGCATGCATTGAGTCTATCTCAGCTTCCATAGCTTCTTGCCACTTGGTGGAGTCAACGTCTACCATCGCTTGGTCGTATGTAGAAGGATCATTCTCTTGACTACTTTCTGTCATCTCATGGACACCCAGTTCCTCTTGATGCAGATAGCCATACCTCTCAGGTATTTGAGAAATTCTACTAGACTTGCGAGGTTGTGTTTGTATTTCAGAAGGTTGGGTTCTAATATCTTGCATAGGTGTCTCATTTGGTGTTTCTTTTATTTCTTCCAAAGAAATATTTCTACCTGCCCCTCCTTCCTGAATAAACTGATCTTCCAGGAAGTGTACTTGTATAGCAACGATGATCCTATGATCTTCGTGCATGTAGAATAGATATCCCATGGAATCCCCTGGATATCCTATGAAACGACCTTTCACAGACCTAGTTTCCAATTTCTCTACTTTAGTCTTCTTGACATAAGGTGGCATCCCCAAATCCTAATGTGATTAAGACTTGGTTTCCTACCTCTCCACATCTCATGGGAGCCTTAGGAACGGATTTGGAAGGACATCTGCTCAAGATATGCACAGCAAGAAGGAGTGCGTAACCCCACAGATAAATCGGTAGATCAGTATAGTTAAGCATGGAGCGAACCATGTCCAACAAGGTTCGGTTCCTTCTTTCTGATACACCATTTAATTGTGGAGTAGCTGGAGGAGTGAATTGTGACACTATTCCTTTTTCTTTTAAGAACTCATCAAATTCGGTACTCATGTACTCACCACCCCGGTCTGACCGAAGAGTCTTAACACGGTTACATGTTTGATTTTCAACTAGGGCTTTAAATTCCTTGAATTTATCAAAAGCTTCAGACTTATGTTTCATTAAGTACATGAATCCATACCTGGTATGGTCATCAGTGAATGTAATGAAATATTGAGAACCGTCTCGTGCCACTTCAAAAGGGCCACAAACGTCGGTATGGATCAATTAAAGTTTTTCAGCAGCTCTTTCAAAAGTCCCTGCGAAGGGTAACTTAGTCATTTTGCCTTGAAAGCAAGATTCACAAGTTGGATAGGGATCTGATCCCAATGGACCTGTAAGCCCATCTTTCTCCATTTTATGAACCTTGGTCTGACCGATATGACCAAGTCTAAGATGCCACTTAAGTGCTTGGTTCGTTTCATCCCTACCACGTTTTCTAGTTATAGTGTTCACAGTTGTTTTATTCTTTAAATTTAAATGGTATAAACCATTTAATAATGTAGCAGTACCAACCAATTTATTTCTGAAATAAATACGACAGGACCCATCTCTAATAAAGAAGTGAAATCCCTTTCGGTCCATGACCGGAATTGATACAATATTCTTGTACCGCTTGGGCAAAACAAGTATATCATCTAAAGTAAGAATAAAACCAGTTTCTAAATCCAACATAAGGGATCCGATATCAGAAGCCTCGACACTATGCCCACTTCCGACGGTGACCATCACCTCCCCGAATCCGACTTCCTACTGCTCCGCATCCCGATTCATTGTACAAATGTGAGAACTCGCACCGAATCAAGTATCCAAGAAGTAGAATATACGATTCTGAACAATTTGTTTCTAAAACCAACAGCCTGCAGACCAAGGCGCATTACGGTCAAGCTTTGACAAGTACCTCTTCCAGGGCCTAGCTCACCACGTTGAGGCATACATCCGTTTTCTTGGCCCCCTTGCTCTTTTGAACCATTGGGGCCTTGCCCTTTCCCTTGTCGATCTTGGCTATTGGACCTAATCGCTTCTTGTTCTTTTTCTTCTTATTCTTGGACTTCCAAGTCCTTAAGAAATCACAAGTGCGACTTCCTTTCCTTTGTCTTCATCTCGAGATCGGCGGTGCCGCTTGTTCATTAGCCCAGCTAAGTTACATGTAATCTCATTGCAGTTGAAGTTCATGACAAATTGTGAAAAGGAGTCAGGAAGTGACTGCAGGATAAGGTCAGTTTGGAGAGATGCATGCATCTGAAAATCAAGAGCTTCCAATCTCTCAATCATCGAGATCATCTTGAGGACATGGTCCCCAACCCTCTCTCCTTTCTTCATCTTGGCGCCGAATAATTGCTTTGATATCTCATATCTAGCAGTTCGGCTATGCTCTCCATAGAGCTCAGCCAGGTGCGCTAAGATGGCTCGTGAAGACGTCATCTTTTCATGGGCACGTTGAAGCTCATTGGTCATTGAGCCTAACATGTACCCTCGCACTCTTATGTCATATTTTACCCATTTCTCATGGGTATCGACATATTCCTGATTGGCTTGGGTTCTTGCATGAGCCGCTGGGATGTCCGCCTCCAAGACGTATCCGAGCATTTCCATAGTTAGGACAATCCTCAAGTTCCGAAACCAGTCCACATAGTTCGGACCAGTCAGGACGTTCTTTTCAAGTAGTATAGCGAGTGGGTTCATTGTCATATTGAGAGTTTTGTTAACTGCAGAGAATAATTTGAGATTCGTTAGTGTTTGTTTAATTATGATCCGAGTAAAGAATTTAAGGACTTTCTTTATTCATACCTCGGCTCCCACTATTTTATCGGCATTTACACACTCCCATGTTAAATCCAGAAGTCTTGGGTGACTTCATAGTGGTGATCGATTTCTTTACAAAGTTTAATAGAGGGCAACCCATACGGTTTATATTCTATTATTCTTTATAAAGTGGTGTCTAATACCAACCCATCTAAAGGATGATTCGATCTTCTTTTACCCCTAGTTCACTTGCCCTCAACCCATTCGGTTTCTATGGCTCGCTGAACTATCTAAGTTTAAACCGTCAAATCTTATTAGTATGACAATTGAATCTTACCCGGCAACCCATACGGTTTATAGGGGCTTGATTTGTCACAACTAAAGGCATCTAATGCACTCTAGGAATTTATCAACTTTCCCCAAAAATATTACCCCGACATACTCGGAAGAATAATATTCCGGTTTAGATTTCAATTTTCCATGAGTTTGATGGAGGGTAGGAAACCTCGTAACCTTTATAACTTAGTGTTTGTAAGTGGGAGTATTAACGCAATTATATGTTACACTTTGCACATTAATCCATTTATAAGCGCATTTTGTGGTTTGTCAATCATTCAAAATGAAAAACAATAAATAGCAACCTAGTTACTACCAACATATAGCTCATGGACTTTTTCCTAAGTATTGGGCCAAGCCAAATAAAAAAAAGAAAAATACAGTATTGATTCTTCGTCTTCTAGTCGGTCGTCTTCGGTCTTCGTCATAGCCATATGAATAATTACATCATTGAACAATACGTCCTATTATACATATTTTCTAGTAAAAATAAATAGGCTCAAAACGGCCTTTACAACCATATCGAATCGAACAAATCAACAACTAAGTCCACGAGCTATATCACCATCACATAAGGCATTCCATACAACATGTAACGGTAAATGAAATTAAATAATCAACTAATATATTAATCCAATTAATATAAAAATTAATCTATTTAATTTCTACAATATTAATCAAATTAATATTTATAATCGTCATTTTAATCCTGTTCAAAGTAATCCGGCCAAAACAATATTCTCGTCTAATAACTTCCCTTAATAAAAAATATTCCAAATATTTTATTAAATCCAATTAAATCCAATTTAAATTTCGGAAATTATTACAACGAAATATAAACACAAAAATGGAGTCCTAAAAATCCAAAGATCGCCCACTTACACTCGATTCAAAATCGGGCCGAAACCCGAGAACCGCCCGACCGAGTCACTCGCCATCGCCAGAAAGCTAGCCGAGCCGCTACAAGAGCCTACCAAGTCACTCTCGGCCGGCTGTGCACTGGGCCCAAGAGCTGCCGCGGCAGCTGCGTCTTCGTGCGGTATTCGTGTTTAACCCCCGTTTTTCTCATTTTTTCGACTCGCTTCCAAAATGAAAAAGTTTCTAAACTTCATGAAGAACTTATAAATCAACAAAAATCAAAATTTTCAGATTTATAATTCACATAAAATAGTCGAAACTTGACTTACTACGAACGATTAAATTTCTTCGATTATATCTATTATGATTCTAAATCATAAACATCATCAAATAACATTCCAAATGAAAAGATGATCATATATACGATATATTTGACCTCGCTCCGATACCGCTGTTGGGATTCCTCTGAAAATAAATGCAGCGGAAGAATAAACGGAATCCCTAAGAGGATCGATCAAGTAACGTATATACGAAAAGAAATACGAAGATCAAGGAATCAAAGTCCCATACCTTTGATGTCTCTGAAAAACCTTCGTATGATGATGATGATGATGATGAAGAGCCCTTCGTTCCAAACACCGAAAGCACGGTGCCTCTACTTCACACGCCGGAACTTGACGGAAAAATCAACAAACTTCCTTTCTCTAAGAATGCGGCTAGGGAAGCTTGTAGGAATTTTTTTCTCTCAATCTTTTCTACTAATAACTTGTCTCTAAGATCAAGTATATGCTGTAGAAAATTTTTCTCACTCTTGAAGCTCTCTCAAAAACGAAATATTCACTTGGGGAAGGAAGAAGGAGACTTTTATGATTAAAAGACTTTCTTTTCACAATAATCCCAAGCCTCACATGTAGAAGATGCTTTTAAAAGCATCTCTACGCCTCACATGATCCCACAAGTATATTATATAATGAGAGAGAGACAAAGTAGAGAGGAGGGGGGACCTTATAGGGAATCTTCCAAGAAACAGGTCGAGTTAATTCGGCTCGTGTATTGGATGTTCGTCAAACGAATCCCTCGTGAATCGGATGTCCGTCCAACGAATCCGTTTTATTTCCAATGTGTTTATACAAATTAATTAATCCAATTAATTAATTATATCAAACACAAATATACATTTCTCTAAGAAATATAATTTATGAATTAAAGTAATCACCGAGTAACTTACTTACAATTCATAAGACCGCTATTTGATTTATCCGATAAATCACTAATATCTAATATTATAAGAGAGATTATTAATTCATATTTATCCGTCAATGATCCTGTTGCGCGACTCCGTAGGTTCGTCTCAGCCGGCATTGGGAGGAATCAATGAGTGCGGGCAGCACTTAGCCACTTAGCGGGCCGCATCAGAAACCCCGATCGAGAACGAATGAACGAATCATTAAATAAAAATTATATCATGAATACAATATACGTATAGAACCTTCATCAGATGTCCCGGTCAAATCTTCGGGTCACGGTAAAGTCAAACCCTACTGTTGACTAGACTCTATACATGTGTTAATACAAATCAAGACCGACTGATTAATAGTGTATCTAATACGACTATATCATAATGCTTTGGCCAAAGACTTATGATCTTATTCGCCATTAACCGTATAGGACATTCGCCCGCTCACTAACAGAGATAGAATCCTTTCTTGGCGTACAAGAAGATCGCACCCGCCCGTATAGTCCGCACTTCGAGGTCGACTCAAAGAATTAAGCAAATGAGTCTAACTACTCTAATGACAAACTAAACGTCAGCACATCTTCTACCGAACCCTCAAGTCAAAGGTCCACGTATACTATCACAACCTTTCGATTCGTCATCGACTCTCCGAGAGTGAATACCGTGTGACTGAATCGAGTATGAGTCGTGTTCGAGTATACTGGTCCCACCAATATACTTATAACTATGCTATCAAGACGTGCACACGTCCTAGCATCAGTTATACAAGTCTTATTAAAACTTAATGTCCTGTTAAGTTTTATCGACTTGCGAACTAGTTAAGCATTCGAGCTCTAAACACTTCTAGTGCCTATCTCCTTATCTCCATAAGAAGTAGAATGTTCACTCTCAAATGCAAGGACTATTATTCTATATACCAAATCACAATGCCAGTGATATACAATAATATAGAAATAATAATTGCCTTATTAAATATAATATTCATAATTACAATAAAATTGCTCTCACTCTCTCATCCTCTGAGTGGCATTCGAGGGCATATATTCCTAACAGCAACATGAAGAAAGATGTAGCGGACTATGTTTCGAAATGCTTGACTTGTCAACAGGTTAAGATCGAGCATCAACGACCTGCCGGAATGTTGAAGCCGCTCCCAATTCCTGAATGGAAGTGGGAGGACATATCGATGGACTTTATCACTAATATGCCGAGAACCAGGACAGGAATGAACGTGATTTGGGTGATAGTTGATCGTTTAACCAAATCAGCTCATTTCCTAGGCATTAAGTATACGTGGGGACCAGAGAGGTTGGCACGAGTATTTATTTCGGAAATAGTTCGATTGCATGGTACACCGAAGACCATTGTTTCTGATCGAGACGGTCGTTTTGTGTCTCAATTCTGGAAAGCAGTTCATAAGGCCTTGGGGACCGAATTGAACTTCAGCACAGCTTATCACCCGCAGACTGACGGACAATCCGAGAGGACTATACAAACGGTGGAAGACATGCTAAGGGCCTGTGCCTTAGATTGGTCAAACGATTGGGAAGTTTATCTACCATTGATTGAATTTACCTACAACAATAGTTGGCATGCTTCCATTAAGATGGCACCGTTTGAGGCATTATACGGGAGGAGATGTAGATCGCCCCTATGTTGGGATGATTCGTCAGACTTGACCGGAACAGAACCAGAGTTGATCGTGCAGACTCGAAAAAAAATAGCATTGATTCGTGAAAGGCTGTTGACCGCCCAGAGTCGCCAGAAATCTTACGCGGACGTACGCCGTCGCCCATTGGAGTTCAATACTGGAGACCATGTACTTTTGAAGGTTTCTCCTACTCGGGGAATCTTTCGTTTCGGAAGGAAAGGAAAGCTGAGTCCGAGATATATCAGACCATTTGAGATCCTCGAGAGAGTTGGGGAGTTGGCATATAGATTGGCATTGCCGCCGTCATTGTGCCATGTTCATAACGTGTTCCACGTATCCCAGTTACGGAGGTATATACCAGATCCCAATCATATCATTGATTTCGGAGAGATCGAAGTCGCACAGGATGGGACGTTTGAAGAAAGACTGGTCAAGATACTCGAGAGTCGAGTTAAGCAGCCGAGGAACAAACCAATCGTTTTGGTCAAAGTTCAATGGTC
Source organism: Orobanche coerulescens (assembly GCA_033398695.1). Classification (NCBI taxonomy): domain Eukaryota; kingdom Viridiplantae; phylum Streptophyta; class Magnoliopsida; order Lamiales; family Orobanchaceae; genus Orobanche; species Orobanche coerulescens. Next base: position 103,504,475 of record CM065803.1, on the reverse strand, counting down.
ACGTCACGGAATGGAAGAAGCCACCTGGGAAACGGAAGCTGATATGAAGTCTAGATATCCCGAATTATTTTCGTCTTGAGTTTCGGGACGAAACTCCTTTTTAGTAGGAGAGTATGTAATATCCGGATTTATTATGGTGTATTTCATCTGTATTCAAACCCTGTATTATTCGGATTTATGGTTTTGATTATTGGAGTATGATATTTCTTGCATTGATATCTTTGTACATAAGTAAAACAACATGCAAAATTTCTCATGCAAACTCGTGATAGCGCACGCTAAGAATGTAGCTTAACGCGCGCTATCAGGCTACTACTAGCGCACGCTATGCATGTAGGAGTTGCGTGCGCTAAGAACTCAATTATTGAGCGACGGCTAGCACATGCGCCAATGTGACATGGGTCCGGATAAGATTCCCGCGGATGAACCTGGACAGTTCTGAAGTCAACTCTTATTAGCGCGCGCTAAGGAAAGCTTAGTAGCGTGCGCTAACTTGTTAAAATGCAGAATATTATAAATGGGACAACAACCCGTTTTGGCTTACATTTCATTCGTTCATTATTCATTCTTGAGAGGCCAGAGAGCTGTAATAATCCTTCTACACACTTAGAACACATCTTGTTGGTCTTTGTATATTGGTTATCACTTGGGAGTAATCATTGAAGTGGAATAGCACCTTGGAGTGGCATACAACCAACCGGAGTCGGATTCTACCTTATGGTTCAGTGATTTTCATTATATTAAGGTATGTTCAACCTATCTCCAGACTTAGAGTTGGATTCTAAAGAATTGGATGATCATATTAACGAGATATTGATTTTCATAAGTGAATTATCCAAAGTACATCATGTTTGGAATATTGAGATGAATAAGCCTTAAGTACCTTGATTATGATCATCATGATTCGAATCTTATTACATTGAACAAGTAAAGGAAGCTTCTATCATTGGTAATCCAAATATAGTAGATGACTTCATAACAATCATGGACTTGACTTTAACATCATTATTGTTAGATGAATCTAAGGGATTGATCATGGAAGGATTTATCTAGTATAGATGGAATGTTAAACAACTACAGCATGATAATTTCGATGGATATAAGGTGTTGATATAAACAGTTAAGCCTTTCGAATCGTCATATGAAGAATTGTAGTCGAAATAGAATATGGTTTTATAATGGTATGCATATCGTTGAATCCGAAGTTGTTGTTATCCGTAAGATCATTCATAATCGTATGTACATGATATTCATGGAGGTAACATGAATTATCACGGAAGATTTCATTGTTTTGATCATGATGAGAATAAGCATCGCCAAAGCAGAATCGCCATGCACAGATAGCGCACGCTAAGCTATAAAGATTAACGTGCGCTATCGAGCACGAGTTAGCGTACACTACGTTTGGTACGTAACGTACGCTAGGCCATCAGACGAGTCAGTCGACTGATCAGTGAAGTACTGACCATGCATAGTTAGCGTACGCTAGGCTTTGTTGTTAGCGTGCGCTATCGAGTAGACTTAACGCACGCTACACAGAGTACTTAGCGTGCGCTAAGCAGTTCAGGCAGATTACATTTTATGAACTTTTGGCCGTAAATCGAATTGTTAAACATCCGTACGACATGATATAAATCCTATATCATTTCTTTTGTTAAGGTTTGATCTTGTTACGTGATTGATTTAGGAGGACGACCTTCGAGTGTTCGTTTTCGTGGAAGTATTGTTCTTGTCTTCAAATCGAGGCAAGTACTTTATTTTTTTTATGTATTGATGTTATACATATTGTCGTGCATGTATGTCGTTGTTGTATGTCCACCTCGTGTTAGTCCGACGGGATCATCGGGGGATCTATGCTAGCGTGCGCTGGATCATCGGACGGGTTTTTCCACCACGGGTTGGTCTGACGGGATCATCGTGGATTATAGGCAGTGAGCGCTGGATCGACGGAATTACCATGTGTATGTTATGATATCATGTTGTGATTATCAATTGTGTATGTTATGTTTGAGTTTCTCGCAGGAGAAGACTCGTTTGACATTTTATCATTTACGTTATTATTATTATTCTGCGTGTGACGTTGAATAATATGTTGTGGTACTTGTACTAGCATCGTTGTGCTAACCCCTTTGGGGGTGAACATTTTGTTTATGTTCAGGATCCAGGAGAGCGGGAAAACAACCACTGGAGCTGCATGACGACGAGGGTGCAGAGTGATGTCCCGGCCGGGTTTATTTGTCTGTTGTTTATTGGTTATTTCAATAAGTACTCGAGTACGAAGTGATTTATGCTGAATTTGAATTTGGTGATGTATTATTAAGTTCCTGTTGAACAATTGTACTTTCAGTATTTGGTCAGGACTGTTGTATCTTAATTCCGTTATTTCCATTCGTTAGTACCTTTTAATGTCTGATCAATTCTTCAGCCTTGTAAATCCTTATGTAAAGGATTTACGGCGCTGTAATATTCCTGAATATATCGGGGGTGTTACAGAGGGAAACTTCCTCGTGGTTAGCTTTCGGACGGTGGGTCCCGGGAATCTTTGATCCGATCTACTATTGTAGTCAACGGGCTCTTTACGTACGTAAGGATGTGAGCGTTACGTACGTTATTCATGTAGCTTGTTAACATACGTAAATGGTTGTTGTTTACGTACGTTAAGGTCTTCATGTATTTGTCAGTTAGTTCTGGACTAGCATTACGCACGCTAAGTTGTTGGTGTACCGTACGTAATGGCCCTTACGTACGTTATGTTTTTTGTATAGTGTACGTAATGAGTTTATCAGGTTATATATCATGGGTTCATTTTTCATTTCTTCACGAACCATTATCGATTTTCTCTCCCTAGAACCGTCCCTCTGGACTTGTTCTTCATATTTAGCCTCTTCCAACATGTTTTTGATCATCATAACTTGATTTGGATCTTGGAGTTGGTGTAACACCCCCAAGTTATTCAGGGAATATTATAGCGCCGTGAGCCTCGCCGTGGGACCCACAAGGCTAAACATACGCGGAACTATAAATTTTGACCGAGAAGGTCTACATACAGTGGAATGAAGAACAATACAAGGGTATTCAAACATATCCAATGTATCCATATACATCACAACACAAATCAAAACCTCGGCAAACACAGGCCGGAACATCAAGGAAAACGGAAAACAATACTCGAGTATTCATTAACCATTCCAGTACAACAACACTGAATGGAGAAATCCAAAAATATAACCGGAGACAAGACACAGTATCACACTTGCCCATCATCTTCATGCCGACCCGATACCTGCCTGTCCGCTCTCCTGGAACCTGAAATACATAAAAAGTATTCCCCCCATAAAGGGGTTAGCCGTCGAATAGCTAGTGCAAGTATATCAAGTATGAAACACAATACTCCTCGACAATAAATTAAAGGTAACCGTCAATTCATCAATTCAAGACTAGTATTCCGAAATAACTAAATCTCATATCATCACAACAATGCATACATGATCAACCATGGAACCGCACCAAAGGCTACGGAACCCTCAGGGGACCCGTCGGCCCGCCCCAGAGTGGTTAACCCAAATTATCCATGGAATCGCACCAAAGGCTATGAAGCCCTCAGGGGACCTGTCGGCCCACCCCATAGTGGATATAAATAAACATGTCATTCATATATCTTACTTTCAAAGTCGAGAACATACAATCATAAATATATACTTGCCTTGGAGACATCGTGAAATTGAACGAAAAAGAGTATGAGTTCGGTAGGTACAAGAATGTGCTTCCGGCACCTAAACAATTCGTAAGGGATATGATAATCAATAATCCATACTCATAATTCACGAAGAAACTCCCGAAACCCGTCTACGATTCACGAAAATACAAGGGTAAACAACTAGAGGTTGGAAAATCACCCAAACCCTCACAAGTCCGAACACGGCACAAACCAATCCGTAAAATCGTAGGAAAAGCATGTATACGGGGTAGATATATCATAATCTCTAGATTCTCAAGCCTCAAACCGGATAAATCAAACGAATCTAAGAAAAACCCCAAAATTCCCAAAAATAGGTTTCTAAGGATTTTTACCTTGCTTTGGAAGATGGAATGGATTAGATGCTGTGAAATCTTTGTTCTCCAACCAAAGATGTTGTTATCTGAAGAAAGATCACTTCCAAACTCCCCGAATCGCCCAAACTCGCTGCTCCCGATCGAAAATGTGAGAAGAATGTGAAAAATGACGAAATGGAAGGTCAATTGTCGATTATATACTCGCCCAGTCTAGCCCACGCTACGCTTAAATATTAGCGTGCGCTAACGGGTCACCCGGTAGTCCAGTGGCTACTGTCCGCAGACATTAGCGCGCACTACTCAACATCCTTAGCGTGTGCTAACTGGTGTCCTACCAAAGTCCCAGTTCACTGACTCAGCCCGATAGCGTGCGATAACACTGTGCACTAGCGCGTGCTATGCAACACATATAGCGTGCGCTAGCCGCTGCTTAGCGTGCGATACCTGCTAGTCCAGAAAGTCTGAAACCTCACTGCCTCTGCCGACTCATTCCGTTAGCGCGCGCTAAGGCTCAAAACTAGCGTGCGCTACTCACGCAGAATTAGCGTGCGTTAGCATAGGCCTAGCGTGCGCTACCTCCCTGACCCAGAACAATTCCGAAAGGTCTAAACAGCACGATCATGATCCAAACAAGGCATGAAACTCTAGATCAACACTGACACCATCACAAAGAGTTTACAGAGCGACAAAACAGGAAGAACGGTAATGTCAAACAGTCAATAAAAAGTACGGGTATTACATTCTCCCCCTCTAAAAAGAAGTTTCGTCCCGAAACTTAAGAAATAAAAAGTTCGGGGTACTCTGATCGCATATTCTCTTCCGTTTCCCAAGTCGCCTCCTCGACTCCATGTATCGACCATTGCACTAAAACCAACGGGATGGTTTTATGCCAAGGCTGCTTCTCACGACGTTCAAGAATCTTCGCTGGTTTCTCCGGATAGGTAACATCCTTGGTTACGTAAATCTCACTATAGTAAAAAACATGACTTGGATCCGGCATATGCCTTCTCAACTGAGAAACATGACAAACGATATGAACAAGACCAAACATAGGGGGCAACGACAAGCAATCAGCTAAGTCTCCAAGCCTGGAGTAGGACATGGTCTCCAAAATTGAATTCCAAAGGTCGACGACGAGTATCGGTATACGATTGATATGTTGAAGGGCATCTCAAAATACGAAAAGAACTCAACTACAATTGTCTGTACTGTATTCAACAATACCAAGAATTCTCAAAATATTATCATAACTCATAAGTGTAGCACGAACTATCTGTGCCAAATCCTGTTCGTCGAATTATACCGATAAAGCTCAATATGGACGAAAACCAATAACACACAAAACAATGACAACAAGTCCCGAAACACTGACGTACAATCCGAACGCTCACAGTCAATAACAATGATCAACCCATAAACCAACCGAGAATATCATCGACATGATAAACTCCAATGCTATCAGCGAAAGATCCATAATAATCGAGAATACCATCAACATGATAACCTCCAACACGATCAATAAGGGACCAACAACGACCGAGAGTACCATCAACAAGGTAACACTAAACGATCAACAATAATGGATCTCAAAGAAATAACCCTGACTGTCGAACAAACCCCTCGGACGTATGAACAACCAGTCGCAATCAGTCAAACATATCCAATACAACATGGACTATGAACGAGCACAATAATAAGGCTCAAGAGGGACATCGCAGTACACCCGATTCGGAAATATGTCCGTGCACATGTCCACCCCGTATACGGAATCCAGAACATAAGTGGGACAATGTACCTAATTAGCCTCACGAACTACGTCCCGTGTGCACGGTCCAATGCGGAAACATCCACGCATGACCATCGTGTGCCTGGCTAAAAATCCTACACATAACCAATCGACACGCAATTATGATTCCAGATATGTCACGATGCAACATGACAACGAAACTCAAAGGATAACACCCCCAATACGGATCATACGACTCACCAAAGTGAACGATGATACATGAATAATAAAAGATCGACACGACCAACAATATCCAACACAACCATCCTGGGACCACAATCCCTAAGGACCGATTAACATGAACAACAATCTGGAAATCCTCAACCCTCAACGATCACAAAATTACCGAGTTCACAAGAATGATAGTGTGCTGCCTTGAGTCGGCAAACACGACAATAATAACTCACGGATGGGCACCGTCCTCGGTGATCCCAATTCAATACTTCGATTGCCTTAGAATGGCTAATCGATAACGATACAATGGATGGGAGATGTTTTCGACAGTCCCAATTCAATACACCAATTGCCTTAGAACGGCCAATTGATAGCAACAATACAACGGATGTCTCGGCACCTTTAATCGGTTACCGATAACGAAGATGATAATCGAATACGTCAATGCCTTCAATCGGCCAATACAAAAGCAGCAGAAAAACACTGATATCAATAACGACGATTCACAACAATATCCCAATGGAACATCAATCAACAATAACAATCGATACGTTGATACCGCGAACCAGCTATCGACAACAATATAACCAACAAGTACCGTAATGCCCTGAACCGGCCATTTACGAACAACAATAAAGTTTGGCATAACTTGCCGAAGGATATCGTATCAAACAATCCCCTGGTATCAACAAAATCATAAAAAGACCAAGTCTCGAAATGATACACACATTCAAACACATATATGATAACATCAATCTCATTGACTAGTACAAGTATAAAACTTGCCTCGATATCAATACCACGAACTGTTACCAATTCAGTTGCTTTCGTCTACGAGTTACTCAGTCCCGACCAAAGTAATCTACGAACTCTTCAATCTCAAATGCAACATAACAGTCATAATCCACGATCAAACATCACAACTTATTGTAAAAAGAAGGATTAATAATCAACAAGTTTGATGACGATCAATATCAATACAACCAGGCCACAAAGTCATCGGTCCCACAATATCTCGATTAAACACAGTCTGAACCGTCCAACTCAGACCCTCACGAATCCATGTCCACAATACGATCTGAAATCCGATGATCATATCAGCAACCAATTCGAACCAATAATAAGGGTCTAAATGTTATCGATTCCAAACTCGATTCTTAAATGCGAATTGACAAGGTTCCTTCTCGTAAATCCATTGTTAAAATTTACCTATGATCGTCATCAATTCGAACCATCCAATTTGTCCAATATAATAGATAATCATATTAAAAGGTTATCAAACAATCCAATCATTCGACTTAAACCTTTGTTCCATACGTATGGGCTTCCAAATTCAGGGATGAATAATAGCCTCAGCAAACTCGTAATTATATTCATATTCATATATGAATATTATTTCAAAACACATAATTTTAGCCCTAGATATGAATATTCCATATTCATATTCAAAGCACCAACACTTCTTATAAATATTCATCATCTCGTATAATTCAGGAGTCCCTCAAGCATGTGGATTAATCCGCAATCACGTCCATAATCGACCAAATGACATAATTCAATGTTCCAACATCTAAGCCTACATATAACTCATAATCTAAGGCCTATATCATCATAATATCAAGAATCACAACAATACTGCCAAGGACAACATGATTCCCTAACCATGTTCATGACAATATAACATAACCTAACATATAAGTCATCATGTCATTATCTTCTTCAACAAACTTCCCGTGGAATACCAAGAATCATCCTTTAAAATGAACCACTATCTAAGGGATACGAGAGTTACCTTGAATAGACAAATCAAGAAGAAGAACCATTGAACTCCATTCCAAGAATCATGAATAACTTCAAGAACAAGGCTTTAATCCATGCTCTCCATCTTAATCTTGTTAAAGACCATCATCTCAGAGTGTTTAGGAACCTCAGTACTTCCCAAAGCTCTCTCTATTAACTGGATGAAGGAGAATGGACAAAATGCCTCTCAGCACCCATCTGTCCCCTTTTATAAAACACATTACTAGTGTGCACTATCCTTCCTCGATAGCGTGCGTTATCTGGCAGTCCAGGGCTAATGTATTGCTTCGCACATCATCTAACATACGTAATGCCCAGGTATTAGCGTACGCAAATCGGTGTTGACTTGCTACAGTAAAATGCTCAGTAGCGTGCGCTATTCCTCGACCTTAGCGCGCGCTAATCATCGCTGACCCGACAATCCATAACTTACCATAAGATGCCCGGGTCCTACACGCCGAAAGCAACCAATAAAGCCAAGATTCCCTGTTGACGATCTGAAATTAGCGTGCGCTACCAACATGCATTAGCCTGCGCTAATCGCCGATAATAAACAGTCTGGGCCTACCTGTCGGCCACCTTCCTGACCTTATCCAGAATACCTTACGTACGTTAGGGGTCCTCCTTAGCGTACGTAACTCAAACCTCTTAGCGTGCGCTAAGTGTGCATCGTAGCGTATGCTAAGTATATATCTTAGCGCGCTAGGCATACCTTGTAGCGTGCGCTAACGTGGCTGTACTTAGCCATTTCCCGCTATTCTTATCCGTCGTTTTGATATACTAAATGTATATACACGACATATTGAATACATATATACAACCTGATAATATTCTCATATGATATACCCAATATCAAAAGTACAATAACTTGATACACGATATCTTCAAATGTAATTGTCGACCAACTATGACAATTATACCAATACAACTGTCTCAGTCTTCAAATTATTTTATCCATACTGTATAGACACTAAGCTATCCAGTATATCTCAGATAATATAACGCGAAAAATTTATACTGAAATTCCAGATATTACATAGTAGAAATCGGGATATTGCCTTAAAATAAGTTTCGTCCTCGAAACTTGCAATCTTGTCACAAACAACAGATCAATCCAAAATTTCCAAACTCATCACGAAAGCAATCAAACACCGCCACAAGCGAATAACCAAAACAGTATACTTACAGGTACGTGAAGCCGGTGATCTTCCGTGATACTACGATGCGACTCCCAAACAAAGTCTCAACATAATACCGATACACACCAATATCGTAATTAGCAATTTAACAAAATCTCAAGGAGGAGTTCACGTACGTGACCACGACCACGACTCTGCCTCCTTTCAGCCAACATTCTGAAGGGCACACACGTGCGTAGGTATAATCCAAATTGCACATCATCAAAGTGACCGATTCTCAAGAATACCAAAATAGAAGCAAAACGAATAAGGAAACACCAGAAGAGTAAGAGGTCTTACAAGTACCGGTTGCACTGTGATGATGGCAGAGTAGTGATACTGTGGACAAATGACGACTCAATCGACCCAAAAGACCGAAAACCTAGGTATCCATAGACCTAACTCCGATACCATATTCTGTAACACCCCCAAGTTATTCAGGGAATATTACAGCGCCGTGAGCCCCGCCGTGAGACCCACAAGGCTAAACATACGCGGAACTATAAATTTTGACCGACAAGGTCTACATACAATGGAATGAAGAACAATACAAGGGTATTCAAACATATCTAATGTATCCATATACATCACAACACAAATCAAAACCTCGGCAAACACAGGCCGGAACATCAAGGAAAACGGAAAACAATACTCGAGTACTCATTAACCATTCCAGTACAACAACACTGAATGGAGAAATCCAAAAATATAACCGGAGACAAGACACAGTATCACACTTGCCCATCATCTTCATGCCAACCCAATACCTGCCTGTCCGCTCTCCTGGAACCTGAAATACATAAAAAGTATTCCCCCCATAAAGGGGTTAGCCGTCGAATAGCTAGTGCAAGTATATCAAGTATGAAACACACTACTCCTCGACAATAAAGTAAAGGTAACCGTCAATTTATCAATTCAAGACTAGTATTCCGAAATAACTAAATCTCATAGCATCACAACAGTGCATACATGATCAACCATGGAATCGCACCAAAGGCTACGGAACCCTTAGGGGACCCGTCGGCCCGCCCCAGAGTGGTTAACCCAAATTATCCGTGGAATCACACCAAAGGCTACGAAACCCTCAAGGGACCTGTCGGCACGCCCCAGAGTGGATATAAATAAACATGTCATTCATATATCTTACTTTCAAAGTTGAGAACGTACAATCATAAATATATACTTGCCTTTGAGACATCGTGAAATTGAATGGAAAAGAGTATGAGTTCGGTAGGTCCAAGAACGCGCTTCCGGCACCTAAACGATTCGTAAGGGATATGATAATCAATAATCCATACTCATAATTCACAAAGAAACTCCCAAAACCCGTCTACGATTCACGAAAATACAAGGGTAAACAACTAGAGGTTGGAAAATCACCCAAACCCTCAAAAGTCCGAACACGGCACAAACCAATCCGTAAAATCGTAGGAAAAGCTTGTATACGGGGTAGATATATCACAATCTCAAGATTCTCAAGCCTCAAACCGGATAAATCGAACGAATCTAAGAAAAACCCCAAAATTCCCAAAAATAGGTTTCTAAGGATTTTTACCTTGCTTTGGAAGATGGAATGGATTAGATGCTGTGAAATCTTTGTTCTCCAACCAAAGATGTTGTTATCTGAAGAAAGATCGCTTCCAAACTCCCCGAATCGCCCAAACTCGCTGCTCCCGATCGGAAATGTGTGAAGAATGTGAAAAATGACGAAATGGAAGTCAACTGTCCATTATATACTCGCCCAGTCTAGCGCACGCTACGCTTAAATATTAGCGTGCGCTAACGGGTCACCCGGTAGTCCAGTGGCTACTGTCCGCAGATGTTAGCACGCGCTACTCAACATCCTTAGCGTGCCCTAACTGGTGTTCTGCCAAAGTCCCAATTCACTGACTCAGCCCGATAGCATGCGTTAACACTGTGCACTAGCGCGCGCTATGCAACACATATAGCGTGTGCTAGCCACTGCTTAGCATGCGATACCTGCTAGTCCAGAAAGTCTGAAACCTCATTGCCTCTGCCGACTCAGTCCGTTAGTGCGCGCTAAGGCTCAAAACTAGCATGCGCTACTCACGCAGAATTAGCGTGCGTTAGCATAGGCCTAGCGTGCGCTACCTCCCTGACCCAGAACACTTCTGAAACTTCTAAACAGCACGATCATGATCCAAACAAGGCATGAAACTGTAGATCAACACCGACACCATCACAAAGAGTTTACAGAGCGACAAAACAGGAAGAACGGTAAGGTCAATCAGTCAATAAAAAGTACGGGTATTACAGTTGGAAGCTTGTTGGTGCTCCTTTGGTGTTTAGAGAGTTCTTCTTGTTCTTCATTGGTAAGTTCTCTTAATCTATTGTTCTACAAGTGATTTTCGAATATGATGATGTTGTTCTTGTTTTCCTCGTATAGTTGGTGACTGTTGGAGTATATCATGATTCTTGATGAGTTTTCATAACTTGTAATGAAGAACATGATGATTTTGTCTTGAGGAGGAGTTGTTCTTGATGTTTTAGAAGGTTTGGTGGTTATAATTATGTCTAGGAACGATTATGTTAAGATTGCTATATGATTAACATAGTCTTGATATGATTGTTGTTGTTATTTGTGTTTTTGGAGGGATTATAACCATTTTAGTAAGGAATTATGATGAATTATGTAATGATTATCATAATTTTACAATGATTGATTTAATCTTGTGGTTTAATCCGAATTCTTGATGAATTGGTGATGGATTATTGTTTAGACATCATATTTGTTGTGTTGGTGATGTTCTAGAGGTGATAGTGATAATATTGATGATATTATCATTGTAGGAGGATCAATTTGATGTTGTTATTAAGTGATTCTTGTTGAATTGTTTTCACAAGTGTTAAGAACGTTTGATCATATCGATCATTGAGGTGTTGGAGGATGTTAGAATTCATAGTTGAAAACTATGGTATTTGTTTGTGTAATTTAATCGATTCGTGATCGAATCGGTTTGTCCTTGGTGTTGTTTTCTATTGATTTTGTGTTATTGAATGAATCGTATTTCATTCAAGGTTGTTCGAGTGCTTGTGATCATTGGAAGATGCCGTTCGTCGTTTCGTGGAAGGACGTTGATCGTGGAAGGACTTTCTCGCCTTCGGTTTGAGGCAAGTTTTATACTTGTACTAGTCAATGAGATTAATGTTATCATGTATGTGTATGAATGTGTGTATCATTTCGAGACTTGGCCTCTTGATATCAGGGGATTGTTTGATACGACACCCTTCGGCAAATTATGCCAAATATTGTTGTTCGTAAATGGTCGGTTCAAGGCATTGCAATACTTGTTGGTAATATTGTTGTCGATAGCCGGTTCGCAGTATCGATGTATCGATTGTTATTGTTGATATTGATGTCGATTTAAGACATAGTTGTGATCATTGTTATTGATATTTATGCTTCGTTATTGATGTTGTATTGGCCGATTGAAGGCATTGACGTATTCGATTATCATTTTCGTTATCGGTAACCGATTAAAGGTGCTGAGACATCCGTGGTATTGTTGTTATCGATTGACCGTTCTAAGGTAATTGATGTATTTACTTGGGACTGTCGAATACATTTCCCATCCGTTGTATCGTTGTTATCGATTGGCCGTCCTAAGGTAATCGATGTATTGAATTGGCCGTCCTAAGGTAATCGAGGTATTGGATTGGGATTATCGAGGATAGTTCCCATCTATTATGTCGTTATCGATGAGCCATTCTAAGGCAATCGAGGTATTGAATTGGGATTATCGAAGAGAGTTCCCATCCATCGTGTCGTTATCGATTGGCCATTCTAAGGCAGTCGAGGTATTTGAATTGGGATCGCCAAGGACGATGCCCACCCGTGAGTTATTGTTGTCGTGTTGGCCGACTCAAGGCACCACACTATCATTATTGTGAACTCGGTATCATTGAGGGTTGAGGATTCCAAGATTTTTGTGTTGTGATTGTTGATCGCGTTAATCGGTCCTTAGGGATTGTGATCCCAGGATCGTTGTTTTGGATATTGTTGGTCGTGTCGATCTTTCATTATCTGTGTGTCATCGTTCACTTTGGTGAGTCTTTTGACCCGTATTGGATGTGTTATCCTTTCAGTTTCGTTGTCATGTTGCATCGTGACATATCTGGAATCATATCTGCGTGTCGATTGGTTATGTGTAGGATTTTTAGCCAGGCACATGATGGCCATGCGTGGATGTTTCCGCATTGGACCGTGCACACGAGACGTAGTTCGTGAGGCTAATTAGGTACATTGTCCCACGTATATTCTGGATTCCGTATACGGGGTGGACATGTGCACGGACACATTCCCGGATCGGGTGTACTGTGATGTCCCTCTTGAGCCTTATGGATTTGGTCATTCATAGTCCATGTTGTATTGGATATGTCCGACGATTTGCGACTGGTTGTTCATACGCCGAGGGGTATGTTCGACAGTTGGGTTTGTTTCTTTGGGATCCATATTGTGATGATATATAGCTTCAGGCTGTTCGGCTTTCAGGCCATCGTGATATTGTGGCAGCTTCTGCTGAGGACTTTCAGGCCATTGCGATATTTTGGTATTTCCGTTGGAGCCTTCGGGCACTGTGATTTGTATCTAGTAAGCATTGGTTTGGTTTACCTTTGGGTAATTTCATTGTTGTGTTCTATATTGATGATTCGCCATTGGGCACTTGTGTTCTAACCTGTTGAGCAGGTATTGATCGTATGCTGTGGGCATAGTATTTCATGAATGCTCGGTTCTTACCTTGGTTTGTGAACATCTCGTATTGCCATTGTTGTACCATTTATTCTGTCTTTGGATGCATATCATGTTGTGCATGTATTTGATATTCATTATCTGGATGACTGACCCCGTGGGAGCGGAACATGTTTTCATCTTTTAGGTGTTTGCGAGGAGAGAGTTGAGACACAGTGGCATGACATTGGCGACGAGGCATTCGAGCGATACTAGTCTGATATGTTTTGGTGTTCTTGTCGGTCGGACAGTTTGGAGTACTCCCGTTTCGTCAGTTGTGGTCATTGTTGTATTATACGAGCGAGGCTCATGGATGGTGTTGTATTTTTATTTTGGACATGTAGGACCACTTTTGTCGTTGAAATTCCATATCGGAATAGTATGTCAGATGTCATAGTAGGGACTGAGTTTCCCCTTTTGGTCAGTTTGTTGTATTTTAGTCGTGTTCGCCTGGTGGATCTCCTGGTGTGGGGTCCACGGCACTGTAATGACCCGATGGGATTTGGAGGTGTTACACAGCGCCCCTAGCGGGGTCTAAGGGGCAGTGCCTCAAAAGGTCTTCGGAAATTTGGATAGGTAACTTAGTGAAAATTCTGAATTTTAGAGTGAGACTATGGTAAAATTGACTAATTTCGTCAATTTTAGAAACCATTAGTTATGCCCTAATTCCGGATTAGTAATTAAATCCTAATGACGGCGCCAAATTTTACTTATCACTTTGGAGCCAAATTTTTAGTCAAAATTTTTAAAATTGTTACTTATCACTTTGGAGCCAAATTTTTAGTCCAAATTTTTCAAAATTTTTATAATTGTTACTTATCACTTTGGAGCCAAATTTTTAGTCAAAAATTTTAAAATCACCTACTTCTGGCGTTTTATCACAAACCCTATTTCATCGACTTCACCAAAAAAAACCTATTTCATCTCCAATAATTAGGGCTGCACCCAAAATAGATTATCACAAACCCTATTTCATCGACTTCACCAAAAAAAACCTATTTCATCTCCAATAATTTAGGCTGCACCCAAAACAGAACAACAAAATCTCTTTTTACACCATTAATTACCAATTTTACTTATTTTCTTTTACCCATCGCTGCTGAAGAATCATGGAAATTCAAGCCATTGATGATCAGGATCATTTCGTTAATTATGATAATGATGATGAAAATCAAGATTTAGGATATCAATTAGAGGAGTATTTTGATGAGGCGCAGGAGGATGATGAAAACAACCATTTAAATGGGAATGTAGTTAAGAGGGCATAACCAAGTTATATAAGTTTCGCAGGGAATATGGAAAACCCGATGGAATAAAGCTTAGTGTAACCTTCGATGCGTTGAATAGAATATCAGGAAAACACAGAGCATTGTTTTCGAGTTTTTTAGGAGATATGGTTCATGAGCATATAGGTTTGAATATTCTATCCTGGAAGAAGGTGGATTCAGAAGCAAGAGATAAACTATGGGATGAAATCACGGTACACATATACTATTTTTTAACCCAGTACTACATAAGTTTATCTCTGCATTTACATTATGTGCAACTAATTAACAACATTGTGTTAATCTTTGCAGCAATATTTTGATGTTCACTTGACAGTCAGAAAGCTTTTAATGAGTCGTCTTGGTCAACTTCTAAGGAATTTCAGAAGGAAATTGAGACAAACATACATATTGCCCAACCAAAATACACTTTCTAGACTAAATGAAGTCCCGGTGAAGTATAGTGCAATTTTAAAAGCCAAACAATGGGTCAATTTTGTCAAGTACACGGCCACAGAGGATTACAAGGTTTTAATTAGTCATTTTTATTTAAGTCCATATATCTTTCATAATTTTGTGTCCATATATATTAGTTCTATACTAGCAGCATTACTATATCTAAACGCCTTATGATTTTGTGTTGCAAGGTGAAATCAGCTGCAGCTAAAATGGCGCGTTCCAAGTCTGTTTATCAGCATATAATGGGATGAGGTGGATACGCACATGTGAAATAGAAAATGGTAAGGTTACACATTTGCACATTTGCATTTAATAGCATCACACTTTCGTTTATATTGGTTTAACTTACATGTGTATGTATTTGACGTTTATAAGATCGAAAAAAAAAAAATTGAACCAGATGAAGAACCCCCGAGTGGTACACTGTGGTTGAAAGGAAGGGTAAACAAAGACGGAGAATATCCAGATGATGAGATTAGATCAGTGGGAAATAAACTTGTAAGTTCGACTGCAAATTTCATTATTATGTTTATTTTCGTATAATAACCTATTTGCCATATTGTGTGTGTAGAAAGAAACTGAGGACAAGATCAAAGAAGGAACCTTGAAGGTTGATCATGGAACTGATGCCATGACAATTGTATTAGGTAAGGAAAAGGGAGGTTATGCAAGAGGAATGGGAAGTGGAGTTACATACAAGAGGTATTTTGATCTTCCTCGGAGCAAACAAGCATCTGATGAAAGAATTTTGTTACTTCAAAGTCAACTTGATAATGACAGACGCGAACGTCAAGAAAAAGAGCTATTAATCCAGAATTTGTCCAACAAGATGTCACAAACAAAGGGAATGGTTACTAAACTGAAGAATCAGTTGGCTGCACAAGGGGGGAGTTGCAGTCGATGTCAACTCAATTGACACCACCAAATATAAGACATTTTTTATGTTGTTAACTAGCAACATTAAATCAACCAAGCAGCATTAACCTCAAACATGCAATTTTTTATAATTTTCTTGTTTATGTTTAAATAATTATTTAGAATTTTAATGATATTCTAATGCAAATAATAAGTTAAAATTTAAAACTGTAGGTCAATAGGTACAAATAATATTGGAGTGTGCGGTTATGCTCGATATATTTACATGTACTTGGATTTCTACTTTATTGCTTAATCTAAGTACTTATTCTTTTGATTTCTCACTATCCCTTAGCAGCTTGACTGCCGGTACAGAAACCAATATTAATATTAGATATCTCGCTCAAATGAGATGGGCACTGTTGAACATTATCTTTCTCCAATGAAGCAATAGCCAACCAGTTGACACTAAGAAACAGGTTCACCTACTGAACGAATAAATCTGGTACTAATTACCCCCGTATCTATCTACTAATTACCCCCGTATCTGTGAAATCAGTGTAAGAATCTTTGTAAATAGTTCAACTACTAATTATTCCGCAAGCTACAATCTGGACTGATGTTATGCACTACCCACTCCACTACAATATATTTCATCAGGTTGTTATTGTAATACCCGGTTGTAATTCAGTCATTATCATTCAGTAATTATCATTCAGTAGTTGTCACTCAGTAATTTTCACTCATTAATAATCATTCATCATTCATGATTCATTCACTTGTATTATTCGTTGGCATATTTTAGCCGTATATCAGTTACCGATCGTCATTCATCTCCGTTTGAGAATCGAGACGAGAGTATTATCATAATCATCGTGATTGATAGTATTGCATTGGAAATATCACCTATTTCATGTTAGTGGACTTAATTACATTCATATAAGTATTGTGTGTCGAATCATTCACCGTTTGTAATGAGAAGAAGGAGTTGTCGGATTTTTGTCACTTCCAGCAGTGAGTTACGGCCGTAACTAATCATGCATTACGGCCGTAACATGCATTCATTGGCTTAAGGATGTTTTGGCAGAAGGGGAGATACGTCCGTAAGGATAGACAGGCTACGGCCGTAACATGCGTTCGTGGTTTTCAGGACATGTCGGACGAAGAGGGCTTACGGCCGTAAGGGTTGTGGCATATGGCCGTAAGTTGAGACAGGTACGGTCGTAAGGCTTGGCCGGTTATGGTCATTTATCTGAGCAGTGCCGGTGCTTTGGGACGAAGGTTTCATACGCCCGTAAGTCTTGCCGAGTACGGCCGTATCAGTCTAGATACGCCTGTAAGGCATGTGCGGGTACGGCCGTATGTCTGTCGGTAGATTTTTCGATGAGGCCGAGTTACGCCCGTACGAGATGGATGGTTACGGCGGTAAGGCCGTTGACTTGGGGATGTTACGGCCGTAAGTAGGCCGAGTAATGGCGGTAATCAGGGCAGTATTTAAGGACTTGGACGAGACTTTGAGCTCATTTTTCTCACTTCTTCACCTTGTTTCCGAGAGAGAGTTTGAGGGAGAGATTTTTTTCATCATCAACACTTGTGTGTTCGAATTTCATCATCTTCAATTGTTTGTGAAGCTTGGATAGTTTATTTAACAAGAATTCACCGGATCGAAGAGATTGGATCTTCAAAGGTAATATTCTTCAACACCCTAGATTTCGATTCTACGATGGAATATGATGTTTTAGGATGTTATAATCATGTTATATGAAGAGATATACATATGATTGTGAGTTGGTATGAATATTTATCGGATTATTGAAGGATTATTCAAGAACACTTTGAATATTGAGTTGGATTTGGGGGTTTTCGATTAGTTGTTGTTGAAATCACGAATTGGATATTCATATTGGATTATTGATTGTATTGAAGATGTTTTGTTGGATTGTATCACTCTTTGGAGGTTTCGAATTGGTATAATTAAGGATTGGTTGTAAACAATCGAAGATTAGTTACAACGTGTTTGATATAATGCCCCAATGAACTTGGTTTAGTCATATCGACGTTTTGAGTTAGTTATAATCATGTTTGATTTGTATATTAAACGGATTGTTGGTAATTGTGTTATTCAAGGTTGTTCGAATAACCGACACCTCATTTAGGACATTTGTTCATGGAAGGACATTCTTCACCGGTTTTGAGTAAGTAAATTCTTACTCGGTTAAAGGGATATTCATTCCTTACGTTGTTGTTCATTTATACATGTAATTCACTCATAATATATCATTCATGTCGAGACTCGTAATCATCAACTAATCATGTAACTCACAAGGAACGATGTTTCCAAATCATTTTCATTGAAGCTATCATTCGTTGTATCATTATGTCATCTCGGTGAGTCATTCTTTATCCTTGTCGGATTTTATTCATTATCTCTCATATTGGTCGCTGTTGTTCTTGTGACCCTTTCCGGGATTGTGTTTCGTGGCCGGGTGGCGTATGTGTGGAATTTTTAGTCGGGCACACTATGGTCATGTGTATATGCGGGACTCCGGGCACATTTGGACTGTGCACATGGTAAAGTACCTCCGTGAGACTAATTAGGCCAAGTTGCGGGTGTATATGCGGGGCTCCGGACACTCGGCTACTTGTGCACTCACACATTCCATTCGGTCATACTGTGATACTCAGCATTCAACCCTATTACTTAATTCATTCATGTGATTGTTGTATATTGTTCAACTCTTGAGGATTGTTGTTCTGTGTAACTGACCCCGTTGGGGGACATTGTTTTCACGTCATGGCAAGGCAAAGGCACGGGAAGAGAACGTTGATGGCGAGGAGTCCCAGTGATACTAGTAGGGGCCCCCCAGTCTTTTCCAGTCATTTCATGTTTTCTTCATTTTAAATTCCGCTGCAGATTTCTGTTTGGATATTTATTTTCATTCAGATTTGTCAATTTTATCTTCATATAAAATATACATGTATTTGGTATTATCTTGGGTGTGTTGTACTTGAAACTCCTCATCGGAGTAATTGATGATATAATGTGGTTCGGTACTACAATTATATTATTCAAGTCAATAATATTCATTCGCCTGGTGGGTCCCAGTCGGGGGTCCGCGGCACTGTAATAGTCGCCTAGTTTGGGGTGTTACAGAGTTGGTATCGGAGCGTAGTTTTGAATACTACCTTCCGAGTCATGTCTTATTGAAATCATCATCATCAGACTAGTATCATTGGACTTTCACGTCCCGTGTGACCTGTGCAAGAGCCGAGCCCCTCAGACCAAAGAACAGTAAGATTTTTGACGCCACGGTATAATTTCTGGCAATAAGAATCACTCATTCATCATTCATCAGTCAACAATCCTCAATCATCATTTTCATTTTGATCATATCGATCATGTTAAATCATTAATCACTCAGTTCATTTCATTACTCAGTTGTTGATCTTAATGATCATATAATTAATCTTGTTAACTTGTTCAAGATAATCATTTCAAGAATTTCATCAGATAATCACGTCACCTCAGATAATCATTCATGTAATCACTGTGTTAGAGCACGTATACTCATTGTCATCATTTCATAATGTAATCATAATGTGGGATTCATGCGAGATCTATAATTATCATGTGACTTTCCTACTTCAGTATGGAGAGAGCAGGCAGAGGACGCGGGGGAAGAGGCTGCGGTGCGGGCCGAATTCTGAGAGCTCGTGTGAATACACGTGCGAACGCAAGGATTAATGCTAATTCATCGAGCAGCGACGCTGCCACTCATTCACCCGGAATTGATCATTCACTGTCAGGGAGTCGAACCCGGGACACAGCTCAATCAGAAGGTGTTCGGGTTGATCCACTCGCTTTTATGCAGGGCATGATGGCCCAGATGACTCAGATGGCACGCCTCATGGAGACGATGCAGAACTCAACCGCTCAGAATCAGCAGGCTCCTCCGCCGCCACCTCAGGGGCAGGAGAAGGGTGTGAGCAGTATCATTGGCGACATCTCTCGCCAAAGACCACCTACTTTTGAAGGCTCATGTGAGCCGGCGGATATTGTTCACTGGCTCGAGCATTTCGAGAAGCTGTTTGCTATGGTGGAGTGTCCCGAAGGGCACAAAGTTTCAGTTGCGGTTTACTACCTTGGTAAGAGCGCTCATTAATGGTGGTTATCGTTGAAGCCCACTGACGGATCTTGTACTTGGGATCAATTCGAGACTCTCATGATGGATAGGTATTATCCGGCCCCACTCAGAGAGGCTAAGTTATCAGAATTACTCACTCCCGACCCCTCAGCGGAAGATGATGTTCTCGCCATCGCCGAGAAATTTCTGGAACTTCTTCCTTTCGCCTCATCTATTATTCACTCCGAGGCGGATAAGATTAAGTATTTCAGCAAAAGGCTGAAACTGTAATATCCGCAATTTCGATTTTTCGGTAATTTTCTTTTTTCGACGGAAGTCCGTTTTGACGACTCGCTCATGACCTTTTCGTCATTCCGAGAATATTTAATTCTGCACTTTTTGTCATCCGAGTTCGTTTCGGTATCGTTTTGTTGAGTTCCGTGTTCTTAAACGGCTTTTCACTTTTCGAGTTCGATTCTTGCGAATCTCGTCCGAAACTGTTGTTTCGAGTTTCTCGTAAGTTCATTTAATGTTATTATTCATGTTGTGAGCTTTGGCTTGGTGTTTCGATCGTGTATCGTGTATTTCGGACGTTTTGGGCCATTTTCGTAATTTCCCAAAGTTTGGGGTAATTACTTTCCGTTGTCGAATTTCGAGCCTTCGGGTGGTCGGAATCGTGTATTCTCTTAAGGCTTGGATTCGTCTTTGCGAGTACGTCGTAACCATATCTTCGATTCGTATTCGAGTTCGGGTTTCGGGTCGTCGGGCCGTCGGAGTAGCCACGGCGAGGCCGGGCCGGCGAACTGGCGAGTACGGCCGTAAGGTGCGATTACGGCCGTACGTGCTCGGCGAGCATGGCACGGCGAATGCGATTCTGGCCGTAGAGGCGAGTTCTGGCCGTCACGGGTGCGAGCGACTTCTGGCGAATGCGATTCTGGCCGTAAGGACTGCCGATTCTGGCCGTAAGTCTTAGTTACGGCCGTAAGGCCTGTCGATTCTGACCGTAAGCGGTCATTGGCCCAGGCGAGTTTGTGAATGCGATTCTACGGCCGTAAGGCCACTGCCGATTCTGGCCGTAACACATCGGCCATATATATAGCGTGGCCCGGACTTCATTTTTATCACATTTCTTCACCGGAGTGCGGTGGCGACGGGAAAATCGGAAATGGAGTTTTGGTCGATTCCACTCGATTTCTAAGCGTTTTTGAGGATCCTTATCGATTATATCATCATCAAATCATTGTTCTTCGTCGGATCGAGGTAATTTCTTGAAATCTCCTAGGATTGGATTTTTGAGATTTGTTCTTGATTTTCGATTCTAATCCGATTTTGATGAATCGGTTGATGTTAGTAAACATTATTAATCGTGTTCTATGGATTGTATATCCATATTTTCGATTCATTCAACCCGATTGATGATTTTTAGGCTCTTGAGGAACTTTGAACATTTAGTGTTCGATCAAATGCCTCAAAGAGTTTCTTTCGGTCGTTATGTTGATTTCGATTGATATTGTGTTATTGAGCGAATTGTATTTCATTCAAGGTGGTTCGAGTACTTGTGTTTATCGGAGGACGCCGTTCGTTGTTCGTGGAAGGATTTCATCGCCTTCGTTTGAGTCAAGTTTTTTAATTTTACTAGTCTATGAGCTAATGTCATCATGTATGTGTATAGATGTGTTGTATCATTCCGAGACTTAGTCTCTTCATGAATTCATTGATATCAAGAGATCGTTCGATACGATACCTTCCGGCAATTTTGCCAAATGTCATTGTTGTTCGTTAACGGCCGATTCAAGGCATTGTAATACTCATTATTAATGTCATTGTCGATAGCCGGTTCGCGGTATCGATGTATCGATTGTTGTTCATATAGATGTCAATCTAAAACATCTTTGAAATCATTGTTATTCCTGTTGGGGTTGTCATTAAAACTGTATTGGCCGATTAAAGGCATTAGCGTATTCATTTCTCATCTTCGACGTCGGTAACCGATTAAAGGTGTCGAGGTATCCTTCATATCATTGTTATCGATTGGCTGTTCTCAGGCAAATCGAAATGTTCAATCATTCACTATATCATTATTATCGATTGACCTTTCTAAGGCAATCGAGATATTCAATCATTCATCATATTACTCTTATCGATTTGCCGTCCTAAGGTAATCGAAACACTCAATCATTCATGGAATCATCCGCTGCATCATTGTTATCGTGTTGGCCGACTCAAGGTAGCACACTATCAATCTCACGAATTCGGTAATCTACGAATCGTTGTCATTTGTGATTAATTATATTTTTGGAGGCTAGTCTCGGCTAGTGCTTATTATGGGTAAGTTTGGGGCTTGAACCTTCGCGGTTGGCTTCCCAACACCTACAACTTAGTAGGTCACGGTCGTGTTTATGATCTTATGGGTAAGCTTGGGGCTTGAACCTTCGCGGTTGGCTTCCCCACACCTACAACTTAGTAGGTCACGGTCGTGTTTATGATCTTATGGGTAAGCTTGGGGCTTGAACCTTCGCGGTTGGCTTCCCAACACCTACAACTTAGTAGGTCACGGTCGTGTTTATGATCTTATGGGTAAGCTTGGGGCTTGAACCTTCGCGGTTGGCTTCCCAACACCTACAACTTAGTAGGTCACGGTCGCGTTTATGACCTTATGGGTAAGTTTGGGGCTTGAACCTTCGCGGTTGGCTTCCCAACACCTACAACTCAGTAGGTCACGGTCGTGGTTATGACCTTATTAGCCCTCATTAACTATAGCTTCGGGTGTTTTGACTTGGTGTTTGTGATATTTGTTAATTTCCATTTGAATGACTTTCGGGCCTTTTGTAATGTCTTGGTATTTTCATTGGAGCCTTTGGGCATTATGATTCATATTAAATTCGATTGGTTTGGTTCATGTCGTTTAATTCATTGTGGTATTACGTGATTATGATTCGCCGTTGGGCACTTATGTTCTAACTCGGCGAGGTATTAATAGTATGCCGTGGGCATAGTGTTTCACATTGCTCGGTTCTTACATTGGTTTGTGAGCATCTCGTATTATTATCATTGTATGCCGTTTCATTACGCCTTTGGATGCATATCATGTTATACATGTATTTGATATTCATTATCTGGATGGTGACCCGTGGGCGGAACATGTTTTCATGTTTTAGGTGCTTGCGAGGAGAGAGTTGAGACACGGGGGCATGATGATGGCGGCGAGGCATTCGGCGATACTAGTTCGAGTTGTTCATTGTTGGTCGATCGGTTGGAGTGTACTCCGGTCTTGTCGATTGTTGTCGTGTTGTATTACCGACGGATGTTCGTGGATCTTTGTTGTATTTCATTTTGGCCATGTAGGCCACTTTTGTCGTTGAAATTCCCTATCGGAATATTGTGTTGGATATCATGGTAGGGACTATGATTTTCCCTTGTTGTTTAATTTAACGTATTTTAGTCATGTTCGCTGGTGGATCTCTGGCGTGGGGTCCATGACCTTTGTAATAACCCAATAGGATTTGGGGTGTTACGAAATGGTATCAGAGCTTTGGGTTGTGGAATACCCCGAGATGTGAGTTATGTGGTCCTACCGACGCGGTAGTAGTGGGATTGTCAGGTTATGACAATCTAGTCAGTCAGGTTTTGTGAGTCGTAATATTAGTGCAACTGCACGAGTCATTCATTCATCGAGTCGTCGTCAGTGAAGACTAGTATCGCGAGTCCTCGAAGCTTCGTATGACCTGTGTAAGGACTCGATTCTCTTTATGTTCATACATTCATCATGTCATTAATTATTCATGCTTTGTTGAAACATATATGTGATATTAGCTTTATGATTGATTCATGACTAATTGTTTTGGAGCACGTGTGACTTGTGTAAGCATTAAGGATCAACTCATTCATCAGTTAATAATCCTCAATCATCATTCTGATCTTGTCGATCATGTTAATTCATTCATCACTCGATCGATATCATTACTCGATCAATTCATCACTCGGATAATTTATTCATCACTCGATCGATATCATTACTCGGTCGATTCATCACTCGGATAATTTATTCATCACTCGATCGATATCATTACTCGGTCAATTCATCACTCGGATAATTTATTCATCACTCGATCAATATCATTACTCGTCAATATCATTCATCACTCGGTTAATTCATTCATCACTTAGTGAATCTCATTGTTCATATTAATTCATTAATCACTCATCGATCTCATTGTTCCGTCAATTCATTCATTACTCACCAATCTCATTGCTCGGTTAATTCATTCATCACTTAGTGAATCTCATTGTTCATTAATTCATTCATCACTCGATCAATCTCATTGTTCAGTCAATTCATTCATCACTCGATCAATATCATTACTCGATTAATTCATTCATCACTTAGATAATTCATTCATCACTCGATCGATTTCGTTACTCGATTAATTCATTCATCACTCGATTAATCTCATCGTTCGATTAATTCATTCATCACTCGATCAATCTCATCGTTCGATTAATTCATTCATCACTCGTCAATCTCATCGTTCGATAATTCATTCATCACTCGATTAATCTCATCGTTCGATTAATTCATTCATCACTCGATCAATCTCATCGTTCGATTAATTCATTCATCACTCGATCAATCTCATTGTTCGATTAATTCATTCGTCACTCGATCAATCTCATTGCTCAATTAATTCATTCATCACTCGATCTATCTAATTGTTCGATTAATTCATTAATCATCCGATCCATCTCACGGTTCAATTGTTGATCTTGTCGATCGAATTTTCAACCTTGTTAACTTGTTCAAGGTAATCATTTGAAATTTCATCGAGATAATCATGTTACCTCATTTGATCTTTCATGCGATCTTATCATATTCGGCGTCATGTCGACGATCATTTCATTGCATTATTAATGCATTCATTGTGTTAGAGCGTGTATGCTCATTCTTATCATTCCGTCTCATAATCATAATGCGATCTTCATACGAGATCGTAATTATCACGTGACTTTCTGCCTCGGTATGGAAAGAGGCATTAGAGGACATCGGACTCCGACGTCCAAGAGATTGTTTTCTAGTCGTCTTCGTCTTTGGGAGAGCATCTTCATCTCGAGACGATGAGTTATTTATTGTTGCTTTAACTATGATCTGATAGGACATTCATCACCGGTTTTGAGCAAGTTAATTCTTGTTCGGTAATAGGATAATCACTCATTTCATTTGTCGTTCATTCATTCATATAAGTCATTCATCATATATCAATCACGTTGAGACTTATAATTATCAAACTAATCATTCAATTCACGGGAACTATGGTTCCAATCATTTTATTTGTTGTCACTCATTACGTTATCATTTCACCTGGTGAGTCATTCTTGATCCTTGTTGGATTTCGATTCATTATCATTCATTGTGATCATTCTTGTTCGTGTGTATCTCGTCGATTTTTCTGGCGGGATATTGCTTCTCCTACTTGTTTTAAGTTTGGAACGAAACTTCTTTTAAGGGTAGTATGTAATATCCGCAATTTCGATTTTCGGTAATTTTCTTTTTCGACGGAAGTCCGTTTGTGACTCTCTCATGACCTTTTCGTCATTCCGAGAATATTTAATTCTGCACTTTTTGTCATCGAGTTCGTTTCGGTATCGTTTTGTTGAGTTCCGTGTTCTTAAGCGGCTTTTCACTTTCGAGTTCGATTCTTGCGAATCTCGTCAGCTGTTGTTTGAGTTTCTCGTAAGTTCATTTAATGTTATTATTCATGTTGTGAGCTTTGGCTTGGTGTTTCGATCGTGTATCGTGTATTTCGGACGTTTTGGGCAATTTTCGTAATTTCCAAAATTTTGGTGTAATTAATTACATTTTCGAATTTCGAGACTTCTGGTGGTCGGAATCATGTATTCTCTTAAGGCTTGGATTCGTCTTTGCGAGTACGTCGTAACCATATCTTCGATTCGTATTCGAGTTCGGGTTTGGGGTCGTCGGGCCGTCGGAGTGGCCACGGCGGGCCGGCCGAACTGGCCGAGTTACGGCCGTAAGGTGCGATTCTGGCCGTCGTGCTCGCGAGCATGGCACAGCGAATGCGATTCTGGCCGTAAGGGCCGAGATTCTGGCCGTCTGGGTGCGAGCGGCTTCTGTGAATGCGATTCTGGCCGTAGGACTGCCGATTCTGGCCGTAAGTGCTTAGAGTTCTGGCCGTAAGGCCTGTCGATTCTGGGCCGTAAGCGGTCGGTGGCCCAGGCGAGTTTGTGAATGCGATTCACGGCGTAAGGCCTGCCGATTACGGCCGTAACTGTCGGCCATATATATAGGCGATGTGCCCAGACTTCATTTTTATCACATTTCTTCACCGGGTGCGGTGGCGGCCGGGAAAATCGGGAAATGGAGTTTTGGTCGATTCCACTCGATTTCTAAGCGTTTTTGAGGATCCTTATCGATTATATCATCATCAAATCATTGTTCTTCGTCGGATCGAGGTAATTTCTTGAAATCTCCTAGGATTGGATTTTTGAGATTTGTTCTTGATTTTCGATTCTAATCCGATTTTGATGAATCGGTTGATGTTAGTAAACATTATTAATCGTGTTCTATGGATTGTATATCCATATTTTCGATTCATTCAACCCGATTGATGATTTTAGGCTCTTGAGGAACTTTGAACATTTAGTGTTCGATCAAATGCCTCAAAGAGTTTCTTTCGATCGTTATGTTGATTTCGATTGATATTGTGTTATTGAGCGAATTGTATTTCATTCAAGGTGGTTCGAGTACTTGTGTTTATCGGAGGACGCCGTTCGTTGTTCGTGGAAGGAATTCATCGCCTTCGGTTGAGGCAAGTTTTATACTTGTACTAGTCGATGAGCTAATGTCATCATTTTTGTGTTTAGATTTGTTTTATCATTCAGAGACTTAGTCTCTTCATGAATTCATTGATATCAAGAGATCGTTCGATACGATACCTTAGGCAATTTTGCCAAATGTCATTGTTGTTAACGGCCGATTCAAGGCATTGTAATACTCATTATTAATGTCATTGTCGATAGCCGGTTCGCGGTATCGATGTATCGATTGTTGTTCATATAGATGTCAATCTAAAACATCGTTGAAATCATTGTTATTCCTGTTGGGGTTGTCATTAAAACTGTATTGGCCGATTAAAGGCATTAGCGTATTCATTTCTCATCTTCGACGTCGGTAACCGATTAAAGGTGCCGAGGTATCCTTCATATCATTGTTATCGATTGGCCGTTCTCAGGCAAATCGAAATGTTCAATCATTCACTATATCATTATTATCGATTGACCTTTCTAAGGCAATCGAGATATTCAATCATTCATCATATTACTCTTATCGATTTGCCGTCCTAAGGTAATCGAAACACTCAATCATTCATGGAATCATCCGCGGCATCATTGTTATCGTGTTGGCCGACTCAAGGTAGCACACTATCAAACTCACGAATTCGGTAATCTAAGAATCGTAGTCATTTGTGATTAATTAATATTTTGGAGGCTAGTCTCGGCTAGTGCTTATTATGGGTAAGTTTGGGGCTTGAACCTTCGCGGTTGGCTTCCCAACACCTACAACTTAGTAGGTCACGGTCGTGTTTATGATCTTATGGGTAAGCTTGGGGCTTGAACCTTCGCGGTTGGCTTCCCAACACCTACAACTTAGTAGGTCACGGTCGTGTTTATGATCTTATGGGTAAGCTTGGGGCTTGAACCTTCGCGGTTGGCTTCCCAACACCTACAACTTAGTAGGTCACGGTCGTGTTTATGATCTTATGGGTAAGCTTGGGGCTTGAACCTTCGCGGTTGGCTTCCCAACACCTACAACTTAGTAGGTCACGGTCGCGTTTATGACCTTATGGGTAAGTTTGGAGCTTGAACCTTCGCGGTTGGCTTCCCAACACCTACAACTCAGTAGGTCACGGTCGTGGTTATGACCTTATTAGCCCTCATTAACTATAGCTTGAAGTCATTTTGACTTTAGGTGTTTGTGATATTTGTTAATTTCCGCTGAATGACTTTCAGGCCTTTTGTAATGTCTTGGTATTTTCATTGGAGCCTTTGGGCATTATGATTCATATTAAATTCAGTTCTGGTTTGGTTCATGTCGTTTAATTCATTGTGGTATTCTGTGATTATGATTCGCCGTTGGGCACTTATGTTCTAACACATCGGCGGTATTAATAGTATGCCGTGGGCATAGTGTTTCCACGCTCGGTTCTTACATTGGTTTGTGAGCATCTCGTATTATTATCATTGTACCGTTTCATTACGCCTTTGGATGCATATCATGTTATACATGTATTTGATATTCATTATCTGGATGGCCCGACCAGTGGCGGAACATGTTTTCATGTTTTAGGTGCTTGCGAGGAGAGAGTTGAGACACGGGGCATGATGATGGCGGCGAGGCATTCGGCGATACTAGTCCGAGTTGTTCATTGTTGGTCGATCGGTTGGAGTGTACTCCGGTCTTGTCGATTGTTGTCGTGTTGTATTACCGACAGATGTTCGTGGATCTTTGTTGTATTTCATTTTGGCCATGTAGGCCACTTTTGTCGTTGAAATTCCCTATCGGAATATTGTGTTGGATATCATGGTAGGGACTATGATTTTCCCTTGTTGTTTAATTTAACGTATTTTAGTCATGTTCGCCTGGTGGATCTCCTGGCGTGGGGTCCACGGCACTGTAATAACCCAATAGGATTTGGGGGTGTTACAGAAACCTCGTATGCGGATGCAGTTACTTAATCAAAATTGCACCACTCTGGCCGAATTCATCGAAAAACTCTTACTTATGAGCTTTCTGCTAAGGAGATTGCTAAGCAGCAACCTTCATCTGTTAGCAAGAAGTCTAAGAAGAGTAATCAGTCTGAAGGAAATCAGGCCACTTTAAAAAAGCCATGCACGGGCTCTACTTTTTCAGAATGACTTCCTACGGCGCCTAAGCCTGCGGAATCTCAGTCCCGAGCGGCCAGCTAGGCCATCACCTATTATAATTGTGGTGAATAGGGCCATTACGCACGAAATGTCTGAGACAGATGGTCACGTGTAATAACTGTGGGATTGCTGGGCATAAGGCCAGTTTCTGCTGAGGAGACTCCAGACCTACGCCAGCGACATCTCAGGCGCCGAAGCAATCATCTATTCAGAATGAGACTACTCAGTCAGCGTCATTTAGAATGACAGGAGCAAACAAAGGCGGAGCCAAAAGCTATCAGACGGGAGCGTTCGGTTCGGGGGCCGGCAAGCCCCGAATTTATGAGATGAAGAAGATCGACGATCCGGAGGCCCGGATGATATCAGGTACATTCGAAATTCTATCTCAACCTATGTGTACCCTTTTTGATACTGGTGCATCGCATTCATTCATTTTCGAGTCATGTTTGAGTAGACTACGTCTGGGTAGTGCTACTAGTTGTGAGCCTTATGTCATTGGTCTACCTGACGGTAGAAGAATTATCGGAAATCGTGAGATTCAGAATTGTCCGATTCAGCTTCATGGCCGTGTATGTCTATCAAACCTGATCGTGTTAGATTTACTGATAGACGACATTATCTTAGGTATTGATTAGATGGATCGTCACAATGCCATCATTAGTGTCCGTAAGCGTATGGTCACTATCATTTGAGATGATGGAGTCGAATGTGTTTTTCAGGGAGGTAATCCCAGCTGTTCTGGTAGAGTTATTAACATGATGAAAGCAGTGCAATTACTCAGTCAGGGGTGTGTTGGTTATTGGTGCTATATGACCAAGACCGAGAAATCACCAATAATGTTGGTGGATATTCCGGTAGTGAGAGAATATGCCGACGTATTTCCAGATGAGTTACCTGGTTTACCCCCATAGAGAGATGTGGAATTCACGATTGAGTTAGAGCTCGGTACGTCTCCAATATCGAAGGCACCGTATCGGATGGCCCCAACCGAAATGCAGGAGTTGAAGAATCAACTCGAGGAATTATTCGAGAAAGGTTATATTCGACCGAGTGTGTCCCCATGGGAAGCACCAGTGTTATTTGTCAAGAAGAAGGACGGTTCATTTCGTTAAGAACAAATATCGTCTACCTCGTATCGATGATCTTTTGGATCAACTTCAGGGAGCTTCAGTATTTTCCAATATCGATTTAAGATATGTATAACATCAGTTGCGAATTCGAGAGTCGGATATCGCTAGAACGGCGTTTCGAACACGCTATGGTCATTATGAGTTTGTGGTAATGCCGTTTGGGTTAACTAATGCACCTGCGGTGTTCATGGAGTTAATGAATCGAGTCTTCATCGATTATCTGGATCAATTCGTGGTTGTCTTCATTGATGACATTTTGATTTATTCTCGTGACCGAGAGGAGCACGAGGTTCACCTTCATCAGGTTCTCGAAGTGTTGAGACGAGAGAAACTCTATGAAAAGATTTCCAAATGTGAGTTCTGGATGTCCTAGGTGATGTTTCTCGGACATGTAATTTCATCATACGGTGTTCGTGTCGACCCGCAGAAGACGGAGGGTATCCGAGATTGGCTACCTCCGAAGAAGGTTAAGGAAATCCGAAGTTTTCTCGGATTAGCTGGTTATTATCGGCAATTTGTGGAAGGATTTTCTAAAATCGCTCAACCCATGACGAACCTTTTGCGGAAGGATAAGAAATACAAGTGGTCCGACGCATGTCAAAGGAGTTTTGAAGAACTCAAGAGTCGTTTGATTTCAGCACCTGTCCTTTCTTTACCGCAAGGGACGGAAGGATTCGTGGTTTATAGTGACGCGTCCGGACATGGTCTCGGATGTGTATTAATGCAGAATGGGAAGGTTATTGCCTATGCTTCACGGAAACTGAGACCTTACGAGGTTAACTATCCGACCCACGACCTAGAGCTAGCGGCCGTGGTATTCGCGTTGAAGATTTGGCGTCATTACCTTTATGGCGTCACCTGTCAGATTTTCACCGACCACAAGAGTTTGAAGTATATATTTATTCAGAAGGAGTTAAATATGCGACAGAGGCGGTGGTTGGAACTAATCAAAGATTATGATATTGAGATCCTATACCACCCGGGCAAGGCGAACGTTGTCGCCGATGCCATGAGTCATAAATCCGTTCAGGAGCAAATGCTTTCTCGTTTAACAGTTCAGAAGGAGCTTCAGCAGGAATTTCTGAGACTCGAGATTGAGGTCAGGTTACAGCGAGTACAAGGGCAACTTTGTATGTTAGAGATTTCATCGCCACTTGAGGAGGCGATCAGAGTGAATCAGGGTTCAGACCCGTTTTTGTCGCGCATTCGAGATGATGTGATTCAGGGGAAAGCCCCTGGATTTATAGTCCACGAGTATGGACTTTTGCGATTTAAGAATCGGTTATGCGTACCGGCGAATGATGAGTTGAAAAACTAGATTTTGAGAGCTCATGCTACCCCTTATTCTATTCATCTGGGGTCTAGCAAGATGTACAAACACTTGAAACAAAATTACTTGTGGAGTAATACGAAGCGAGAAGTCGCAGAATTTGTTTCAAGATGTTTGACCTGTCAACAAGTCAAGATAGAACATCAGCGACCGGCGGGTATGCTGAAAGCGCTCCCTATTCCAGAGTGGAAGTGGGAGGATATTTCAATGGACTTCATCACGAGTTTGCCGACGAGTCATCGTGGCATGAATACAATTTGGGTAATTGTGGACCGTTTAACTAAGTCAGCTCATTTCCTTGAGATTAAGGATACGTGGGGTCCCGAGAGACTTGCCCAATTATTCATCAAAGAGACCGTGAGATTGCACGGTACTCCTAAGAGTATCGTTTCTGATCGTGACGGGCGATTCGTGTCACATTTTTGGAAATTAGTTCATCGTGCCATGGGAACTCAGCTTAATTCAGCACAGCTTTTCATCCTCAATCCGACGGACAATCATAGAGGACTATTCAGACGTTGGAGGACATGTTTAGAGCATGTGTCCTCGATTGGAAACATGTTTGGGAAGCCCAACTACCGTTGATCGAGTTCACGTACAATAATAGTTGGCATGCTTCGATTAAGATGGCACCTTACGAGGCCTTGTACAGTCGTCGTTGTCGATCTCCTTTGTGCTGGGATGACTTATCAGAATCAATCGGCACCGAGCCCGATATGCTTATAGCCGCCCGGGAGAAGGTAGCTTTGATCAGGAGTCGTTTGTTGACCGCTCAGAGTCGACAGAAATCATATGCAGATAATCGTCGTGACCATTAGAGTTCGAGGCACGTGACCACGTTTTGGTCAAGGTATCCCCGAGTCGAGGTATCTTCCGTTTCGAGAAGCGGGGAACGTTGAGTCCGAGATTCATTGGGCCGTTTGAGATTTTAGATCGAGTAGGCAGTCTCGCTTATCGATTGGCTTTACCTCCAGTGTTGAGCCGAATTTATAATGTGTTTCACGTCTCTCAGTTGCGGAAGTATGTTGCCGACCCGAGTCATATACTTCAGTTCGACGAAATCGAGATCGTGGATGATCATTCGTATGAGGAGCGTCCTATACGAGTCTTAGAGTGGCGAATCAAACAGTTTAGGAACAAGACGATTCCTTTGGTTAAAATTCAGTGGTCTAGACACAGATTCGAAGAGGCTACTTGGGAAACCGAGGATGGTATGCGAGAGAACTATCCCGAGTTGTTTGACCTTTAGTTTCAGTGAAGAAACTCTTTTAAAAGTGGGTTTATGTAATATCACGTTGTAATTCAGTCATTATCATTCAGTAATTATCATTCAGTAGTTGTCACTCAGTAATTTTCACTCAGTAATAATCATTCATCATTCATGATTCATTCACTTGTATTCTTCGTTGGCATATTTTAGTCATATATCAGTTACCGATCGTCATTCATCTCCCTTTGAGAATTGGGATGAGAGTATTATCATAATCATCGTGATTGATAGTCTTGAGTTGGAAATATCACCTACTTCATGTTAGTGGACTTAATTACATTCATACAAGTATTGTATGTCGAATCATTCACCGTTTGTAATGAGAAGACGGAGTTGTCGGGTTTTTGTCACTTCCAGCAGTGAGATACGACCGTAACTAATCATGCATTACGGCCGTAGCTAATCATGCATTACGGCCGTAACATGCATTCGTTGGCTTAAGGATGTTTTGGCCGAAGGGGAGATACGGCTGTAAGGATAGATAGGCCAGCCGTAACATGCGTTTGTGGTTTTCAGGACATGTCGGACGAAGAGGGCTTACGACCGTAAGGGTTGCGGCATACGGCCGTAAGGCTTGGCCGGTTACGGCCGTACGATTCGAGCAGGTGCCCGGTCAGTTTGGATGAAGGTTTCATACGCCCGTAAGTCTTGCCGAGTACGTCCGTATCAGTCGAGATACGCCCTAAGGCATGTGCTGGTACGGCCGTATGTCTGTCGGTAGATTTTTCGACGAGGCCGAGTTACGCCCGTACGAGATGGCTGGTTACGGCCGTAAGGCCGTTGACTTGGGGATGTTATAGCCGTAAGTAGGCCGAGTTACGGCCGTAATCAGGGCAGTATTTAAGGACTTGGACGAGACTTTGAGCTCATTTTTCTCACTTCTTCACCTTGTTTCCGCGAGAGAGAGAGTTTGAGGGAGATATTTTTTTCATCATTAACACTTGTGTGTTCAAATTTCATCATCTTCAATTGTTTGTGAAGCTTGGATAGTTGATTTAACACGAATTCACCGGATCGAAGAGATTGGATCTTCAAAGGTAATATTCTTCAACACCTTAGATTTCGATTCTACGATGGAATATGATGTTTTGGGATGTTATAATCATGTTATATGAAGAGATATACATATGATTGTGAGTTGGTATGAATATTTATCGGATTATTGAAGGATTATTCAAGAACACTTTGAATATTGAGTTGGATTGGGGGTTTTTCGATTAGTTGTTGTTGAAATAATGAATTGGATATTCATATTGGATTATTGATTGTATTGAAGATGTTTTGTTAGATTGTATCACTCTTTGGATGTTTGGAATTGGTATAATTAAGGATTGGTTGTAAATAATCGAAGATTGGTTACAACATGTTTGATATAATGCCCCAATAAACTTGGTTTAGTCGTATCGACGTTTTGAGTTAGTTATAATCGTGTTTGATTTGTATATTGAACGGATTGTTGGTAATTGTGTTATTCAAGACTGTTCGAACGACCGACACCTCATTTAGGACGTTTGTTCGTGGAAGGACATTCTTCGCCGGTGTTGAGTAAGTAAATTCTTACACGGTTAAAGGGATATTCATTCCTTACGTTGTTGTTCATTCATACATGTAATTCACTCATAATATATCATTCATGTCGAGACTCGTAATCATCAACTAATCATGTAACTCACAAGGAACGACATTTCCAAATCATTTTCATTGAAGTTGTCAATCGTTGTATCATTATGTCATCTCGGTGAGTCATTCTTTATCCTTGTCGGATTTTATTCATTATCTCTCATATTGGTCGCTCTTGTTCTTACGACCCTTTCCGGGATTGTGTTTCATGGCTGGATGGCGTATGTGTGGAATTTTTAGTCGGGCACACTATGGTCATGTGTATATGCGGGACTCCGGACACATTTGGACTGTGCACACGGTAAAGTACCTCCGTGAGACTAATTAGGCCAAGTTGCGGGTGTATATGCGGGGTTCCGGACACTCGGCTACTTGTGCACTCACACATTCCATTCGGGCATACTGTGATACTCAGCATTCAACCCTATTACTTAATTCATTCATGTGATTGTTGTATATTGTTCAACTCTTGAGGATTGTTGTTCTGTGTAACTGACCCCGTTGGGGGACATTGTTTTCAGGTCATGGCAAGGCAAAAGGCACGGGAAGAGAACGTTGACGGCGAAGAGTCCCAGTGATACTAGTAGGGGCCCCCAGTCCTTTCCAGTCATTTCATGTTTTCTTCATTTTGAATTCCGCTGCAGATTTCTGTTTGGATATTTATTTTCATTCAGAGTTGTATATTTTATCTTCATATAAAATATACATATATTCGATATTATATTGGGTGTGTTGTATTTGAAACTCCTCATCGGAGTAACTGATGATATAATGTGGTTCGGTACTACAATTATATTATTTAAGTCATTAATATTCAAACGCCTGGTGGGTCCCAGTCGGGGGTCCACGACATTGTAATAGTTGCCTAGTTTGGGGTGTTACAGTTATAAGCTCCGACAGTATACTATTACTCAATATAGAAACATGTGCATACTCTTATAACTACAAACATGTGCATACATTTCAACACCGGTATTTAGTACATTAACATCTTTTGTGCAAGTTTCATTTTTGCAAAAGATAGCAGCAGTAATCCAAACAGCATCAAGAAGACTTTTAATCCCAATACTATAGATAGCAGGCACTGATCCTAAACTGATGAGTCTATGCATTTTTTAATTTATATTGTAGGTGTCTCCAATGGACATTAATCCTATAAATAGCAGCACTGATGAGGAGGGCGGAACAACTGTTTTTGAATGTGAGAATGACGCGAGCATTCAGAAGTCTAATGGACTTGCAACTTTGAAAAAGGAAATGGAAACAAGGGTAAGTAATAAAACATCCCCTTGTGATTTTTGAATTCTACATACATGTCTTATTTACCGTGTTATATATATATAGGACACTGTAAAATCTGTCGGATCTAAGAAAATGACTAGATTAATACGGAAGGATACTTCACGGCAAGATTCCCAATCACAAGAAAATGCGTCTCCACTACTAGTACTACCACAAGTATGTATTTCAACATATTCATATATTGTTTTGTTTAATTAATTTCTGATACATACCTGCAACAAATCATTTTTTAGGCAATTAAGTGCAAACTATGGCACTTAAAGAAATCAACTATTATTGCTTTGGGTACCGTATAAAAGACTGATGGAAAACAAATTCTTCATAACAAAGAACTCCCAAAGGATTGCTATAAAGTGTCAATTAATACATCTTTAGTGGATGCAGCATGCATACCGGATGTAGGAGACAACGGTTTCAAAACAGTTAAGGATGCAGTAGGTGGTTTTTTTGCATGACCAAAGGATCAAGTGGTTTTTGATCCAAAGGTATATACCTGTGTTTTATCAACCTACATATATATAATTCTTCATATTTAATTCAGTGTTTGATACACGCGGATTTTGTTTCCTACAGGCAACACCTCCAAGTACCATACAAATGAATGTTGAGAACAAAACTGCACCTCAATTACATACGAAGCACAAAAACGTTTACATCTCTAGTGATACAATTCAAAGGCAAGCTAAGAAGAAGAGTCTTTAGAAGTCCTTAAATTATTGAGAATTTTATTATGTACGACATTACAATTTTATATTTGGTTCAGTTATATACATTCAAGTTTTATTGTATTTGAATTTGTTTTGATATATATTGATTTCTTAAATGTGACTAAAATATGCATATGGTCACACTTATTAACACTTTTGGTCACTGTTTGCTTAATTCTTCGTGTGACTAAATATTACAAAAGGCCACACAAACATAAACTTAATGTGGCCATTGGATGATCAATAGTCACAGAAAATACACATTTATTCACTTTAAACAACATATGGTCACACTAATTAACACTATTGGCCACTTTATGCTTAATTGTATGTGACTAAATACTCAAAACAAACATGCTTTGTGTGATTAAATATTACAAAAGGCCACACAAACATAAACTTAATGTGGCCATTGGATGATCAATATTCACATAAAATACACATTTATTCACTTTAAACAGCATATGGTCATACTTATTAACACTTTTGGCCACTTTATGCTTAATTGTATGTGACTAAATACCTAAAACAAACATGCTTTATGTGACTATATATTACAAAAGGCCACACAAACATAACATTCATGTGGCCATTGGATGAACAATAGTCACACAAAATACACATTTATTCACTTTAAACAGCATATGGTCACACTTATTAACACTTTTGGCCACTTTATGCTTAATTGTATGTGAGTAAATACCTAAAACAAACATGTTTTGTGTGACTAAATATTACAAAAGGCCACACAAACATAAAATTCATGTGGCCATTGGATGAACAATAGTCACACAAAATACACATTTCTTCCCTTTAACCAGCATATGGTCACATTTATCAACAGTTTTGGCCACTTTATGCTTAATTGTATGTGACTAAATACCCAAAACAAACATGCTTTGTGTGACTAAATATTACAAAAGGCCATACAAACATAAAATTCATGTGGCCATTGGATGAACAATAGTCACACAAAATACACATTTCTTCACTTTAAACAGGATATGGTAAATTATTAACACTTTTGGCCACTTTATGCTTAATTGTATGTGACTAAATACCCTAAAAAAACATGTTTTGTGTGACT
Source organism: Orobanche coerulescens (assembly GCA_033398695.1). Lineage (NCBI taxonomy): Eukaryota > Viridiplantae > Streptophyta > Magnoliopsida > Lamiales > Orobanchaceae > Orobanche > Orobanche coerulescens. The sequence goes on along the minus strand of CM065803.1, from coordinate 103,466,645 downwards.
AAATATTACAAAAGGCCACACAAACATAAAATTCATGTGGCCATTGGATGATCAATAGTCACACAAAATACACATGTATTCACTTTAAACAGCATATGGTCACACTTATTAACACTTTTGGCTACTTTATGCTTAATTGTATGTGACTAAATACCCAAAACAATCATGTTTTGTGTGACTAAATATTACAAAAGGCCACACAAACATAAAAGTCATGTGGCCATTGGATGATCAATAGTCACACAAAATACACATGTATTCACTTTAAACAGCATATGGTCACACTTATTAACACTTTTGGCTACTTTATGCTTAATTGTATGTGACTAAATACCCAAAACAATCATGTTTTGTGTGACTAAATATTACAAAAGGCCACACAAACATAAAATTCATGTGGCCATTGGATGAACAATAGTCACAAAAAATACACATTTCTTCCATTTAAACAGCATATGGTCACACTTATTAACACTTTTGGCCACTTTATGCTTAATTGTATGTGACTAAATACCCATAACGAACATGCTTTGTGTGACTAAATATTACAAAAGGCCACACAAACATAAAATTCATATGTCCATTGGATGATCAATAGTCACACAAAATACACATTTTTCACTTTAAACAGCATATGGTCACACTTATTAACACTTTTAGCCACTTTATGCTTAATTGTATGTGACTAAATACCCAAAATGAACATGCTTTGTGTGACTATATATTACAAAAGGCCACACAAACATAACATTCATGTGGCCATTGGATGAATAATAGTCACACAAAATACACTTTTACCAAACTTTAAACAGCATATGGTCACACTTATTAACACTTTTGGCCACTTTATGCTTAATTGTATGTGACTAAATACCCAAAACAAACATGTTTTGTGTTACTAAATATTACAAAAGGCAGACAAACATAAAATTCATGTGTCCATTGGATGATCAATAGTCACACAAAATACACATTTCTTCACTTTAAACAGCATATGGTCACACTTATTAACGCTTTTGGCCACTTTATGCTTAATTGTATGTGACTAAATACCTAAAACAAACATGCTTTATGTGACGATATATTACAAAATGCCACACAAACATAACATTCATGTGGCCATTGGATGAACAATAGTCACACAAAATACACATTTATTCACTTTAAACAGCATATGGTCACACTTATTAACACTTTTGGCCACATTATGCTTAATTGTATGTGAGTAAATACCTAAAACAAACATGTTTTGTGTGACTAAATATTACAAAAGGCCACACAAACATAAAATTCATGTGGCCATTGAATGAACAATAGTCACACAAAATACACATTTCTTCCCTTTAAATAGCATATGGTCACACTTATTAACACTTTTGGCCACTTTATGCTTAATTGTATGTGACTAAATACCCAAAACAAACATGCTTTGTGTGACTAAATATTACAAAAGGCCACACAAACATAAAATTCATGTGGCCATTGGATGATCAATAGTCACACAAAATACACATGTATTCACTTTAAACAGCATATGGTCACACTTATTAACACTTTTGGCTACTTTATGCTTAATTGTATGTGACTAAATACCCAAAACAATCATGTTTTGTGTGACTAAATATTACAAAAGGCCACACAAACATAAAATTCATGTGGCCATTGGATGAGCAATAGTCACAAAAAATACACATTTCTTCCATTTAAACAACATATGGTCACACTTATTAACACTTTTGGCCACTTTATGCTTAATTGTATGTGACTAAATACCTAAAACAAACATGCTTTATGTGACTATATATTACAAAAGGCCACACAAACATAACATTCATGTGGCCATTGGATGAACAATAGTCACACAAAATACACATTTCTTCACTTTAAACAGCATATGGTCACACTTATTAACGCTTTTGGCCACTTTATGCTTAATTGTATGTGACTAAATACCTAAAACAAACATGCTTTATGTGACGATATATTACAAAATGCCACACAAACATAACATTCATGTGGCCATTGGATGAACAATAGTCACACAAAATACACATTTATTCACTTTAAACAGCATATGGTCACACTTATTAACACTTTTGGCCACATTATGCTTAATTGTATGTGAGTAAATACCTAAAACAAACATGTTTTGTGTGACTAAATATTACAAAAGGCCACACAAACATAAAATTCATGTGGCCATTGGATGAACAATAGTCACACAAAATACACATTTCTTCCCTTTAAATAGCATATGGTCACACTTATTAACACTTTTGGCCACTTTATGCTTAATTGTATGTGACTAAATACCCAAAACAAACATGCTTTGTGTGACTAAATATTACAAAAGGCCACACAAACATAAAATTCATGTGGCCATTGGATGATCAATAGTCACACAAAATACACATGTATTCACTTTAAACAGCATATGGTCACACTTATTAACACTTTTGGCTATTTTATGCTTAATTGTATGTGACTAAATACCCATAACAATCATGTTTTGTGTGACTAAATATTACAAAAGGCCACACAAACATAAAATTCATGTGGCCATTGGATGAACAATAGTCACAAAAAATACACATTTCTTCCCTTTAAACAGCATATGGTCACACTTATTAACACTTTTGGCCACTTTATGCTTAATTGTATGTGACTAAATACCCAAAACAAACATGCTTTGTGTGACTAAATATTACAAAAGGCCACACAAACATAAAATTCATGTGGCCATTAGATGATCAATAGTCACACAAAATACACATTTATTCACTTTAAACAGCATATGGTCACACTTATTAACACTTTTGGCTACTTTATGCTTAATTGTATGTGACTAAATACCCAAAACAAACATGCTTTGTGTGACTAAATATTACAAAAGGCCACACAAAATAAAATTTATGTGGCCATTGGATGAACAATAGTCACAAAAATACACATTTCTTCACTTTAAACAGCATATGGTCACACTTATTAACACTTTTGGCCACTTTATGCTTAATTGTATGTGACTATATACCCATAACGAACATGCTTTGTGTGACTAAATATTACAAAAGGCCACACAAACATAAAATTCATGTGTCCATTGGATGATCAATAGTCACACAAAATACACATTTTTCACTTTAAATAGCATATGGTCACACTTATTAACACTTTTGGCCACTTTATGCTTAATTGTATGTGACTAAATACCCAAAATGAACATGCTCTGTGTGACTATATATTACAAAAGGCCACACAAACATAACATTCATGTGGCCATTGGATGAACAATAGTCACACAAAATACACTTTTACCAAACTTTAAACAACATATGGTCACACTTATTAACACTTTTGGCCACTTTATGCTTAATTATATGTGACTAAATACCCAAAACAAACATGTTTTGTGTGACTAAATATTACAAAAGGCACACAAACATAAAATTCATGTGTCCATTGGATGATCAATAGTCACACAAAATAGACATTTCTTCACTTTAAACAGCATATGGTCACACTTATTAACACTTTTGGCCACTTTATGCTTAATTGTATGTGACTAAATAATTGAAACGAACATGCTTTGTGTGACTATATATTACAAAAGGCCACACAAACATAACATTCATGTGGCCATTGGATGAACATAGTCACACAAAATACACTTTTACCAAACTTTAAACAGCATTTGGTCACACTTATTAACACTTTCGGCCACTTTATGCTGAATTCTATGTGACTAATTACCCAAAACAAACATGCTTTGTGTGACTAAATATTACAAAAGGCCACACAAAAATAAAATTCATGTGGCCATTGGATGATCAATAGTCACACAAAATACACATTTCGTCACTTTAAACAGCGTATGGTCACACTTATTAACACTTTTGGCCATTTTATGCTAAATTGTATGTGACTAAATATACAAAAAAATATGCGTTGTGTGCTTGTACAGTATTTACGGTCACACTAATTAACAGTTTTGGTCACTGTGTTTTAATGGATACGGACACTAACTCAAAAATGTGACCATAAACACCCTACGGTCGCGCGACCTTTTGTCACACACATTCAAAAACGCATGTGTGACTATATGTATATCGTCACACTTTTTTGGTGTAGCCAAATCCACTTTTTGTTCTAGTATATAAAGCTCGGTTAAGTGAGATAAGATCTGCCTAGCAGAAGTCATTTTCTCATGAGCTCTCTGTACCTCATTAAACATAGAGCCCATCATATAGCACATCCAGTTTGGATTTCAATTTTCCGAGAGCTCGATGGAGGGAAGGAAAACCTTGAAACCGTTTAAAGTTAATATTTTGTTGCCGGAGAATTTTTGCGATTAATATTACACTTTGTACATTAATTTATTTAAGCGCGTTTGCGGGCATTCATACCATATGAATAAATATTCACATCCTAGTTGCTATCAACATTCAGTTCATGGACCGTTCCTAGAACAAAAACATCGTAATCTAATTACATGTCTTGAGTCTCGAAAATTCATCTTCTCGAATAGAGCTTCCTCGAGTCTTCGTCATTACATATAAATTTATATTGAAAAATTGCATCCTATTATACAATTTTTTCTAGTAAAATAAATAGGCTCAAAATGGCCTTTACAACCCAATCGAATAAAACAAACAATTCAAAAACTAGGTCCATGAACTACATCACCATTCACAAGCACTCATCCAATAAGTACTAAATAAATGGATTTTATAATAAATAAGTAATTTATATATTGATCCGACCAATATATAAAATTAAATATTTAATATAATTAATCTAATTAATTCACAAACACGGTGATTTTAATTCCTTCATATGATCCGGATGATTTTAAATATTTCACAATAATTAATTTCCTCAAAATAAAAAATACCAAGTATTTTATTTTAGTCAAATTAAATCCAATTTAAATTGGTAGAAGTAAATATAACGAAAGATAAAATTAAAACGGAGTCGAAATAAAAAATGTCCCGGAGCCCGACCAGCAGCCAGGCAGCTCCTGCCGCGCCATGTCCAAGAGGATGGTGTCTCGAGCACGTGCAACCTTTGCTTCCGTCTTGCCAATGCCTGTTTGCCATCCGCCATTTTTTTGGCTCATTTTTTCGTCTCGGTTTTAAAAATTATATTTTTCTAATTATAATATTACATATATAAATCTGTTTAAATATATAAAATTCAGATTTATATACTAAAATAAATCATGAAAGATATATATTCGACGAACAATTAAAAATCAGCGAGTTAAACAGTTGTGATTTCAAATCACAAAACATTTAATCAAGCATTCCAAATGCTAAATATCGTATACACAATCGCAAGACCACGCTCGGATACCACTGTTGGGATTCGTTGCCTGAACCGAAGGCGCAGCGGAAACAAAACAATGATAAAATCGAACCCCTAAAGCGGACCAATCATGCATCGTATATACGAATATAAACAGACAAGAGTAAAGTAATTGATAATATACCCTTGTAGTCCTTTGATTAAATGTTGGTGAAGAGTTTGCCGCAAACCGAATTCTACAAGCCTTCTTGAAAAATCCCCGAGTATCGAAAACAACGTGCCTCCACTAGCCACGCGTCGGAAGATGCCTGGAAAAACTTATATATATTTATTCTCTAAGAATACGGCTAGAAATATATAGAGGAACTTACTTATAATTTTACAAACACCCTAAGTGATGACAAATATTTTTCTCTTAATTTTCTCTTAGAAATGATGAAGAAAATAAAAGAACAAACTCTATCTTTTCCTTGGTCTTGGATGTGAGTTTAGATGTAGGAATCAAAAGATGATTATGGTGGTGTAGGTATATAAACAAAAGTCTACACATCTTGCCAAAACCTTTACAAAAAAATATACACCAGTATATATATTCTCAACCCCACCAAATATAATCATATCTCATCAAATATCAAATAAAACCAAAACATGGAGATATATTATAAATTGGAGGGGGGCACTATGAGAAAATAAGAGTTGATTCATTTCGGTCCGTGAAATGGACAGTTGTGTGTCTAGTCCGATACATACACCTTGGTACGTCTCAAAAAAATTAATACAATTGATTAATATAATTAATTAATTATATTTAAAATATTATTTCTCCAATAAATAATTATTTATGAATTATATTAATTACCCAATAATTTAATTCTCCCGATCGATTTAATTTATCCAATAAATTAACTTAGACATCCAATGTCTAAAATTCATTAAGAGGTAATAAGCTAAAGTTTATCCGGCGGCTCCATAATGCGCGACTCCGTAGGTCCATCTCAGTAAGCAATTGGAGGAACCAAAGAGTTATAGCACTACTTAGCCAGCATGACAGCCTATACTGTAACCTTACTAAGAACGAATTGTAATACCCGGTTGTGAATTCATTTATTATCATTCAGTAACTGTCACTCAGAATTTTTTTTCACTCAGTAATAATCATTCATCATTCATATTCAGTCAACTATGTTCACCATTCGGCGTATTTTGGGATCATCACTGTTTGAGATCGAGCCGAGATTATTGTCATCATCATCATCATGTTTTTATTTGCAGTTTGAGAGGTAGCGCACGCTACACATTGTAGTTAGCGCGCGCTAATGAGGTGCATGTAACGCACGCAATGATTCAGTACTAGCGCACGCTAGCGCAAGTGAGGCAGACAGTCCAGAAGGTACTGGGCTGATTTGGGAAATTCGTAGCGCACGCTACGAGTGGTAAGTAGCGTACGCTAACTATGCTGGTAACGCACGCTAAGACTTCAGAGTAGCGCACGCTAGCGCGCTCAGATCAGAGGACAGTAGGTTCTGGACTCCAGGATTTTGGATATCAACTATCAGGTAGCGCACGCTAACATAAGGTTAACGTACGCTAAGAACAGGCTGTTAGCGCACGCTACCAAAGGTATTTAGCGCACGCTAACGATTCAGTCAAGGGGTACTGGATTACCCGGTACACGCGTTAGCGCACGCTAACATCAGGAGTTAGCGCGCGCTAAGCTGGGACAGTATAAATAGGACAGTTTGGTCCAACTTTCGTCATTTCTTCATTTCTCAATCATTTCGGACGAGCTCGGGCGATTCGGAAAGGTCTCTTCGAGATGCAATCATCTAGCATCATCTTCAGGCTTCTAAGTTGGATTAATCATCATCTAAATCAGTTTCATCACTCCAAATCAAGGTAATGATTCTTGGATCTAGGATTTCGGATCTTGGGTGTTTTGCTTCCGATCTCTTCGTGTTAAATCGATATTATGTTGGAATATGTTAGATATGGATTATCTATCTCGGATACATGTATTTCTACGGATTCATTGGTGTAATTTTCGGAATTTGTGAATAATTGAGAAATTGTTCAAGAACCCTTACGGGTTGACTTTGGAATTTTGGGGGGTTTCGACTAAATGTTGTTGAAATATCGTTCTAAGTATTCCTATTGGATTATTGATAGTATTCATGAGTTTTTGTGGTGTTGAATCATTCATTGGGAGTTGGTTTCGGATGTAAATGAGTTTTGGTTGTAAACAATTGGAGATTGTTTACAACGCGTTTGTTTTAAATGCCCCAATGAGTTTCGGGTATTGTTGTATCGACTTTTGAGTTGGTTGTGATCATGGTTGATTCATGTATTAAGAGAATTGTTGGTTTTTGTGTTGTTTAAGGTTGTTCGATCGGCCGGTAATTTCACTAAGGACGTTGATCGTGGTAGTACCTTCTCGCCTTCGGTATTGAGGCAAGTTTTATACTTGTACTAGTCATTGAGCTAATGTCATCATGTATATGTATGGATGTGTTGTATCATTCCGAGACTTAGTCTCTTCATGAATTCATTGATATCAAGAGATCGTTCGATACGATACCTTTCGGCAATTTTGCCAAATGTTTATTGTTGTTCGTTAACGGCCGATTCAAGGCATTGTGATACTCATTATTAATGTCATTGTCGATAGCCGGTTCGCGGTATCGATGTATCGATTGTTGTTAATATAGATGTCAATTAAAGACATCGTTGAGATCATTGTTATTCCTGTTTGGATTGTCATTAAGACTGTACAGGCCGATTAAAGGCATTGGCTTATTCATTCTCGCCTTCGTCGTCGGTAACCGATTAAAGGTGCCGGGGCCTCCTTCATATCATTGTTATCGAATTGCCGTTCTCAAGCAAATCGAAATGTTCAATCATTCACTAAATCATTGTTATTGATTGACCTTTCTAAGGCAATCGAGGTATTCACTCATTCATCGTGTCATTGTTATCGATTGGCCGTTCTCAGGCAAATCGAAGTGTTCAATCATTTATGGTATCATTGTTGTCGATTGACCGTTTTAGGCAATCGAGGTATTGAATCATCCGCTGCATCATTGTTGTCGGTTGGCCGTTCTAAGGCAATCGAGGTGTTAATTTGGGACTGTCTAGGACGATGTCTATCCGTGTGTTACTATCATCGTGTTGGCCGACTCAAGGCAGCACACTATCACTCATTGTGATACGGCTTCGTGCCGTGGCTTCGGCCCTAATTGTGATACGGCTTCGTGCCGTGGCTTCGGCCCTAATTGTGATACGGCTTCGTGCCGTGGCTTCGGCCCTAATTGTGATACGGCTTCGTGCCGTGGCTTCGGCCCTAATTGTGATACGGCCGTGCCGTGGCCCGCCCTAATTGTGATACGGTGGATGCGTGGCTTCGCCCTCATTGTGATACGGCTTCGTGCCGTGGCTTCGCCCTCATTATTCTGACTTAATTGCTTTGACTTCAGTGTTTGTGATATTTGTTAATTTCCATTTGAATGACTTTCACCCTTTTGTAATGTCTTGGTATTCTCATTGGAGCCTTTGGGCATTACGATTCATATCAAATTCGATTACGGTTTGGTTCATGTCGTTTAATTCATTGTGGTATTACGTGATTATAATTCGCCGTTGGGCATTTATGTTCTAACTGTCGAGCAAGTATTAATAGTATGCCGTGGGCATAGTATTTCACGAATGCTCGATTCTTACCTTGGTTTGTGAGCATCTCGTATTATTATCATCATTGTCGTTTCATTACGCCTTTGGATGCATATCATGTTATACATGTATTTGATGTTCATTATCTGGATGATCGACCTGTGAGGCGGAACATGTTTTTCATGTTTTAGGTGCTTGCGAGGAGAGAGTTGAGACACAGGGGCATGATGATGGGGACGAGGCATTCGAGCGATACTAGTCCGAGTTGTTCATTGTCGGTCAGTCAGTTGGAGTGTACTCCAGTCTTGTCAGTTGTTGTCGTGTTGTATTACCCGAACAGATGTTCGTGGATGTTCTTGTATTTCATTTTTGGCCATGTAGGCCACTTTTGTCGTTGAAATTCCTTATCGGAATATTGTGTCGGATGTCATGGTAGGGACTCTGATTTTCCCTTGTTGTGTTAACTAATGTATTTTTAGTCATGTTCGCCTGGTGGATCTCCTGGCATGGGGTCCACGGCACTGTAATAACCCAATAGGATTTGGGGGTGTTACAGAAATGGTATCAGAGATTTGGGTTGTGAAATACCCTGAGATGTGAGTTATGTGGTCCTACCGACGCGGTAGTGGTGGGATTATCAGGTTATGACAACCTAGTCAGTCAGGTTTTGTGAGTCGTAATATTAGTGCGACTGCACGAGTCATTCATTCATCGAGTCGTCGTCAGTGTAGACTAGTATCGCGAGACCTCGAAGCATCGTATGACCTGTGTAAGGACTCGATTCTCTTTATGTTCATACATTCATCATGTCATTAATTGTTCATGCCTTGTTGAAACCTATATGTGATATTAGTGTTATGATTGATTCATGACTAATTGCTTTGGGACACGTGTGGCTTGTGTAAGCATTAAGTATCAACTCATTCATCAGTTAATAATCCTCAATCATCATTCTGAACTTGTCGATCATGTTAATTCATTCATCACTCAGTCAATATCATTACTCAGTTAATTCATCACTCAGATAATTCATTCAACACTCAGTCAATATCATTACTCAGTCAACTCATCGCTCAGATAATTCATTCATCACTCAGCCAATATCATTAGTCAGTTAATTCATCACTCAGTTAACTCATTCATCACTCAGTTAATTCATTTATCATTCAGTCACTATCATGGCTCAGTTGCTTCGTTCATCACTCAATTAACCTCATTGTTCAGCTAATTCATTCATCACTCAATTAATCTCATCGTTTAGCTAATTCACTCGTCATTCAGTCACTCTCATTGCTCAGTTAATTCATTCCTCATTCAGTCAATCTCATTGTTCAGTTAATTCATTAATCGTTCAGCCCATCTCACGGTTCAGTTGTTGATCTTGAGGATCGAATTTACAACCTTGTTAACTTGTTCAAGGTTATCATTTCAGGAATTTCATCAGGCAATCATGTTACCTCATTTGATGTTTCATACGGTCTTATCATACTCTGACGTAATGTCGACGATCATTTCATTAAATCATTAATGCATTCATTGTATTAGAGCGTGTATGCCCATTATTGTCACTCTGTAACGTAATCATAATGCGATATACATGAGGAATTTATGATCATCATGTGGCTTTCCTACTTCAGTATGGATAGAGCTGTCAGAGGACGCAGGGGAAGAGGCCGCGGTGCGGGCCGGAACCCGGGATCTCGTGTGCATGCCCACGCGAACGAGAGGGATATCATTAATTCATCAAATAGCGAGGCTACTCATTCATCAGCAGATAATCATTCACTGTCAGGGAGTTGTACCCGAGAGGCATCTCACTCGGAAGGTGTTCGGGTTGATCCATTCATATTTATGCAGGGCATGATGGCCCAGATGACTCAGATGACGCGGATAGTGGAGACCATGTAGACCTCGATGGTTCGTGGTCCACCGCAACAGGGATGCCAGGTGCCATTTCATGGACAGACTAGAGGAGTGAATCAGATTGTTGGCGATATCTCTCGTCAGATGCCGCCTACTTTTGAGGGTTCGTCGGAACCAGCTGATATTGTTCATTGGCTCGAGCATTTTGATAAACTCTTCGACATGGTTCAGTGTTCGGAGGAGAGTAAAGTGGCAGTAGCGGCTTATTACTTGAGTAAGGGCGCTTATTCGTGGTGGCTTTCTGTGAAACCCATCGATCGTGATTGTATTTGGAGCGAGTTCAAGACTCTCATGTTAGAGAGGTATTATCCGGCTCCACTTCGTGAAGCCAAGTTGTCAGAGGTTTTGAACCCCGAACCCGACGAGGACGAGGGTGTTATTGTCATTCTTGAGAAGTTTCAGAACTACTTGATTTGCTTCATCAATTATCCGTCTTGGCGGATAAAATTAAGTATTTTAGCAAGAGGCTAAATCCGCAGTTGAGGATGCAGTTGTTCAATCACAATTGTAATTCACTTAGTGAGTTCATCGGGAAGGCTCTTGGAGCAGAGCTTTTGATCAAGGAGCTTACTCAAAAGCATCCTTCAGTTTCTTCAGGTGAGAGGACTAGAATGCCGGCTCGTTCAGAGAGACATCGGGCTCCGACGTCCAAGGGGTCGTTTTCAAGTCGTCTTCGTGCTGGGACAGCATCTTCCTCTCAGGCGACGAGTTCGACTGTGGTTTGCTTTAACTGTGATTCAGCAGGTCACGTTAGTACCCGGTGTACGGTGCCAGCTATTGTTTGTTTTCTATGTGGGAGGCAGGGACACCTAGGAAATCTGCGGGGGTTCTAGCGCCATAAATCTCAAGAGAGCTCAAGAGCCTCGGGGATTTTGTTACTCCATCCATACTTCTTTCGGGGGCCCTATCGGGCTTCGAGAGCCCGAGGTAAGGACATTCATCACCAGTTTTGAGCAAGTTAATTCTTGCTCGGTAGGAGGATAATCATTCATTTCATTGTCGTTCATTCATTCATATAACTCATTCATCATATATATCAATCATGTTGGGACTCATAATTATCGATTAATCATTCAATTCACGAGGAACGGCGGTTCCAATCACTTCAAGGAACTATCACTCATGACATTATTAATTCACCTTGGTGAGTCATTCTAAATCCTTGTCGGATTTGTAGTCATTTATCATTCATCATTCATTTTTGTCACTTTCATTCTCGTGACCTTCTGAGGTCTTAGTTAGCGGCGAGTTCATCGTCGGATATACCTTAAATCGTTGAGATAGAGGAAATCGATGATATGGGAGGATATCGATGTTGGGTACATTTGAGATGTAACCTTGTTTTTTGAGATGACTGTGTAAATCTATCCGTAATAATGTATCGTGACTGTGAATCATTTATTGTTGGTCTATTTTATTATGATCATATTCGAGAATCTTGAGATTTGGGTCATTTGTTGGGAGTTCATCCCTTCGACGTTGTGCTCGAGATTTCGTGATAATTTGGGAAATCGTTCACTGTATTTCGAGACGTCAAGTCTTGGGGACTTGGGCTTGCGGTTGATTTGGTCCCAAGGACTATTTGAGCGTTATTGTCTTCAGATCGTGATGGATAGTTCATATCCCGAGTTGTTTACCCTCAATTTCGAGGACGAAACTCTTTTAAGGGGGGGAGTATGTAATACCCGGTTGTGAATTCATTTATTATCATTCAGTAACTGTCACTCAGAATTTTTTTTCACTCAGTAATAATCATTCATCATTCATATTAAGTCAACTATGTTCACCATTCGGCGTATTTTGGGATCATCACTGTTTGAGATCGAGCCGAGATTATTGTCATCATCATCATCATGTTTTTATTTGCAGTTTGAGAGGTAGCGCACGCTACACATTAGTTAGCGCGCGCTAATGAGGTGCATGTAACACACGCAATGATTCAGTACTAGCGCACGCTAGCGCAAGTGAGGCAGACAGTCCAGAAGGTACTGGGCTGATTTGGGAAATTCGTAGCGCACGCTACGAGTGGTAAGTAGCGTACGCTAACTATGCTGGTAACGCACGCTAAGACTTCAGAGTAGCGCACGCTAGCGCGCTCAGATCAGAGGAAAGTAGGTTGTGGACTCCAGGATTTTGGATATCAACTATCAGGTAGCGCACGCTAACATAAGGTTAACGTACGCTAAGAACAGACCATTAGCGCACGCTACCAAAGGTACTTAGCGCACGCTAACGATTCAGTCAAGGGGTACTGGATTACCCGGTACACGCGTTAGCGCACGCTAACATCAAGAGTTAGCGCGCGCTAAGCTGGGACAGTATAAATAGGACAGTTTGGTCCAACTTTCGTCATTTCTTCATTTCTCAATCATTTCGGACGAGCTCGGGCGATTCGGAAAGGTCTCTTCGAGCTGCAATCATCTAGCATCATCTTCAGGCTTCTAAGTTGGATTAATCATCATCTAAATCAGTTTCATCACTCCAAATCAAGGTAATGATTCTTGGATCTAGGATTTCGGATCTTGGGTGTTTTGCTTCCGATCTCTTCGTGTTAAATCGATATTATGTTGGAATATGTTAGATATGGATTATCTATCTCGGATACATGTATTTCTACGGATTCATTGGTGTAATTTTCGGAATTTGTGAATAATTGAGGAATTGTTCAAGAACCCTTACGGGTTGACTTTGGAATTTTGGGGGTTTTCGACTAAATGTTGTTGAAATATCGTTCTAAGTATTCCTATTGGATTATTGATAGTATTCATGAGTTTTTGTGGTGTTGAATCATTCATTGGGAGTTGGTTTCGGATGTAAATGAGTTTTGGTTGTAAACAATTGGAGATTGTTTACAACGCGTTTGTTTTAAATGCCCCAATGAGTTTCGGGTATTGTTGTATCGACTTTTGAGTTGGCTGTGATCATGCTTGATTCATGTATTAAGAGAATTGTTGGTTTTTGTGTTGTTTAAGGTTGTTCGATCGGCCGGTAATTTCACTAAGGACGTTGATCGTGGTAGTACCTTCTCGCCTTCGGTATTGAGGCAAGTTTTATACTTGTACTAGTCATTGAGCTAATGTCATCATGTATATGTATGGATGTGTTGTATCATTCCGAGACTTAGTCTCTTCATGAATTCATTGATATCAAGAGATCGTTCGATACGATACCTTTCGGCAATTTTGCCAAATGTTTATTGTTGTTCGTTAACGGCCGATTCAAGGCATTGTGATACTCATTATTAATGTCATTGTCGATAGCCGGTTCGCGGTATCGATGTATCGATTGTTGTTAATATAGATGTCAATTAAAGACATCGTTGAGATCATTGTTATTCCTGTTTGGATTGTCATTAAGACTGTACAGGCCGATTAAAGGCATTGGCTTATTCATTCTCGCCTTCGTCGTCGGTAACCGATTAAAGGTGTCGGGGCCTCCTTCATATCATTGTTATCGAATTGCCGTTCTCAAGCAAATCGAAATGTTCAATCATTCACTAAATCATTGTTATCGATTGACCTTTCTAAGGCAATCGAGGTATTCACTCATTCATCGTGTCATTGTTATCGATTGGCCGTTCTCAGGCAAATCGAAGTGTTCAATCATTTATGGTATCATTGTTGTCGATTGACCGTTTTAGGCAATCGAGGTATTGAATCATCCGCTGCATCATTGTTGTCGGTTGGCCGTTCTAAGGCAATCGAGGTGTTAATTTGGGACTGTCTAGGACGATGTCTATCCGTGTGTTACTATCATCATGTTGGCCGACTCAAGGCAGCACACTATCACTCATTGTGATACGGCTTCGTGCCGTGGCTTCGGCCCTAATTGTGATACGGCTTCGTGCCGTGGCTTCGGCCCTAATTGTGATACGGCTTCGTGCCGTGGCTTCGGCCCTAATTGTGATACGGCTTCGTGCCGTGGCTTCGGCCCTAATTGTGATACGGCTTCGTGCCGTGGCTTCGGCCCTAATTGTGATACGGCTGGATGCCGTGGCTTCGGCCCTCATTGTGATACGGCTTCGTGCCGTGGCTTCGGCCCTCATTGTTACAGCTTCGGGCTGTTTTGACTTCAGGTGTTTGTGATATTTGTTAATTTCCGCTGAATGACTTTCAGCCCTTTTGTAATGTCTTGGTATTCTCATTGGAGCCTTTGGGCATTACGATTCATATCAAATTCAGTTCTGGTTTGGTTCATGTCGTTTAATTCATTGTGGTATTCTGTGATTATAATTCGCCGTTGGGCATTTATGTTCTAACCTGTCGAACAGGTATTAATAGTATGCCGTGGGCATAGTATTTCACGAATGCTCGATTCTTACCTTGGTTTGTGAGCATCTCGTATTATTATCATCATTGTACTGTTTCATTCTGCCTTTGGATGCATATCATGTTATACATGTATTTGATGTTCATTATCTGGATGACTGACCCTGTGGGGGCGGAACATGTTTTTCATGTTTTAGGTGCTTGCGAGGAGAGAGTTGAGACACAGGGGCATGATGATGGCGACGAGGCATTCGAGCGATACTAGTCCGAGTTGTTCATTGTCGGTCAGTCAGTTGGAGTGTACTCCAGTCTTGTCAGTTGTTGTCGTGTTGTATTACCTGAACAGATGTTCGTGGATGTTCTTGTATTTCATTTTTGGCCATGTAGGCCACTTTTGTCGTTGAAATTCCTTATCGGAATATTGTGTCGGATGTCATGGTAGGGACTCTGATTTTCCCTTGTTGTGTTAACTAATGTATTTTTAGTCATGTTCGCCTGGTGGATCTCCTGGCGTGGGGTCCACGGCACTGTAATAACCCAATAGGATTTGGGGGTGTTACACGAATGATAGGGGATCATTCAAGAACCACTGTATTGTGAATACCAGTATACGTATAAGCCTTTCATTCATATGTCCCGATCAAGTCATAGGGTCACGTTAGTCAAACCCTATCTGTATTTTGATGCCATGCCTAAGTTAATGCAAATTGACATCACTGAGCTTTCGTGTATTTAATACAACTAGCTCCAATGCTTTGCCAAAGACTTATGATCTCATCTTCCAGTAACTGCATAGGACATATACCTGTTCACTTCCAGGAGAAAGAATCCTATCTTGGTATTTAGTAGAACGCTACTTGCCCATCAAGATGCATGCCAAGATTGACCCTCACCTTCCAGTTTTCTGAGTTGAACTACTCTAGTGAAAATATAAACATCACAAGCACGTACCTACTAAATCCTCAAGTCGAAGGTTTATGAATACCTATCACAACCTTTCGATTCTGTCATTGACTGTCCAAGAGTAAAATCCATGTGACGAATCGAGGGTGAGTCGGTTGGAATATACTAATCCCACTACCATACCTACAACGTGTGCTCCCACTAACCATTAGCGACGACATGCACTCTCTAAGTCAAAGAGCACGTCATACAAGTCTTCACATAAACTTAACGCCAATCAAGTTTCACCGACTTGCGAACGATTATGTATTTGAGCCATAAACTTTTCCAATGCTGATCCCTTTATGCAATAAGGAGTGGAAAATTTGCTTTCAAATATATGTACTAGTATCTCCATATATATTTACGAGTTCGGAATGCCAGTGACTCCTAGTAAATAAAGAAATAAACAATTGCCTTCTGATATGAATTTACATAATAAAAAGTACAATGCCCTCTCTCATGTAACCCCCCCAGATCCGACCGGGAATATTACAGCGCCGTGGGCCCCGAGATGGAACCCACAAGGCTGAAGGAAATTTTCGCAAACATTTACAAACGCCCAAGAGGCTAACGACGGTATTATCTATTAAAAACATTCGAAGATTTATAAAACTCGTTTATCAAACCGTCGTAAAAACTCATTTGAAACCACAAAGCCCAAAATGCCAAAACTCAACAGTTTAAAAACACATACGTAAAGCTATCGCTTACACGTACCGACAGAATAGATTTAGAAAATGATTGCCAAAGTAACCTAAGTTACCAGATACCAAAAAGATCATTTAAAAATACTCACGCAGCGAATAAAGACAAACAATTAAAATACTCTAGCAGCGGAATACAACAACTGATCAGAAACTCAAAACACAAATACATGCCCTTGCCAGTATCCTCCGGGAAGTTCATCTCTCCACGACCGCTAGAAGCTTGATAATCCAAGAACCTAAAAAGAAAGCCCACGATGGGGTCAACCATAATATCCAACAATGATAACCATCACATCTCGTCAATAATTACATATCAATGGAAATACTAAGTAAGA